>JAQHUG010000270.1:63253-81046 GCA_028555095.1 Dicrostonyx torquatus | reverse complement strand
TGTTGTTGTTGTTGTTGTTGTTGGTTGGGTTTGGCTTTGGGTTTTTTGGTTTTTTGTTAGTTTGGTTTGGTTGGTTGGTTTTTTGGTTTTTTGTTTTGTTTTTGTTATTTATTTATTTTGGTTCGTTGGTTGGTTGACTGGCTTTTTTATTCAGTTGGTTTTCTGAGGCAGGGTTTCTTTGTTCGAGGAACTCACTGTTCTGTAGCTCACTCTGTAGACCAAGCTAACCTCAAATTCAGAGATTCTGGGACTAAAAGCGTGTGCCATCCAGCTTTGTTTATGTGTGTTTGGTTGGTCAGTTTTTTGGTTTGGGTTTTTTGAAGGAAAGGAAGGGTGTTTGTTGGTTTGGGGATTTGGTTTTCAACCAAGGCTTGCCTCAAACCTAGAATCCTGCCTCAGTTTCCTAAGTGCTAAAATTACAAGTGTGTACAAGTGTACCTAATAAACACACTGTTTTAGTTATGGTCACTGTTGCTTTGAGAAACACCGTGACCAAAAGCAAATTAGGGAGGAAAGGGCTTATTTGCCTTGCACTGCCACATCTTTATTCTTCAGTCAGTGCAGGAGCTGATGCAGAAGCCTTTGAAGAGTGTGGCTTACCCACCCTGCTTTCTTATAGAGCCCAGGACCACCAATCCAGGGATGGGCTTACCCAGAATGGACCAGATCTTCCCCCATCAATCACTAATTAAGGAAATGCCCTGCAGTCTTGCCTACAGATGGATCTTATGGAGGCATTTTCTCAACTGAGGATCCCTCTCACATGGCTTTAGCTTGTGTCAAGTTGACATAAAACTAGGCAGCAGACTTACTATTTAGAAATAGAGGTTATGCTGGGTGGCGGCGGCACATGCCTTTAATCCCAGCACTTGGTAGGCAGAGGCAGGCAGATATCTGTGAGTTTGAGGCCAGCTTGGTCTACAAGGAGCAAGTTCCAGGACAGGCTCCAAAGTTACACAGAGAAACCCTTCTTGGGAGAGAAAGAGGAATGGAAGTCACATAAAGTATATTCTGAGTCACAGTGCAAGTAAGATTAACAATAACAAGGACTATAGGTGTCAGGTTTTATAGAGTACTGAATCCAAGATCTCATAAAGAGGCTCATGTCAGTCAGGATAATTCTGTGACTGACAGGAAGTGAAATCTGTTAGACTGAAGACTGAATGAGGAACAGCTGATAGACTGTCCAATAGGAAAACACCAGGTGGGCCTGTGTCTGCTGAGATCAGGAGATGCACAGAAAGGCAACATATAAGTCCCTGTGAGACTAAGTACCAAAGCACTGAAGCAAAGCAGGGGCTTTCAGGACTGGCTCTGGGTGCTGCTCCTGTTACCAACGTCATGGAGCCTGGTATTTGTGAGTCTCGATCAGATGGAGCCCAGAAGCTCCCGGGCAGCAGATGTTGAATTGACTGAATTCATTGTTTCAGTTTAGTGGTGGTGTGTGCCTTTAACCCCAGCACTTAGGAGGCAGAAGGAGGCAGATCTCTGTGAGTCTGAGACTGGCCTGGTCTACAGAGTGAATTCTATGACAGCCAGGGATACACAGAGAAACACTCCTCAAAAAACTATCAAAGCAACTAGTGAAATTATAGTTCTTATTGTGTAAGAAATAGGGTTTTTAATTCATTCTTTTCATGTAAGTATCCAAGATATTCCAGAATAAGACTTCACTGAATTTTTTAAATCCACTAATCATAGATGTATGAGTTTTTTCTATGCACTTAACTCTATTCCCTTTTTTATTCTGTTCTTAACTTCCAAGATCAGACAAGATCAAGCACATTTGGGGTAGTATAGTGGAGGGTGGTTTTACATCTATGTTTGAGTCATGTAATTTTATTCATCTTTCACCTAGATTATTTTGTCTACTCTAGACCTTTTACCTTTCTTTATGAATATTGGGATCAGCTTTTCTAGCTGCCAAAAAGACCCCAGAAATCTACATAGTGAGCACACTGAGTCTACAGACTGACGTGGAGTGTGCTGTCTTCTTCACAGTAGTAAATCTTATCTTCGTACCCATAAACGTGAGGTCCTTGCTCTGTAGTTAGGTGTAAACCTCTTTTCAACACCGTTGCTTTCAGTGCTTTATCCCAGGGTATTCTATATAATAATGTTGAATTGTTTTCTTAATTGTTAATATATAAACATTAACATATTTATGTTATATTATGTTATATATAATTATGTTATATATAATGTTTATATTATAAACATTAATATATAAGTGATTTGTCTATATAAGTCATATCCTGCAACTTGCTGGTCTTGTTTATCAGCACCAATATTCTTCCATGTGTATGTTTCTGCTTTTCTTCATGTGAGATTGACATCAGCGAATACAGTTTTGTGTGCTGCACGTGGCTCAGTCCACATGCATTAGATGCTCTCCAGCACCCACATTAAAAAGATTATTATATAAAAATAATATTGCTATAATGAGAAGTCATAAAACGTGTTGGAACCTGCTGATGAGTCAACCTTATTACCTGGAGGGGGCACGATGATTGAAGAAATGACAGATGGAAGAAACAGACACAGGAAAGATTCAGGAGGACTGTTGGTCAGTGCCAGACAGCCCAGAGTTTATTTCAGAACTTGCTTTTATTAGATTAAAGGCAGAAGGAAGAACAAAGCAGTACAATCAGTTAACCACCTTCCTGCACCCCCCTAGTGAGTAAGTGCAAGTGGGCTCACTATCTACCATGTGAGTCTTGCTAGTGGCAAGTAGTTTCTTTTTCTAACTGGATGTGCCTTCAGCTGGCATGCACCAGCCTGTGCCTTAATAGATAATGTGTTCTCTCATGGGATTAATCAGAACTTACTCGCAGCTCTCAAGGAGACTGAAACAAGCAAGCTCGAACCTAAATGACAAGCCAGAGTAGACTCCAGATGGAAACTGAGTCACTTGTAGGACACCACACTTAGGATTCCAGTACTGGGGCTCTCTGGACAGCCAGCGTATCCTAATCTACAGACTCGGGATTCCAGTAAGAGAGTCTGTCTCAAAAAACTGGTAAGGCCCACAAGATGGCTCAGTAAGTGAAGTGTTTGTCTCTTGAGCCTGATAACCTAAGCTTGGTTTCCAGAACCGATGTAAAGGTAGGAAAGAACTGATACCACAGAACTGTCTCTTGACCCCCCCCACTCATGTGGTAGCATGTGTGTGCTCACACATGCACACCACACACACAATAGTAATAATAATATATTGTTGGGAGCTGGAAGGGTACCTGCGCTAGATTCCCAGCATCCACATGGCAGCTCACAACTCACTGTAGCTTTAGTTCCAAGGGGGTCAACCTTCTGGATTCCATAAGCACCAAGCACACAGTGTTGAACAGGCATGCAGACAAAACATTCATACACATAAAGAACAATAAAATTCTATTTTAAAAAGTGGTTGGCTCCTTAGGAGCAATCCCCAAAGTTGACATACATACCTGTATACATGCACATACCTACACACACACACCCACACATACACACAGTAATTCTTTCAATATGAATGAGTTACTTCATTTTCTCTACTAATTGTTCTAGCTAGAAACTGTAATAAGCCATAACTAAGAAAATATTCCTGCATTTGGTCTAAGGGGAAAGTTTTCAGTCTGCCAACATTATAATGTTAGCTCTGGGTGCTGTTTTGTTTTTAATATATATACCTCTTATTTGAGAAAGTTCCCTTATAAATCTTATATTATTGAGTATTTTTTATCATAAAAGAATGATAAATTTTTTAAATGTTTAAATTTTTTTGAAAAACTATCTCTTTTCATTATACATACCAATACCAGTTTCCTCTCCCTTCCCTCCTCCCATTACCTCCACAAACCCTCCCATCCCACCCCCATCCACTCCTCAGAGAGGGTAAGGCACAGTGCTTTGGGGAAGGTCCAAGGCCCTCCTTACTTTTATCTAGGCAGAGCAAGGTATCCATCCAAAGAGAGTGGGTTCCCAAAAAGCCAATACATGCAGTAGAGATAAATCCTGGTGCCACTACCAGTGGCCCCTCAGTCTACCCCAGCTGTACAACTGTCACTCACATTCAGAGGGACTAATTTGGTCCTATGCTTGTTCCTTCCTTGTCTGGCTAGAGTTGATGAATTCCCATTAGCTCAGGCAGACTGTTTCAGTGGGTGAACCCATCTTGGTCTTGACCTCTTTGCTCATAGTCTCATTCCTCCCACTCTTCAACTGGACTTTGGGAGCTCAGACCAGTGCTCCAATGCAGGTCTCTGCCTTTGTTTTCATCAGTTGGTGGATGAAGGTTCTATGGTGACATTTAAGATATTCATCAATCTGACTACAGGGCAAGGTCAGTTCAGACATCCTCTCCTCTATTGCTTAGGGTCTTAGCTGTTGGTCATCCTTGTGAATTCCTGGGAATTTCTCTAGAGCCAGGTTTCTTGGTAGCTCCATAATGGCTCCCTCAATCAAGATATCTCTTTCCTTGCTCTCATCTCTGTCCTTTCTTTATCTCGACTATCCTGTCTACTCAAGTTCTCCTCCTTCCCCTTATCCCCTCCTCAAGTGCTAAATTTTTCTGCCTCTATTTGATGACAACAAGGTTGTTGTTTGCATTTTTCCTCCCTTGTTCTGATGTAGGAAGCCCTTCTGTATATATGTTGCTTTTATTGGTTAATGAATAAAGAAACTGTCTTGGGCATGCACAGAGCAGAATAGAGGTAGGCGGGGATAACTAAACTGAATGCTGTGAAAAAGAAGGCAGAGTCAGAAGCCATGTAGCCCCACTGGAGACAGATGCCACAACTTTACTCAGTAAACCACAACCTCGTGGCAATACACCGATTAATGGAGATGGGTTAATGTAAGATATGAGTTAGCCAGAAATACACTTAAGCTATTGGTCAAACAGTATTGCAAATAATACAGTTTCTGTGTGATTATTTCGGGTCTGAGCAGCCGGGAACTAACTAGTGGCCTCCTGCAACATTGTTCTATGGTATATTGATTGGATTTTGCATGTTGAACAAACCTTTTGGTCCTAGGATAAACCCAACCAATAGTCTATGCTATTGGAATCAATTTGCTGATGCTTTCTTGAAGATTTTGATATCTTTGAATATTTGGTAGAAATTCCCGAATAAGGGCGTCAGACCTTAAGTATTGGAGTGACGGAGCTACATTCCACAAGCATTCAAGTTCTTTCCTGTCTCTTCATGGATGCTTTGTGTCTATAATGCTGTTTGCAGTCTTCTCCAAATTCCTCCATTGTTTGTGATACAGTTCCAAAAATACTTGCACTTTTTAAAGAGCTCCATTCCTAGCACCAATGTTCTGTTTCTCTATATTAGTTGGAGGATAAAATTCAGTTGTAGAGTGTCTACTTAGCATGCCTAAGACCCTAGGTTGTTTGTTTGTGTATTTGCTTGTTTGTTTTTGAGCCAGGGTTTCTCTGTGTAGTCATGGCTGTCCTGTAAGCTAGTGATACAGAGAGCTCCAGAGCCACAGTTTTGGGGAGTGGTCACCCATGCTGAGGTGGGCTTTCAGGTCATGCTGAGCGGCCCGATCATCCCCCATAGTCTGGCTGTCAAGACTATTTACATTTTATTCTATGGGTAGAGGCCCTCCAGAACACTTTGAGCATCTATTCTATTAGGCTTATGAGATACCCTCCTTCCCTTGGCTACTGTTTCCATTTTGAGGGAATGCTGCAGTTCAGAGGGACATTCCATATGGCAGGAAGTCAGAGTATGTTTATAGACTCTAGTGAGTAGGTACACCAGGTTGCCTGATGTTCTTTCAGTCTTTCTGTTTGCGTTTGGGGATCAGGCCTCTAGGGCATCATGCATACTTGGCAAACACTGCCTGTGACCAATGCCAACAGCACCATGTTTAGATTTTGGCAATTTAAAATAACATAATTAAGTATGACATTGAAAAATTTCAATTTTGCAGGACTATTCTCACTCAAACTGTCACATGCCTTAAACAGAAATCAATGCGGATTACAGACAGACATCAAAGCATCTATGACAAAGGTAATGAAATCCTATCATAAAGTTAGAGCAAGAAAGGAGCTGCCATATGAAATTACAAAAGTAAGCATTGAGACTTGGGTATGGGGCTACACATTGAAATCCCCAAACTCAGGAAATCTATGAGTTAAAGGCTAGCCAGGAGCATATAACAGAGATATAGGTAAAGGACATGCTATTAAAGTAGCTGTGTAGCCTCAGATTGGGAGAATGTATTTAATATAAGACTCATATGGGATAGGTAACCAGAGTCACATGAATGTTCGTAAAATCAGTAAACAAACTTTTTGTGAGCAAAATATTCAAGAGGTAAAGCTAGTACCAAAAGTGACCAATTAAAAAATACAGTGAGGTCTTTAATCTTAGCACTCAGGAGGCAGAGGCAGGTGAATCTCCATGAATTTGAGGCCAGCCTGGTCTACAAGAGCTAGTTCCAGGACAGTGAGGACTACAGAGAAACTCTGTCTCACAAACAAACAAAAGGTGTAGTGAGACCCCTTGGTAATACATCAGGTTCAACCTGGTGAAAGATATGAAGAATCAATAGGTTTTTCTTCCTGAAAAGCAGCTAAAAACTAATTTATTTAGACAGTCGCACTCTCATGCCCTCCTCTCTGCACCCTCCCCAACCCCCATGCTCTCTGTGCTTGCAGTCAGAAGAACAAAGAAGAGCCACACCTGCCTATGGAGCCCTCCCATGCTCTCAGGCTCTCAGTTTAGATCCCAAAGGCATCCACTGACAAACCTTCTCTCCCTACCACCCATTACTGCTGCCATGCCTTCTCACCTGTACAGGCAGATATCATGTCGGTCGGAAAAGAGACTCCATTTTGGACCAAAGGCTACTCTAGGTACCAGAAGCCCAGCCCCCAACTCTGATAGAGACTCCCTGCTAGGCCAGAGGTCACCATATGCCAGAAATTCTGACCAAAAAGACCAGAAGACCAAAGAGGAAACACATACCAAGGAACAAAACATCCATCCAACTAAAACAAACTCAGAAATCAGCACCTAGACATGTAATTTTCTCAAACCCAGATGCCTAGAAGCCAGTGTAAGAACACAACAGCCAGGACAATATGTCATCACCAGAGCTGAGCTATCCTACTACAGCAAGCCCCAAATATTTCAACACACCTGAAGCACAAGAAAATAACCTTAAACCAACTTTTTGGAGATGATAGAGGTCCTTACAGACAAAATGAATAAATGTCTTAAAACCACAAAATACACAAAGAAACAATTGTAGGAAATTAATAAATCCCTTAAATAATGAAATAATGACAAGAAAAAGACAAGCAAACAGATGAAAAAAATGAATAAAACTAGCAGTGGTGGCACAAATATTCAATCCCAGCACTTAGGAGCCTGAGGCAGGAAGATCTCTCCAAGTTTGAGGTCAACCTGATGGACAGAGTGAGTTCCAGAACAGCCATAACTGTTTCACTGAGAAACTCTGTCTCAAAAAAAAAAAAAAAAAAAAAAAAAACCAAAAATAGAAAGAAAAAGAAAGAAATGAATAAAACTGTTCCAAGATCTGAAAATGGAAATAGAAGCAATAAACAAAACACAAATGGAAGTCATTCTGGAAATGGAAAATTTAAGTAAGCTAACAGGAACTACATATGCAAGAATCACAAATAGAATACAAGAGATGGAAAAGAGAATCTCTAGTATAGATGATATGATGGAAGAAATTGACACACTGGTCAAAGTAAATATTAAATCTAAACATTCCTGACATAAAACATGTCCCAGGAAATCTGGGACATTAAGAAAAGACCAAATCTAGGAATAATAGGAATAGCAGAAGGAAATTCCAACTGAAAGGTCCAGAAAAGATTTTTAACAATATTACAGAAGAAAAATTTCTGACCTTAAAAAGGACATGCCTAGAAAGGTAAAAGATGCTTACAGAACACCAAATAGATTGAACCAGAAAAGAAAATCTGTCCATCCTTGTCATTCCCACCCCCATTGCTTCTGCCATGTAATAATTAAAACACTAAACATACAGAAAATGTAGTATTAAAAGCTGCAAGGGAAAAGCTCAAGTAACATATAAAGGCAGATCTATTAGAATTAAAACCAACTTCTCAATGGAAACTAAAAGCCAGAATGGTGTGTACAGATATCCTGCAGACTCTAAGAGACCACAGATGCCATCCCAGATTAGCGTAATCAATAAAACTTTCAATCACCATAGATGGAGAAAACATCTATGAAAATATTCCATAACAAAGTCAAATTTAAAGAATATCTGTCCACAAATCTAGCCCTACAGAAGGTATTAGAAGGACAACTCAAACCTAAGGAGTTACACACATGAAAACACAAGATATAATCTCACACCAGCAAAACAAACACACACCATCACCACAAGCAACAACTTAATTACAGAAAGTATCATTGGTCATTAATATCTCTCAATGTCTGTGGATACACAACAGACACAATAGAAAACCTATAAACTCATGGAAAATGAACAACTCTCTACTTAATGATTACTGGGTCAAAGAAGAAATAAATTAAAGACTTCTTAGAAGTCAATGAAAATAAATGTACATTGTACCCAAAACTGATAGGACACACTGAAAGAGAGGAAAGTTCATGGCACTAAGTGCCTACATAGAGAACATGGAGAAATCTCACACTAGCAACTTAACAGCACACCTGAAAGTTCTAGAACAAATAGAAGCAAACTTACAGGAAAGGAATAGATGGCAGGAAATAATAAAACTGAGGATTGAAGTCAATGAAATAGAAACAAAGAGAACAATACAAAGAATCAATGAAACAATAGATTGTTTGAGAAAATCAACAAGATAGACAAATTCTTAACCAATTCAACTGAAAGATACAAAAAGAATATCCAAATTAACAAATCAAAAAGGGAAAGGGGTCACAACAGACACTAAGGAAATCCAAAGAGTCATCATATTATATTTTTAAAAGCTGCACTCCAAAAAATTGGAAAAATCTAAAAAAAAAATTGCCTTGATTTATAGTACTAACCAAAGTTAAATCAAGATTAGATAAACAATTTAAATAGACATATAAACCTTAAGGAAATAAGAATCATTAAAATTCTCCCAACCACAAAAAGTTCAGGGCCAGTTGGTTTTAGCACAGAATTCTATCAGACTTTCAAAGAAGAAGCAATAACAATACTCCTTAAATTATTCCACAAAACAGAAACAGAAGAAACTTTGCCAAATTAATTTTATGAGGCCAAAGTCACCCTGATATCCAAACCACACAAAGATTCAGCAAAGAAAGAGAATTGCAGGCCAATTTCCTTCATGAACATTAATGCAAAAATACTCAATAAAATACTTGCAAACTGAATCCAAGAACACATCAAAAAGATCATCTACCATGATAAAGTTGACTTCATCTCAGAGACAACAGGGATGGTACAACATACGAAAGACACAATAGACAAACTGAAGGAAAAAAAAACAACACATGGTCATCTCATTAGATACTGAAAAAGCCTTTGACAAAATCCAACTCCCTTAAAGCTAGAAATCTTGGGAAGTGCAGGGATACAATCAACATACTTAAATGTATGCATATGTCACAAGACAATCCCACACCAGTTTGGAATTATGATTAATAAAAGGGTTATTTTTTAAGGGGAAAGCTTACAGATCACTGTCTTAGACAATAGCCTTCTGCACAACCAGGAACAGAGTCTAATAGCCAGAAGCAGAGGCGGAAGCAAGAGAGAGCTGGGCTACTATTTTGCTATTAAAGCAAAAGAGACCACGCCCAAGTGGGCTGATATCTTAAAGGCTATTGGCTGAAGGTGTGGAAGGAGCTCCAGCAGCACCTCCCCCTTTTGTTTATGTAAGGGAGTTCCAAACCTGATACAAAACAATATACACTAGGAACAGATAACAAGTATAATATTAGAACTACAATCAGAATAAACAATATTAAGCAAGAAACATATGCTAAATGTTTTAATAAACATTCTATCCTAAGGAGTCTAAGTCTTACATTGGAAATGGCTTGGCTAGATCATAAGAGGACAGTAACTATGACTATCTAATCTTCAAGGCCCATCGAAGGCCTGAGAAGGGAGATAATATTACTTGAACAGACAAGAAGTACAATCAAGTAGCTTCCAAAGTGAGCAAAATATGACAGAGACAATTAGCTACCTGAGCAATCACCCAAAGTCTCATTTTGCAACATTGAAGCAACCAACTTTGGCTATGGCCTAGCATAATTGACGGACTATTTTCAGAGGCAGGAAAATTTTCAAACTGTCTTATCCAGTCTTGGCAAGATTTGACAGTCCTGCTTATCCATTTCCAGATATCATGTAACTTGTCAGTGGTTGAGGCATTGTCAGTTCCTTTTTGCTCACTTCGGAAACTACTTGATTGTACTTCCTGCCTGCTCAAGTAAGGCCAATTTTGTCAAGAAGAAAACAAGCTCCAAGTGGAGTGTCTTTGGTGCTCAACATTCTCTCAGGAATAGATTGGTTCTGTCAGAAGCAGTCATGTCTCATGTCAACAGAACCCTAAGTTATTTAAATGTCATGTTCTGCAGATCCTTGAAGTGGTTGAAGGTTACCTATCTAGACAGAATACAATCTCTATGTATCTAAAGGACCTAATTGATCTGACTGTATGTACAGCAAGCATGAACAACTATTGACCTATAATAATTAATACCTGTATAAATTAAAGACTAAAACTTTATGTCAGAATATTAAATAACCTGTAAACAAATGTGAAACAAATGAGGACAATGACCTCAAAATGTAAACAATATATAAGTATCTTGATCAGAGGTAGGAATAATAAATAATACAATATGAAAATATATCCTAAAAGTTGTATCAATATACAAAATGTCCTAAACCAAGATAGAAACATGCATGTATACAACCTGACAAAATAACTTTGTATATGTGTACAAATAATGTAAACAAAAGTAACAAATGCAATTTGAACTTGCATCAATATACAAAAACTGTACCAATGTAAATTATCCATGAATAATTTACAAGTATTCACTCTATTACCCACTATTACTATCACCCCTCCTTTTTTTAACAAAGATAATTTTTCACCTCAACCCTCTATCTAATACAAGTAATAATCAACAATGCCTAAACAGTGTTCCCAAGCCTATGAACAATTTTTTTGGGATGGGGGCATTCACTTCTAGAATTGTTTCCTGCTGTCATGGGGGCGATGTTCTCTTAATGGGATTCCTCAAAATCAAAGTGATGGTTAAGTTTCAAAATTACTGTCCAGTATAGCTGCAAACAATTTCTGAGCAGTCAATAGATAGGTATTTTTTTCAAAGTTCTTATTTGGAGTTCTGGCCAGAATATCATGAGAAGGTACACCATTTCAGCAGCTGGTACATCCCCCAAAAAAGTAGTGGTCTTATAGTAGTGCTGTCTAAATCATGATGTCATCTCAATTAGGTAGAGTTGTTGCTGTGGGGCCCCATCTTCTTCCTGGAAATTTCAAAGATTACTGCAGGAAAAGTATCTGTAGAAAAATCTATGTTCATCATGAAAAACTTAAACATCATTCATATATACATCCATTCAATGAAGAATATGATATAGATAAAGAAGGCATGGAGAGAGTAAAATTTTTTTCCTAAAGTCTTCCTTCTGTCCCATACCAGATGGTTCCAAATATGAGACAGAAACTCTGAATGTTCCTTTAACAACATACTTGGATTTAGAGAAGTACAGAGCCATTGTCCAACTTCAAAACCAGCTGAATATATTAATGTGTGTGTGTGTGTGTGTGTGTGTGTAAATTTAAGTGTAACCCACACCTGGATTCATGAACCATATTCTGTTTTTTTAGAGGCTTCTTAGTGGATAGTTATTGTTTTCTTCTGTCAGAATTCAAATATCCAGGGTCTCTTGAATTTTTGATGATGTATATTTTCCTGCAAAAATAAGAGTAGAAACCTGCCCCCCACCCTATATGGCTTTCCTTACCACTTGTATGGTTGACACCATTGTGGATGAGTTGTCATTTTTCTGTTTCAATAGGTTTCTCCTTTACAAAGTGAATCTTTATTAATTTTGATGGTACCCATAATTTTTCTTCTCCTGTGGAAACAAGAGTGAAATACCTTCCCCAACATAGTACATCTCCTGGTTTCCATTGTGAGGCCAACACATCCTTGAAATATACTGGTTAATTCAATTCAGAAGTTTTTCCCATTATCAAATGCCTCTCTGGTGCTGTTGTTCCTTTCTCATTAGCGTTAAGAAAATTTAAGACATTATGCAATCTATTTCTGGGGGTATATTCTGTCCCTTTCTGTTTGTTCAGCACATCCTTTATAGTACAATTTGAACTTTCTATAACTGACTGACCTGTAGGATTATTTGGTATACCTGTAATGTGCTTTATGTTATAATAAGCCAAAAAAACTGTTTCATTTTTTAGATACATATGCTGTACCATTGTCTGTCTTTATTTGTGCGGGTATACCCATGATGATCATAACATCCAATAAATGTGTGATTACTGAATCAGCCTTTTCTGAGCTCAAGGAAGTTGCCTATTGAAAACTTGAATATATGTCTATGGTGTGGTGTACATATTTTAATTTACCAAATTCTGTAAAGTGGAACACATCCATTTGCCAGAATTCATTCCTTTGAGTACCCTTTGGGTTACTTCCTGCAGGCAATGGTGTTTGATTATAGAAAGACCAAGTCAGGCATCTTTTTATAATCTCTTTAGCTTGTTGCCATGTAATAGAAAACTCTTTCTTTGAACCTTTGCTATTGACATGGTGTTTTTTATGAAATTCTGAGACCAGAAACATGCTTCCAATCAATAATTGATCAATTTCTGCATTACCTTGTGCCAGAGGACCTGGCAGATCCATATGGGATTGGATGTGTATTATGTACATGGGACAAAGCCTATTTCTGATTATGACTTCTGTCTGGATAAACAATGAAGTCAATTCTGCATCATCTGGTATAAATTAAACGGTTCAATATGCAAAATAACTCTGCATATTGTGAATCAGTAACTATATTAAGAGGCTCTTTTGTTTTTTTGAAAGTAGGGCCTTTTTATTTTTACTTCAATTGTTCAAAGGAACCCAGATGTTTGGTTTAACATTTAAAACGGGGAGAGGGGAGGAGATACAAAAACAAAAGCCTGGGGTCTAAAGGACACCTACTAAAAGTGTACTGGGGGAGAGGAGGCTATTTCCCAGGCATAGATATTTCAGCAGGTAATATTCTTCACAAGGTAAAGGGTGAGGGGACAGTGGTCACTGCCAAGAGCCTTGGAGCGGATCTTGCTGTCACACAATGCAGGTAAAAGAGAGTGTGACAACAAAAAGTAATCAAGGCGCCAACCGACATTCTTAGCCCCAGCATTCATCATGTAAGTCCTAAAGGTGTACACATAGGCAGTGCTGGGGTAGAGATGCCGGAAGCTGTCAGCCAGGGGGACATCCTGCAGTAGCTCCCCAAAGCCTTGGCGCTCCTGGGGAGTGAAGCCAGCATTCTTTTTGTTTCCTTTGGGGTTTCGAAGGTCAATCTCTTCGTGAGCCACATTGAGGTCCCCACATAGCACACGTGGCTTTCAGGAAGCCAAGTCCTTCAGAAACTTGCAAAAGGCTTCATCCCAACTCTGTCGGTACTCCAGTCTTACCAGACCCTGGCCTGCATTGGGGACGTAGGCTGTTACCAGGACAAAGGACTCAAATTCAGCCACAATCACCCAGCCTCCTTGATCATGCTCTTCCTCATCAATGCCATAAAAGACTTTGAGTGGGCACTGGCAGGAAAGTAAACCCACACCACGATATCCTTCCTTGTCTGACGGAGCTGACCAGTACTGATGGGTGAGTCCAGGCAGGTCTTGAAGTTCAGCTGGGAGTTTGTTTTCTGAGCATTTGGTTTCTTGGAGGCACAAGATATCTGGTGCTTCTTCCTTTACCCAATCTAAACCTTTCTTCTTAATCCAGGCTCGAAGACCATCCACATTCCAGGAGCATATCTTGAGTGTGGCAGATTTGCCACTGGGTGAGGTTTTCTGATCTGGAGGGTCCTCATACAAGACCTCTTTCTCTCCCACGACCTCTTTCTCGTTTTTCTTTGCTGCCCCTTTACTCTTCTTGGTCTCCAGCTCTGACTTGGGTTCTTCCCCGTCTTCTACTGCCGCTTTCTTCCCACGTTTTGGCATCCCAGTGACGAAAGCCCTTAGGTGCCCGGAGCACCGAAACAGTGTTAACTGCGCTGTCTGGCCTCTCAGCGAAGCCAGGGAGCCCCTTACAGCACAAAGAATGGAGCCTATTAAGAGGCTCTTTAACATCCCTTAGCACCATAAGAATGGCATATAATTCTGCCTCCTGAACAGAATTGTAAGGGCTTTGTTCCACCTTACTCAGTTCTTCTGATTTGTATCCTGCCTTGCCTGGTTATTTGAATCAGTATAAAATGTATGGACTCTAGTTTTTGGAGCATCATGTACAATTCAAGGAAGAATCCAAGAAGTTTTCTTAATAAGGTTAAGTTGATGATTTTTGGGATAGTTGCTATTAATTTCTTCCAAAAATTAGCACAAACTCTTTGCCATTATTCATTGTCTTCCCAAAACTTTTTTTTATTTCATCAATAGTGAAAGGCACTATAATTTCTGCTGGGTATATACCTGCTAATTAATTATAAAAGTTACCTTTTATAATTAATTCAGAGACTTTTTTCACATAAGTGTTTAATTTTTTTACTTGGTTTATGTGGTAAAAAGATCCATTCTAAAATAATATCTTCCCTCTGCATTAAAATTCCCATAGGAGAAATTCTGGAAGGCAGTATGACTAGAATACAATTAAGATTTGGATTCATCCTATCCACATGTGTAGGTAGGTAGAGAGAGAGATGATAGATAGATGTAGGTATACAGATAACAGAAAGATGTTACTCTATTTTTTAAATTTATTATTGTGGATAAGCTTTATCTATAATTGTAAACAACTTCACAGGGCTGTCTTATGTTTCCCAGTCATAAATGCTTTAAAAATTCTAGGACCATGTTCCAGTTAAGAGTAGGACATTGATATAACAAACCAATCCTATTTAAACTTCCCTTCTGTGCCTTATATTATTTGTGTGCCTGTTCATGTGTCAGTGTATACATAGTTCAATAAAAATTTATAACTTGTGTAACTAAAGGGATGCATTTTCCCCTCTAAAGTTAAGAATACTTAGTGTATGATCAATAGATAAACTAATTTTGAAAAGATGAAAGACCCTGAGTAAGTAGTTTAATATTATATCCCAAGAGGCTTTAAAAAGAGAAAATTCCAAACCTCAAATTATATAAAGGAAGGAAAATAAAACATAAATCAAATAGAAAACAAAAATTATTGACAGAATCAACAAAATAGAGAGTCATTTAAAAAGAAATAAACAGAATTGGTGAAAACTTGGTTTATTAACAAAGTAATAAGATATCACAAAAATCATAAAATTTCAGAGATTTCAACAGCCATATCAGAAATACAAAGAAACATAAAAGAATATTTTGAACAACAATTACATGCCAATCAGTGAAATAACTAACAGGAGAGATAGATTCAAGGAAAACACAATCTACTAAGACTGAGAGTTGGGTGGTTGTGGCACCTTTAATTCCAATGGGAGGCAGAGGCAAGTGGATCTCTCAGTTTGGGGCCAGCCTGGTCTATAGGGCAGCTTGATCTCCAGGGCAGCCAGGGCTACCCTGTCTCAAAAACTAAAACAAAACAAAAAACAAGCACAGAAACAAAAGACTACACAGACCATTAATAGAGAGTGAAAGAGTAATTAAAAATTCTCTCCATAAAAGAAAAATTTTGGACAAGATTACTTTATACCTAAATTCTGTCAACATTCCAAAAAGGACGTAACATTAATATTTCTTAAATTCTTTCAAAAGGCCTCAGTGCAGAATACTTCCTCATTCATTTTACATGTCCAGCATTCCTCGGTACCCAAGATGAAGACACTATAAAAGAAGAAAAGAGGTTGCCACCTCTGATGAACACAACCTTGATGAACAGTTAACAGATTGGTCCCAATAACACATCAAATGTCCCCATTTACCACTGGAAGGCAAGACAAATGAAATACACACAAATACAGCATGCACCTTGTTAGAGTAACAAGCTGAATGATTGAAAAAAGTAGAACAGAACAGGTATTCAATGTTTAAAATCTTTTTTATTTTCTTTTGAGATTGGGTTTTGTTATGTAACCCATGCTGAACCTTTGAAATGCTAGTTTTACAGCAGTGTGATACCACACCTGGTTGGATATCTTTCTGATGAAAATATTCAACAATTTGGCGTGAAGATAAAAGTTTTTAATGTCATATATGAAAAAGTGACAACTAATATTATAATCAATGGGAAGTGACCCACTTTCATGATGGAAAGAAATCGTACTCCCCAGAGTAAAGTCCCAACTCCGACTCAGTGCCTATCAGAATTTCAATGGAATTCTTTAAAGTACCAATATGGAACCACAAACATGCAACAATCAAAGAAATTCTGAGCAAGGAAAAACAAATTGTGGTACTCATACCAGCTGACTCTCAGTTGTATTACAAAAGTGACAGTAATTGACACATTGTGATCCTGGCATCAACACAGACACATAGCCTAGTGGATTGGATATGAAGCCAGATGTAATTCCAAATACAGTGATCCAATTTCAAAGGGCACCAGGGAGATGCCCTGAGGAAAGAAGAGGCTGCTCAGTACTGTAAAATTTGGATTTTCACAGACAAATGCATAGAACCAGAGCTGATCTAATGCTATTTGCAAAAATCAGCTCCAAATGGCTACAAGATCTAAAGAATGTACCCAAAGGAGAGTCTTGAAACTGTGAAATTCCTAGAAGAAAACAGAAACTCTTATTTATGCCAATGATCATGGCAATGACATGGTAAGAGTTAATGTCTAAGAGGCATAAAGACTCACAAACTAAGCAACCACACACGCACAATATATATATATTCAATGGTGATTCAATTATATATATATAATTCAATGGTGATGATCAAGATATTCATCAATGTGAGTATGGGACAAGGCTAGTTCAGGGACCCTCTCCTCTACTGCCCAAATGCCTAGCTGGGGACATTCCTATGGACACATGGAATCCCTCTAGACACAAGTCTCTTGCCAATTTTAAAATAACTCCCTTAATGTAGATATCTTAATCCCTTCTCCAATAACCAACTTTCCTCCATCTCCACCCTCCCACTTCCCCAAGAGTTCCCCAGTTCTTCCCTTCTCCCTCCCGTTCTTCCTTTTGCCCACCCCCAACCCTAACTCTACCCCTATCCCCGCTCCCATACTTCCAACTTTTGTTTGGCGATATTGTCTGCTTCCAATTTCCAGGAGAATCGATATATGTTTTTCTTTGGGCTCACCTTGTTATTTGGCTTCTCTAGGCTTGTGAGCTATAAGCTTAATGTCCTTTGTTTATGGCTAGGGTCCACTAATGAGTGAGTACATACCATACTCTTCTTTTTGGGTTTGGGATATCTCACTAAGGACAGTGTTTTCTATTTCCATCAATTTGCCTGCAAAATTCAAGATGTCATTGTTTTTTAGCGCTGAATAGTATTCTAGTGTGTATATATTCCACACTTTCTTGATCCATTCTTCCATTGAGTGGCACCTAGGTTGTTTCCAGGTTCTGGCTATTACAAATAATGCTGCTATGAACATAGTTGCACAAATGCTTTTGTAGTACGGTTGGGCATCTCTTGGGTAT
>JAQHUG010000270.1:3242-18089 GCA_028555095.1 Dicrostonyx torquatus | reverse complement strand
CCAGGACTGAATGAGCGTATGACCAAACCGGACTCTCTGAATGTTGCTGCCAATGGGGACTAACTGAGAAGCCAATGATAATGGCACAGGGACCTATCTATCTCTTCTGCATGTAATAGCTTTTTGGGATCCTATTCTATATGGATGCACACCTTCTTAGACCGATATGGAGGGGGGAGGGTTTTGGGCTTCCCACAGTGCAGGGTATGCTGCCCCATCTTAAGGAGGCAGGGGGAGGGCGGTGAGGTAGTGGGGGAGCAGGAGGGCCTGGGACAAGGGGAGTAAATGTAAAATTTTCTTTTAACAATAAAACAGGGGACGGAACAAGTGCAGGCAGTGGGGTGGACAGGAGGAGGGAACCCGGCCACTCGGTTCGGCTGGCGACCACGTGCACACGCGCCGGAGTGTCTCCGAACTGGAGCTCAGGCGGCGGTGGGAGCGAACATGCTTGGTGACCTAAAATGCTGGGAAAAAGCAGGACAAGATACACAGAGACCCACCCTGTAAAGAAATAGAGCCCCACCCGAAGTGGGGGGGTTAAAATCCCTCATGTGTGGGCGCCAGGTGTAAATGTTTATTTGAAACACACAGTTTAATAATAGGGACAATATACACACAGGTTACGATACCGAACAGTGCTCCTCTGAAGACGCAGGCTGACCAGCAATCCGCAGAGAGAGCACTTTCCACATGGGCCTATCTTTTTATGTCTCTTGGGACCTGGTGGTCCAGCCCTGTTAATTAATTAACAGCTAATTGGGGGGCAAAATAATTAACTAATGGTGGGGCGTGGCTATAAGCCGAATAGGCCAAGACCCTTCCCCTTCACTTTGTTAAGTTTCAGTCTGGTTGACCTGTCCATTGGTGAAAGAGGAGTGTTGAGATCTCCTACAAGTATTGTGTGGGGTTTAATATGTGCTTTGAGATCAAGTAAAGTTTCTTTTACATATTGGGTGCTTTTATATTAGGGGCATAGATATTCAGTATTGAGACTTCTTCTTGATGAATTTTTCCTGTTATGAGTATGAAGTGTACATCTCCATCTCTTCTGATTGATTTTCGTTTGAAGTCAATTTTGTTTGATATTAGTGCAGCCTCTCCTGCTTGTTTCTTAAGACTGTTCGATTGAAAAACCTTTTCCCAACCCTTTACTCTGAGATAATGTCTGTCTTTGGGATTGAGGTGTGTTTCTTGTAAACAACAAAATGTTGGATCCTGTTTTTGTATCCATTCTCTTAACCTGTGCCTTTTTATAGGTGAGTTGAGACCAGTGATATTAATGACCAGTGGTTGTTAATTCCAGTTATTTTCTTTCTTGGTTGTAGGGTTTGTGTGTTTCCCTACTTTGAGATTTGCTGGTGGAGGGTTGTTAGATGTCTGAGTTATTATGGGTGTTGTTTGATTCCTTTTGTTTGGTTTACCTTCTAGTACCTTCTGTAAGGCTGGGTTTGTGGTTATGTATTGTTTAAATTTGTTTTTATCGTGGAATATTTTGTTTTCTCCATCGATGATGAAAGTAAGGTTTGCTGGGTTGTAGTCTGGGCTTGCATCCATGATCTCTTAGTGTCTGCAACACATCTATCCATGCCCTTCTTGCTTTCATGATTTCCATAGAGAAGTCAGGTGTAATTCTGATGGGTTTACCTTTGTATGTTACTTGTTCCTTTTCCTTTTCGGCTCTTCATATTCTTCCTTTATTCTGCATGTTTTGCATTTTGATTATTATATGGCAAGGAGACTTTTTTATGATCCTGCCTATTCTGTGTTCTGTATGCTTCTTGAACCTTCATAGGAATATCCTTCCTTAGGTTGGGAAAGTTTTCTTCTATAATTTTGTTGTATATATTTTCTGTGCTTTTGAGCTGGAGATCTCCTTCTTCTACCCCTATTATTCTTAGTTTTTGTTTTTTCATGGTGTCCCAGATTTCCTGAATGGTTTGTGTTACAAATTTGTTGTAGTTGTTGTTTTCTTTTATCAATGAGTTTATTTTCTCTATTGTATCTTCAGTGTCTGAGATTCTTTCTTCCATCTCTTGAATTCTGTTGGTTAACCTTGTCTCTGTATTTCCCGTTAATTTATCCAGCTATTCCATATCCAGCCCTCTCTCAGTTTTTTTTTCATTGTCTCCATTTCAGTTTTCAAGTCTTGAACTGTTTTGTGCACCTGTTTGATTGCTTTTCCTTGGTTTTCTAGGGTATCCTTGAGATATTTATTCATTTCTTCTAACTCTTTGTTAGTGTTCTCATCTCTTTTTTTAAAGGAGTTTTTTTTACCTCCTCTTTAATGGACTCTATTACTTTCATAATATAATGTTATATAAGGTCAATTTCTTCTACTTCTTCTGGATTGGGTTGCTCAGATCTTCCTGTTGCATAATTGCTGGGCTCTGGTGTTATCATGTTGCCTGTCAGGTTGTTGGAAGAATTTTTGTATTGGTGCCTACCCATCTCTTTCTGCTCTGGAAGAATCAACTGCTCTTTGATAGGGGTCACTTGCAGTCTGGATAGCTCTGCAGGCACTTGCTCAGGGCTGCTTGACATTTAGATGGATCAGCAGGCACTGGATAAGTCTGCTTGCAGGTGGTACAGATGGATCAGCAGGCATGGTCTGGATGGCTCAGCAGGCACTGGCTAAATCTGCTTGAAGGCGGTCCAGATGGCTCAGTGGGCATTGGCTAAATCGGTCTGTCTGTCTCAGCAGGCACTGGTTAAATCTGCTTGGAGGCAGTTCGGATATCTCAGCAGGCACTGAATATATCAGTCTGGATGTCTCAGCAGGCACTGGCTAAATCTGCTTGGAGGCTGAGCCAAAAGGGCGGGCTTGGAAAAGGAAGCCTGCTCCGCTGAACAAAGGCACTCTTGCAACCTAGGACTCTCTAACCTGCCTTTCTCTTAGAACCTAGCCCGCTGAAGGAAGGGGTTGCTTGGGGAAAGTCAAGTTGATTACGGAAAAGGGCCGGTAGAGTGCAAGAGCCTTCTGTGGGGCCAGGAGGCTTCGATTTTATAACTAATCTTATACAAACACTCATTTGTTCCCTGTAACTAATCTTACAGAACCCTCCCTATGTTCCCTATAACTAATCTCATAGAAACACTGCTGTGTTCCCTATAACTAATCATATAGAACACTACCTATGTTACTTACAACTAATCTTATAGAACATTCCTATGTTCCATTAATAATCATAGAGAATACTGTTAGTTTTCTATAACTAATCTTGTAGAACACTCCCAATGTTCCCTATAACTAATCTTAAAAAACACTACCTATGTTCCCTACAGCTAATCTTATAGAACAATCCTATCTTACCTCTAACTTCTTATGGAACAGTATCTACATTCCCTATAACTAATCTTATAGAGCACTCTGTATGCTCCCTATAACTAACCTTATAGAAACACTCTGATATTCCCTATAACTAATCCTATAGAACACTCCCTATGTTTCCTATAACTAATCTTATAGAACCCTCCTTATGTTCCTTATTAGTAATCTTATAGAAACACTCCTATGTTCCCTATTACTAATCTTATAGAACACTACCAATTTTACCTATAAATAACCTTATAAAACATTACTATTTTCACTATAACTAATCATATAGAACACTACATATATTACCTGTAACAAATCTTATAGAACACTCCATATTCCCTATAACTAATCTTAAAGAACTCTCCTATTTTCCCTATAATTAACCTTATAGAACACTATGTTCCCTATGAATAATCACATAGAACACTCCTATATTCCCTGAAACTAAACTTATAGAACACTGACTATGTTCCCTATAACTAATTATACAAACACTGCTATGTATAACTAATCTTATACAACACTGCCTGTGTTTCCTATACATAATTTTATAGAACACTCCTATCTTCCTGGTAACTAAACTTATAGAATACTCCTATATTCTCTATAACTAATCTTTATAGAACAATCCTGTGTTCCCTATAACAAATCTAATAGAACACTCCTATATTTCCTATAACTAACCTTATAGAAACACTACTATGTTCTCTATAACTAATCTTATAGAACAATACCTATGTTTCCTATAACTAAACTTATTAAACATTCCTATTTATCCTGTAACTAATCTTATAGAACACTGCCTACTTTACATATAACTAACCTTATAGAATACTCCTATATTCCCTTAATAATCATATAGAATAATCTTTGGTTTTCTATAATTAATCTTGTAGAACACTCTGTATGTTCCTTATAACTAATCTTAAAGAACACTCAAATGTTCCCTATAATTAACAATTATATGTTCCCTATAAATAATCTTATAGAACCTTACCTATGTTCCCTATTAGTAATCTTATAGAAACACTCCAATGTTCCCTATAACTAATCTTTAGAACACTACATATGTTACCTATAACTAAACTTATACAACATTCCTATGCTCACTATAACTAATCATATAGATAACTACATATATTACCTGTAACTAATCTTGTAGAACAACCATATTCCCTATATCTAATCTTATAGAACACTCCTAGTTTCCCCATAACTAATCTTATATAACACTCCTACGTTCACTATAACTAATCCTAAAGAACACTACATATGTTACTTATAACTAAACTTATAGAAACAATCTTATATAACAGTCCTATGTTCCCTATAACTAATCTTATTGAACATTCCTGTAACTAATCTTATAGAACACTGCCTACGTTACCTATAACTATTCTTATAGAACACTCCTATGTTCCCTTAATGATCATATAGAACACTCCTGTTTTCTATAACTAACCTTGTAGAACACGACCTATGTTCCATATAACTAATCTTATAGAACACTGCCATGATCCCAATAACTATTCTTATAGAACACTCCTGTATTCCCTATCACTAATCTTATAGAATACACCTCTGTTCTGTTTAACTAATCTTAAAGAACACTTCTATATCTCCTCTAACTTCTGATAGAACACTACCTATGTTCCCTATAACTAATCTTATAGAACACTCTGTATGTTCCCTATAACTAATCATGTAGAATAACTCCAATGTTCCCCATAACTAATCTTATAGAACACTCCCAATATTCTCTATAACTAATCTTATAGAACATTCCTATTTTCCCTATAACTAATCTTATAAAAAGACTCCTATGTTCCCTATAACTAATCTTATAGAACACTACATGTTACCTATAACTAATCTTATACAACAATCGTATGCTCACTCTAATTATTCTTGTAGAACACTATCTGCTTTACCTGTAACTAATTTTATAAAACATTCCATAATCCCTATAACTAATTTTATAGAACACTCCTATGTTACCTATAACTAATCTTATATAACACACCTATGTTCCCTACAACTAATTTTAAAGAACACTGCTATATTCCCTATAACTAATCTTATAGAAGCACTTCTATGTCAACTACTCTTATAGAACACTCCCATGTTCCCTATACCTAATCTGATAAAACACTACCTATAGCCAATCTTACAGAACACTACCTATATTTCCTATAACCAATCTTACAGAAAAATACCTATTTTTCATATAAATAATCTTATAGAACACCGCCTATGAATCCTATAACTAATCGTATAGAACACACCTATATTCCCTATAACTAATTTTATAGAACATTTCCTATGTTCCTATAACTAATCTTGTTAAGCACAACCTATATTTCCTATAACTAATCTTATAGAACAGACCTATATTCCTTATAACTGATCTTATGGAACACTGCCTATGTTTTCCTTAACTAATCTTAAAGAACACTCCTATATTCTCCATAACTAATCTTGTAGAACACTGCCTTTGTTCTCTGTACCTAATCTTACAGAACTCTCTTATGTTCCCTATAACTAGTGCTATATAACAATTCCAAAGTTTTCTGTAACTAATCTTATTGAACACTCCTATATTCTCTATAACTAAACTTACAGAACAATAACTATATTTCCTATAATTTATCTGATAGACACTCATACTTTCCCTATAACTAATCTTAAAGAACGCACCTATCTTTCCTATAACTAGTCTATAGACACTCCTATGTTCCTTATATCTAATCTTATAGAAGCACTCCTATGTTCTCTACAACTTATTTTTTTAGACCGCTACATATATTACCTATAACTAGTCTTCTAGAACACTACTATGTTCCTTAAAACTAATTTTTTTTTGATTTTTCAAGACAGGGTTTCTCTGTGGCTTTGGAGCCTGCCCTGGAAATAGCACTTGTAGACCAGTCTGGTCTCGAACTCAAAACAATCCGCCTCCCTCTGCCTCCTGAGTGCTGGGATTAAAGGTCTGCGCCACCACCACCCAGCCTTTAAAACTAATCTTATAGAAACACTCCTGTATTCCCTATAACAATACAATATTCCCTATAACTAATTTTATAGCACACTCCTATGTTCCCTACAAGTAAGCTGATAGAACACTCTTATGTTCCCTATAACTAATCTCAAAGATACCCTAGAAAACCAAGGAAAATCAATCAAACAGGTAAAGGAAATAGTTCAAGTCTTGAAAACTGAAATGGGGGCAATGAAGAAAACACAAACCAAGAGATGGCTGGATATGGACAAGCTTGAAAAATGAATGGGAACTACAGAGACAAGTTTAACCAACAGAATACAAGAGATGGAAGAAATAATCTCAGATGCTGAAGATATGATAGAGAAAATAAATTCACTGATCAAAGAAAACAACAAATCCAACAAATTCGTAACAGAAAACAACCAAGAAATCTGGGACACCATGAAAAAACCAAACCTAAGAATAATAGGAGTAGAAGAATTCCAGCTCAAAGGCACAGAAAATATATTCAACAAAATTATAGAAGAAAATTTCCCCAATTTAAAGGATATTCCTATGAAGGTTCAAAAAGCATACACAACACTGAATAGTCTGAATGAAGAAAAAAGTCCCCTCGCCATATAATAATCAAAACACAAAACATATAGAATAAAAAAAGAATATTAAGAGCTGCAAAGGAAAAGGGGCAAGTAACATATAAAGGTAAACCTATCAGAATTATACCTGACTTATCTATGGAAACCATGAAAGCCTTAGGTCATGGATAGATGTGCTACAGACACTGACAGACCATGGATGCAAGCCCAGACTACTATACCCAGCAAAGCTTTCTTTCACAATCAATGGGAAAAAACAGGATATTCCAGGATAAAAACAAGTTTAGGCAATATGTAGACACAAATGTATAACTAATTTTTAGAACACTCCTGTGTTCCCTATACCTAATCTGATAGAAATATGTTTCCTATAGCTAATCTGATAGAATACTAGTATATTCCCTATACCTAATCTAATAGAACACTCCTATGGTCCAGTAACTAATCTTATAGAACACTACATATGTTCCCCATAACTAATCTTATAGAACACTCTATGTTCCCTATAACAAATTTTATAGAACACTACATATGTTTCCTATAACTAATCATATAGAAAACTTCTATGTTGCTTGGTGAGTCCCCCTTTTCAATCCATCCAGAATGGAGTGGTAAGTGCTTCCCAGCCCAGCCATCCAAGTGACCCACTATGGGCATCCTCCAACTCCCTAAACATTCCTCCCAATTAGGAAGCTCCCTCCCCCACTGGCTTTTCTGCTTTTCACACCCCATCTTGTCCCTAAGCTTCACTCCCCATTAGCGGGGTACTGGGTTCCCCAACGAAGACAGCCTGCTTCGGGGCTGAGGCCTTGGATGAGAGGGGTCGAGTACAAAGCCACAGGGCTCGAGCAAAGAAGCCCACCCTTCTGATGGTGGCTGGTCTTTGGTGAGTCCCTCTGTTTCAGATCCATCCAGACTGGAGCAGTAAGTGCTTCCCAGCCCAGGTATCCCACTGAACCACTATGGGCATCCCTCAATCCCCAAAACGTTCTGCTCAATCAGGAGGCTCCCTCCTCCCCTGGCTTTTCTGCTTTTCACACCCCAGCTTGTCCCTGAGCATCACTCCCCATAGGTGGGGTCCTGGGTTCCCCAAGTGAACTCAGCCTGCTTCAGGGCTGAGGCCTTGGACAAGAGGGGTTCGAGTACAAAGCTGCAGGGCTCGAGCAGAGAAGCCTGTTATTTTGATGCCAGCTGATCCTTGGTGAGTCCCCCTGTTTCGGACCCATCTGGACCAGAGCAGTAAGTGCTTTCCAACCCAGCCATCCCACTGACCCACTACGGTCATCCCCCGATCGCCAAAACGTCTGTCCAATCAGGAGGCTCCCTCCCCACTGGCTTTTATGCTTTCCACACCCCAGCTTGTCCCTAAGCATCCCTCCCCATCGGCGGGGTCCTGGGTTCCCCAAGTGAACTCAAACTGCTTCGGGGCTGAGGCCCTGGATGATAGAAGGTCTAGTACAAAGCTGTACCACTTGATTTGGTCCACGGAGCGGAGAAGCCCGCCCTTTTGAGAGTGGCAGATTCTGAGTGAGTGCCCCTGATCCAGATCCACCCAGAACAAGCAAGTGACCACTATTGACTACTAGTTGATCCACCTGGAGAGGAAGAGATGGGCAACTGCCAATCCAAGAGTTCCTCCAACAATGTGAAAAGCAACATGACAACACCAGAAACTAGCAATTATGCAACAAGAAGATCTGAGCAACTGAATCCAGAAGAGGTAGAAGAAATCGACTTTAAATGTAACTTTATGAAAGTGATAGAGACCATTAAAGAAGAGGTGAAAAACTTCTTTAAAGAAATGGAGGAGGCTGGAGAGATGGCTCAGTGGTTAAGAGCACTGCCTTCTCTTCCAAAGGTCCTGAGTTCAATTCCCAGCAACCATATAGTGGCTCACAACCATCTGTAATGAGGTCTGGTGCCCTCTTCTGGCCTGTAGCATACATACTGAGAATACTGTATACATAATAAATAAATAAATCTTTAAAAAAAGAAATGGATGAGAAGACTAACAAAAAATTAGAATAAATGAATAAATGCATCAAAGATATGCTAGAAAGCCAAGAAAAAAGCAAACGAACAGGTAAAGGAAACAGTTTAAGACCTGAAAACTGAAATGGAGGCAATGAAGAAAACACAAACCGAGAGATGGCTGCACAAAACTTAAGTCTAAATCGATTAAAGACCTCAATATAAATCTGACCAAACTAAACCTGATAGAAGAGAAAGTAGGAAATAGCCTGCAAAACATGGGCAGAGGTGACCACTTCTTATGTAAAACCCCAGTATCACAGACATTAAGAGCAACAATGAATAAATGAGACCTCCTGAAACTGAGACGCTTCTGTAAAGCAAAGGACACAGTCAGTAAGACAAAAAGGAATCCTACTGAATGGGAGAAGATCTTCACTAACCCCACATCAGACAAAGGCCTGATCTCCAAAATATACAAAGAACTCAAGAAATGGACTAAAAAATTCTAAACTACCCAATTAAAAAATGGGGTAATGATCTGAACAGAGAATTCTCAACAGAAGAAGTTCGATTGGCCAAAAGATACTTAAGATCATGTTCATCTTCCTTAGCGATCAGGGAAATACAAATCAAAATGACTTTGAGATACCATCTTACACCTGTCAGAATGGCTAAAATCAAAAACACCAATGATAACCTATGCTGGAGAGGATGTGGAGTAAGGGGAACACTCCTCCATTGCGGTGGGAATGCAAACTTGTGCAACCATTTTGGAAATCAATGTGTCGGTTTCTCAGGAAACTAGGAATCAACCTCAGGATCCAGCAATACTACTCTCAGGAATATACCCAAGAGATACCCAACCATACTACAAAAGCATTTGTGCAACTATGTTTATAGCAGCATTATTTGTAATAGCCAGAAACTGGAAACAACCTAGGTGCCCCTCAATGTAAGAATGGATCCAGAAAGTGTGGAATATATACACATTAGAATACTACTCAGCGTTAAAAATCAATGACATCTTGAATTTTGCATGCAAATGGATAGAAATAGAAAACACTATCCTTAGTGTGATATCTCCATAGCAAAAAGATGAGTATGGTATGTACTCACTCATTAGTGGACACTAGCCATTAACAAAGGACATTAAGCTTATAGCTCACAACCTAGCGAAGTTAAATAGCAAGTTAAACCCAAAGAAAAAAATGTGAACCACCCATAGACACTGCGTAACACATCACTGTGAACCACTCATAGACACTGAATACCACAACAATGTGAACTTCTCATAGACACTGAAAACCACATCCCTATGAACCACACATAAACATTGAGTACCACATCGCTCTGAACCACTCATAGACACCGAAAAGCACATCATTGTGAACCACACGTAGACAATAAGAACCACATCACTGTGAACCACTCACAGACAGTGAGTCCTACATCACTGTGACCAACTCAAAGACACTGAATACCACATCGCTGTGAACCACTCCTAGACACTGATTACCACATCGCGGTTAACCACTCCAAGACACTGAGTACCACATCAGTGTGAAGCACTCATAGACACTGAGTACCACATCAGTGAGAACCACTCTTAGATACTGAGTACCACATCACTGTGATCCACTCATAGACACAGTACAACAGGTCTGTGAACCATTCATCGACACTGAGTACCACATTGCTGTGAACCACTAATAGACACTGAACAGCAGATCACTGTAATCTGCACATAGACAGTAAGAACCACATCACTCTGAACCACTCATAAACGCTGAGTACCACATCACTGCGAACCACTCACAGACAGTGAGTAACACATCACTGTGACCTACTCATAGACACTGAGTACCCCATCATTGTGAACCACTCACAGACACTGAGTACAACATCACTGTTTACCACTCATAGACACTGAGTACCACATCAGTATGAACCACTCATAGACAGTGAGTACCACACCACTGTGAACCACTAATAGACACTGATTACCACAACACTGTGAACCACTCATAGACATTGTGTACCATATCACTGTGAAGGACTCATAGACACTGAGTACCACATCACTGTGAACCACTCCTAGACCTTGAGTACCACATCAGTGTGTACCACTCATAGACAGGGAGTATGACATAAGTGCGAACCACTCATAGACACTGAGTACCACATCACAGTGATCCACCATAGACACTGAGTATAACATCAATGTCAAGAACTCAGAGTAACTAAAGAGCACATCACTGTGAACCACTCGTAGACACTGAGTACCACATCACTGTAAAACACTCGTAGACATTGAGTAACACATCAATGTGAACGACGCATAGACACTGAGTACCTCATCACTGTGAACCACTCATAGACACTGAAAAGCACATCACTGTGAACCACATATAGACACTGAGTAGCACATCATTGTGAAACACTTATAGACACTGAGGACAACATCACTGTGAACCACTATAGACACTGAGTACCACATCGCTCTGTACCACTCATAGAAACAGAGGACATTATCGCTGTCAACCACTCATAGACTTGAGTACAACATCACTGTGACCCTTCATAGACATTGAGTTCCACATCACTGTGATCCACTCATAGATACTGAGAACCAAATCAGTGAAAACCACTCATAGACACTGTGTACCACAACAATGTGAACCACTCATAGACACTGCGTACAACATCGCTGTAAACCACTCATAGACACTGAGTACCACATCAGTGTGAACCACTCATAGACAGTTAGTACCACATAATTGTGAACCACACATAGACACTGAGTACCACATCACTGTGAACCACACATAGACACTGAGTACCACATCACTGTGAACCACACATAGACACTGAGTACCACATCAGTGTGAACCACTCATAGACACAGTACGACAGGACACTGAACCACTCAGAGTTTTGAGTACCTTATCACTGTGACCCACTCATAGACAGTAAGTACCATATCAGTGTGAACCACGTATAGAATGTGAGTACCACACTGGAGTGAACCAATCATGGGCAGTGGATACCACAAATCTGTGGAAAACTCATAGACACAGTTCGACAGGGCTGTGAAACACTCAAAGCCACTGAGTACCACATCACTTTGGCCCACTCATGGACACTGAGTACCACATCAATGTGAACCCCCCATAGACACTGAGTTCCACATCAATGTGAAACACTCATAGACAATGAGTACCACACCGCAGTGAACCACTCAAAGACACTGATTACCACATCACTGTTGACCACTCATAGACACAGTACAACAGGACTGTCAACCACTCATAGACACTGAGTACCACATCACTGTGTCCCACTCATAAACACTAAGTACCACATCAGTGTGAACCACCCATAGACACTGAGTACCACAACTATGTGAACCACCCATGGACACTGAGTACCACAACAATGTGAAACACACATAGACACTGTGTACCACACCGCAGTGAACCACTCATAGACACTGATTACCTCATCAATATGAACCACTCATACCAGTGAGTACCACATCACTCTGAACAGTAATAGACACTGTGTATCACATCAATGAAACCACTCATAGACACTGAGTACCTCATCTCTGTGGACCACTCATAGACACTGAGTACCACATTGCTGTAAACCACTCATAGACACTGAGTATCATTTCACTGTGAACCACTCATAGACATGGAGTACCACATCACTGTGAATCACTCTTCGACACTGAAAAGCACATCACTATTAATCACATATAGACAGTAAGTACCACATCACTGTGAACCACTCATTGACACTGAGTACCACATCACTGTGAACCACTCATAGACACTCAGTATCACATTGCTGAGAACTACTCATAGACACTGAGTACCATATCACTGAGAACCACTCATAGACCCTGAGTACCACATTACTGTGAGCTACTCATAGACACTGAGTACCTCATCACTGTGACCCACTCATAGACACTGAGTACCACATCACTGTGGAACACTCATAGACACAGTACGACAGGGCTTTTAACCACTCATATACACTGAGGACCATATCACTGTGAACCACACATAGACAGTTAATAACTCATCACTGTGAACCACTTATATACACTGAGTACACATCAATGTGAACCACTCATCGACACTGAGTGCCACATCTGTGTGAACCACACATAGACACTGAGTTACACACTGCAGTGAACCACTCATAGACACTGTGTAACACATCACTGTGGATCCCTCATAGACACTGAGTACCACATCGCTGTGAACCACTCATAGACCATGAGTACCACATCAATGTGAACCACTCATAGACACTGGGTACAACACTGCAGTGAAACACTCATAGACACTGAGTACCACATCACTGTGGACCACTCATAGACACTGAATAATACATCTCTGTGATCTACTCATAGACACTGTGTACCACATCAATGTTGAACCACACATAGACAGTGAGTACCACATCAGTGTGAACCAGTCATAGACCCTGTGTAACACATCACTGTGAATCATGATAGACACTGAATACCACATCACTGTGGACCACTCATATACACTGAGTTCCACATCGCTGAGAACTACTCATAGAAACTGAGTACCACATTGCTGTGAACCACAGATAGACACTGAGTACCCCATCACTGTGAACTACTCATAGACACTGAGTACCACATCGCTGTGAACCACTGTCGGGGACCATCGCCCCAACAAAGAAACTGGTGCTTTGCCCTAAGCGTGTTCTCGGAAGTGCGTGGAAGAATCAGACTCTTTACACTATCTTTATCGTTCAATGGTAGCTCAGGACTTTTTGTCCTTCCAGCTCGACCTGTATTTATTGTCTCCCTTCCAGCTCTGAATGCCCTCTCAACTCTTGAGTAATTCTCTATTCATATTCCTTTTCCAGGGCACCTCCTCTCAGCCACACACCTGCCTGCCTCACCAGCTTTGGAGCCAGCAACCTCTTCCTGGACAATCTACAAGTCAATGAAGGCCAGAGCCAAGCATTTCACCTTTTGTCTTTCTAAATTGCTAGCTTTCCAGCTACCAAGCTGTATTCCCATGGCCTTCACCAGGCTGGTGGATATCAGAGCTCACAATCCACTCTCCTTTAATAACTTTAAAAATCCCTGTGCTTCTGCAAAAAGGACAGAATGACCATGCCTGTATTATATAAAGTCATCTACCTTTACCCAAATTTTCCCGTCATTGGAAAACAAGCATCCTCGGCCTGTGACCTGTCTTAGGTATTTGGGAGGGCAGACGCTTTAAATCTGTCATTGACTGCTGGTCTCTATAAAGAAAAGAGATTAGTGAAAAGAAATATACTATTAGGCTCTGTGTCTCAATAGCCAGACCTTTTTGTCAGGCACCATCATAATGCTTTATGAGTAAATATGCTCCCAATACTATAGTCTCCTGTATTAAAGGACAGTAGAATTGCCCAAGTTGAAAAATGCTTTTCTCCGCTGGTTAAGAACACCACTCAGATCTACCATTCTCAGCATAAGCATTAACTCTCATACATTCACCACGTCACACAACCTCTTTTCAGTAATTGCCAACCATTAAAAATCAAAATCATAACTTCTTTTCTCATAATCTCTCAATACCGAATCTCCCGGTATCTTTTTGTATACCATATTCTGTATTGTCGGTCAGTACCGACTCTCCAATTATGCTTTTCCATATCAAACCATTTTTGTCAGTCAATACCGACCTTTATCCAGATTTCTTTTTAGTCAATACAAACTCTTAGCACCATTTGGTCAATACCAACCTTTTTCTCAACATCTTAAGCATTGTACATCTCAGGTAAGAATATAACCATTTGCTGTTATCATACACTATTTTTAGTCTCTGAGCAGCTGCTTAGCTCCTCGTCTGCCCCTTCCTTAAGTAAAGAAGGTTTTTAGTCATTCTTTATTTATGTGTCTTTCTTTCCCTAAG
>JAQHUG010000269.1:2740312-2757534 GCA_028555095.1 Dicrostonyx torquatus | reverse complement strand
TTCAAGATGCCATTATTTTTTTCCGCTGAAACATACTTCTGTAACAATTAGGAGCTAAGAACCATGTGTAGGAGGGAACACAAGGTATTTGTCTTTCTGAGTCTAGGTTACATCTTTAATATGATAATTTCCAATTCTACCTACTTTCCTGCATATTTTTCTTTTACTTTTGTTATAGGTGAGTACCATCCTGTTGTGTATATGCGCTATTTTTTCATTTTCCAGTCATCAGTTGATGGGCATCTAGGCCAGCTCTATTTCTTTTTTATTGTGAACAGAGCAGCACTGACCTTGGATGAACAAGGGTCTCTGTGGTAGGATAGAGAGTCCTTTGGGAATAGGATCATCAGTGGGCTAGCTAGTCCATATGCTAGTTCCGTTTTTAGCTTTCCGAGAAATCTCCACTCTGGTTTCCACAGTGGCTGCCCTAGTCTTCTCTTTCTCCACACCCTCACCATCATTTCTTGACTGGCAGACAGCCATTCCGACTCTGGTGAGAGAATGGTAATGCAGTTTCAGGCCACATTTCCCCAGTAGCTAAGGGTGTTGAACAACTTTGCAAAGATCTACTGGCCATTTGGGTTTCTTCTCAGTTCAGTTCCTAGGCCATTTTTTGATTGGGTTGTTTGTTTTCTTGTGGTTGCTCAATGCTGCCTTTCAGTTTTAGTCCCTCACGTCTTTGTCCGTATAACAAAAGCTTAAGACTTCATCCTTTACAGAGAAGAGAAATTCAGAGTCAAGAGTCTGATGAGAGCATTTTGTGAGTCTTCCCTGCTGGAGCACAATGTGGTGGAGCGTTCATGTGGTGGGAGAGCCAGCATGTCACGTGTCTTCCTCTTCTTGGGCGGTGGTGGTGCGATGACACCATGACTTTATCTAACCCTGATAACCTTCTGAACAACTATCTTCAAATGCCAGAAAATATGAATTTGGATAAAGTTTCCATCACATGAGGTTTCAAGAGATGCATTCAAACCATAGTCATCAGTTTCACCAACAGCATGGTCAACCGTGAGGGCTGGGACCTGCCTAATAACCACTTGCTTTTTTTCTGCCCTATGCTTCAGATGCCAGTTACTTGACTTTGTGCATTAGATCTAGCTGCTTTGTGGATAAATTACCAATGTGCAGTTGGTAACATCTCTACTTGACCCCATCCCATAAAGGTAGCATAAAGACATAAGTCTGGTTCCAGGCTGTGAATGGCACTTTATTGTTAGCCAGACTCAGAAGCTGCTGACAGTGTAATGGTTATTCTGTCTCTTTAAGAGACAAGCCATGCCCACTCCCTCCGCCATTCGCTGAGGCAGGCAGGTTTTCCTTCCTGCTTGCAGCCTTAGTCTCTCTCTCTTTTCTGGCTTCCTCTCAGAGAGGCAGCTTCTGCCTCTCCCCACATCTCCCCTTTCCCCCTTCTGTCTCCCCCCTTCTCTCTCTCTCTCTCTCTGCTCTTCTCCCCTTCTCTCTTCCCCCTCCATAACCTCCTGAATAAATATCCAACCTCACTCTGCATGGCTTACCTATCCATGTCTCTGTCTCTTGCCTGCCCACCACATGTCTCCCTGCCTGGAACCAGCCTCTGCTTGGGGACCGACAGCCGTCTCTGCCTGGGACTGGCTGCTCTCAGGGCCTGCTGCCTGCTGCCACATGGCTGGCTACCACCACTTGGGGACCTACAGCATTTCTGCTGCCTGGGATCCTGCAGCATTTTTAATTTTCCCATCACACACAGGGACTGCCTAACTCACTCGGCATGACCTTGGCATGTGCCAGCCGTATCTCCGACTCACTTTCTTTGAAAACAACATCTCTGGCTCTCAGAGTCTTGGCAGTCTGCATCAAGCATCATTACTGCACAGCCTTGCTTTACCTCCCCCGAGTCACCCCATCCTTTCCTTACGCAGGTGTTCTGTCTACCTGTTGAATTTTGAATGAAAACCCAATGGATAGAAGTTCTGCACTGAATCCTATATTTTGTCCCTTGCTGAGCTTCCATGAATATAAAATACCAGCACAAAGTGGGGGAGTCAGCAGGCAGAGATCAACACTATCCATATTTAATGGAGAGGGAGTCGGAGTTCATAGATGGAAAAAGAGAGTTCACAGAAGGCCGAGTTCGATATCTTGCCCATGCTTACTGAATGAGCTTCTAGCCAAAAGAGAAATAAACATCTTATAACAAATGTTCATGATTGTTGCTTTACAGTTGTGTCCCCCATTTTAACGCTCAAGGAGAAAAACAAATCTAACAAGAGTGGTGTTAAGTAGAAATTGGTAATCAGGAAAGTTCCTTCATCCACAGTGGATGGAGTAGACACTCGGGGACGGAGATCACCTCCTTCACAAAGCACCTGAGCCCCTGTGATGTGGCCGACCAAGCCCTCCCACTGAAATCTCTCCAGCCTCTACCTTCTACGAGAAAATCGAAGGTTACAAGACATGGAGGTTGGCTTTAGCCTGTGGTGCTCACAGTGGTCCCAGGAAAGTCTCCTAATGACAGCAAGTCCCAAGGTAATTGCTTCCCTGGGCCTGGTCATTTGTTTGTTCAGACAGGGTCTTGCAGTGTAGCTGAGACTGCCCTTGATTTTGTGATTCCTTGGCCTTGGCAACTTAAATGCTGGGATTACAGTCCTGTGAGACCATGTCTGGGACCTGAGAATCTCCTGCAGAGGAACATGATCGGTGGCGGTGTTTTTGGCACCTATTTGCAGCTCTCAATCGTTATTGCTCCCAGAAACACTGCTCCCATGCATTTCTCCCTTGTCTCTCAACTTCTCAGACAGGTTCCATAGTTCTCTTTAGTTGGACAAAATCACCACCCACTTGGTATCAAATGCACTAGTACACAGATTCCTATTGGTTCAAAGATGTGATTTGTTTTGTGTTGGGTGGTGTAGTGTACGTGTGGAAGTCAGAGGACAAGAGAACAGCTTTGTGGATTTGATTCTCTCCTTCCCCCATGTGGGTTCTGGTGATCAAATTCAGACTGTCAGGCTTGATGACAAGTGATGGTTTTTTGTTTTTGGTGTTGTTTGTTTTGTGTGTGTGTTGTGTGTGTGTGTGTGTGTATGTGTATGTGTCTAATAGAACAAGCTTATTAACTGGCTGAGGGTATAGTTCAGTGGAAGATCACTTGCCTGTGACAAGCATGAAGCCCTGGGTGTGTGCATTTGCACACTCATGAGCAAGTCCCACATACTACACCATGCACACAAACACCCCGTGCATGCCTTCACACAATGAAGCACACTTCTCTTTTCTTGCAGTTACTTCTAGATTTTGAGTAGTAGTGAAAAAAACTTTCCCTCTTTAATCTCAAGTCATTTACTCACAAATGGGCGCATTTTCTTCCTTCCAAGCTACTTTCCATTTATGGATGATAAAGCCTATCAGTTTTTTTAATCTGCTCTATTTTTCTTTTTGGTTTTTTAGAGACAGCTCTGGCTGTCCTGTAACTCGCTTTGTAGACCAGGCTGGCCTTGAACTTACAGAGATCCACCTGCCTCTGCTTCTTGAGTGCTGGGAGAAAAGGCATGCTCCACCACAACCTGCTATTTTACTAGTTAGTTTTTCTGTATACCTTTTGTAGTTTTACAGATGTAAAATAATGCTGGCCTCCTAAGGACTATATTTTGGTAACTTTAGAAAGAACTGTGGATGAACCATGATAATCTTCTGGGCAGTGGGATTCAGTGAGAAGACCTCTCAACCAAAGTGTTCTCTCTCATGTTCTAGCGTTTCCTATTATGGGACTTTGATTTTGGTCCTAAACCAGCCTTTTAAAGAGACTTTAAAATATAGTATTTCCTTGACTGTTTTAGTCTGTGGCACTATAAGAAAGTACTATAAACTGGCGGCTTAGGTACAACAGACATTAATTGTTCTCAATCTATTGAGACTAGGCAGTCTCAGATTAAGGCTGTGTCCTCTTATGGTAGAAGAGCCAGTCAGTCCTCTGGGCCCCTTTCATTAGGACACAAATCCCATTCACAAGGATATGTCCCCAGGAGCTGACCTATCCGCTCAGGCCCCACTTACCAGTACATTGGTGATTAAATTTCAAGCTGTATGTCTTGGATGGATGTAAATGTTCAGAACACAGGAATAACCAGATCTGTCTTCAAACACTCACATGTACATACTCATACCCCCACATGCAAGCACACACTTGCATCCACACACATACTCACACCTGTGTACACGCTCACACACATGTACATATATACACATTCTCTCTCTTACACACACTCACACACACAGCCTCTCTCTCTCTCTCTCTCTCTCTCTCTCTCTCTCTCTCTCTCATTTTCCTTTTGAGAAATAGTATATCTTCCAACTGGGTATGTTGTTCCCCGTAAGATTGCTGATGAGTTAGGGCAGCTATTTGAAGATAACTCAAAGTCTTTATCCTTTGCCAAAAGCAGAGATCACAATCCCTTAATTTTTTCTAACATTCTTTACATTTGAAATGCACTCTCGTGCCTTTTATTTTCAGAGCTTTCCTAAGGTACCAGGTGGAAAGCCACCACCTCACTCTAATTTCCCGGGAAACAAGGCCGGGGTGTCAGTTGTCTGAGGGAGGGGCAGGGATTAGAGCTCCCATTTCCCAAGTCTAAAATGCTCCTTCTTCCCAAGGTGCTGGAATGCCTCCAAGCCCTTCTGTAGCTATTAAAACCTTTTCTTACCAGTCCTTAGAGGAGCCAGGGTTGCACATCCCTTATTATAATAGACCTTCATCTGCATGAAACCTGTGATTTTCGTCCCCTTCCGGCTTCCCCTTCGGCAGGTGAAATAGCCTTGGTTCTGCTCCTTGTAGAGCTTATCTTTCAATTCTTTTGTCAGTTTTAACAAAGAGGTTGTGACTCCCGGGTGCCTGCTCAACAGAGCACTTCCTCATTATTTTGTAACCTTTATCCCCCTTCCAGGGAGAGTTAAATAAAACCTGTGGGTTTTTGATATGAATGTCTGGCAGAGCCGAGTGCACGGGGAGGTTTCCAGTGGGGCGTGCTGATGAAAGCCTCGCTCCGATCGTGGAGTGCTCATTCACGGCATGGCCCCTCTGCTGGCCCCCAGACCCACCGGTGGGAGCGCTGCCCACGTGAAGGTTCAGATTCCAGAACAAGTCTGATTTTGGCAGGAAGAGATATGCGGTAATGAGAACGGGCGCGAGGAACTGCTTGCTGGCTAATTACTTCATGTGAACCAACTCTTTTCGGAAAAGACGGTGTTCATGTGTGAAAATTACCCCTGACCTAGAATTTCATTACCACACCTGAGCCAGCCTGGAAAATTGAAGATTTTAAATGCCATAAAATATAAGTGATAAAAAGGAAAATAAACCTCAAGAGTTAGCAGCCACTGTGTTTAGTCATGCTAAAACATGAAGCATGACTAGCATGCTCGGAGGCCTTTTATTTTTTATTTTTATTTTTTTTAGTTTTTCAAGATAGGGTTTCTCTGTGGCTTTGGAGCCTGTCCTGGAACTAGCTCTTGTAGACCAGGCTGGTCTCGAACTCACAAAGATCCGCCTGCCTCTGCCTCCCGAGTGCTGGGATTAAAGGCGTGCGCCACCACCACCCGGCTTGGAGGCCTTTTAAAAATGACACCAGATGCCACATCTCTTCTGTTGTCCTGGAGCTCTCCTCTGACAAGGATCTTTTTGTATTCTTAAAAGTGGGCCTGGCCTAGAGGACTCGAAGCCACTGTCCCTTTTCTATCATACAAATTGCTTGCTCTTCTTTCTCTTTCTGGGAGTGCCTTATGGTCGATGCCAGTGTTCTTTAGAATTGATTGTTGGTTAGTATTGATCATGTGTCAGAGACATGGGGTTCACACCAGCCTCTCAGGGGAACATTTTGCATGCTTTTAAGTGGACAACAAAGTCCCTCTGAAGCTGAACCGTGAGCCCTTCCTGGGTTTCCGAAGCCCCTCTTTAAGGTGAGCACAGCCAGGCCTTGAGGAAATGGTAGATGGGAGTGAGGAGGTGCTTTTGCTGGGGCGTCCTTCCAGCCGTGAGGAACTCAGGCGGATACAGGGTTCAGAGTTCATTGCAAAAGGTCTGGGTGGGGAGAACTTTTCAGGAGAGGGTGTGGTGAGGATGGGGTTGAGTGTCAGGCCAGGGGTGTGTTAGCGAGCCCCCTCTATGATAGGAGGGTTCTCATTTGCTCTCCACCCCTCATTTTAGAAGTTTCACTGGTAGAGATCTCTAGCTTCCCTGCTCACATTGATGGAAACTGCCTTCTTTCTGGTATAAACACTGTGGGCTCTGATACCCGCCAGCCTGAGGATGCCATGCAGCTTCGTAGCTGAAGGCCAACAATTTAGAAAGACAATAGATGAGGGTTTTGCTCCAGCCTTCCTTCTCATTTGTAGATCACTTGATGAGAAGTAGCTATCTCCAAAGCTGGTGAAAGAATGCAGGTGTGTGTGTGCTGGGGGAGGTGCCCCGGAAAAAGGAATAAGAATAGAAAAATTCCTCAAGGGTGGGGAGAGCATATTTCAGAGCAGAAATGGTTTTGAGAGGGCATTCAGAGGAGGATGGTTTTTTGGGGAGATAATAAACGCAAGGTCACGTTGTAGACGAGAGAAGTCTGAAGCGGCCTTTAAGCTGTAATGGTGTGAAAGCCTGTTTCCTTCCACGCGTCTCCGGGGACACATTTGGGGAAAAACATCAGTTTCTATGCTGGGACGACGGTCCCTGACAAAACACCAGCTTCCCAGATGTTCTGATCATGGCCAGTTCATCAGTGGGACCAGCCAGGTGTGGACTTCAGATCTGTGGCTGGGTCTGGTCTTCCACATGCACAGAGGGGCTTTTCTGCTTCATTTTCCGGTGATGATAAAGATGATGGGTTAAGTTTTCTCCTTGTGTTCTCATGCTACAGAATAGGCACCAGTCACACCCTGGTTGTTTAACACGCTGTCCTAACAGAGGCTGGGATTCTTTGGATTTTGTTTTATCGGAAATAACCAATGACTTAGTTATAATTTAGCTATTATTAACGATCTTCAGCAACTCAGATTGTTCAGTTCACCAAGCAGTCAAAAGAAAAAGGAAGGGAAGAGGAAAGGGAAAGGAAAGGGTTAATCACATGGAGTAGCACTTGGTCCTTTGGCTGTCTGGGTTTTTCTTTCTTCTCTCTAAGTCCACATGGACCCACATAACTGATGTCTCGAGTGGTTCATGATGTGGGCTCCTCAGAAACACCATTTTCCCTGGCATTCAGAAGGCCAGGTAACCTTTCTAGTACATTGTTGCCACTGCATTTGCCACCCCTGACGGGTCTCTCAGGGGCATTTGTGATGTCTGGAAAGATTCAGATTATGTCGACACAAAGGTGGCAACTGCAGCAGCAGCAGGGGGTGGCATCCTTTGGTGCTCAAAGGGCAAATGGCAATGAGCTTTATTTGTATTATTTTCAGTTTTTCTTATGTGTCTGTGTGAATGGGCATGAATGCCATGTATACCAGTGTTCACGGAGGCCAGAAGGGGGTGTTGGATCCCCTGGAGCTGGAGTTATAGGTGATCATGAGCTGCTTAATAGGTCCTGGGAGCTGAACTCAGGTCTGCCAGAGCAGGGGCAAATGCTCTTTTATCTATCTATCATCTATCTATCTGTCCATCATCTATCTATCTATCTATCTATCTATCTATCTATCTATCTATCTATCTATCTATCTATCTATCCATCTATCATTGATTTTTTTTGAGCTCTACATTTTTCTCTGCTCCCCTCCCTGCCGCTCCCCTTCCTGCCTCTCCCCTCCCTTTCAACCCTTTCTCAAGGTCCCCATGCTCCCAATTTACTCCGGAGATCTTGTCTTTTTCTACTTCCCATGAGATTAGATCCATGTATATCTCTTTTACGGTCCTCATTGTTGTCTAGGTTCTCTGGGATTGTGGTTTGTAGGCTGGTTTTCTTTGCTTTATGTTAATTAATTATATATACTCACTCATAAGCGGTTTTTTTGTCTTTCTGGATTTGGGTTACCTCACTCAAAATGATGTTTTCTAGCTCCATCCATTGGGGCAAATGCTCTTAATTATAGAGCCATCTCTCTAGCCCTAGGGATATTTGTGAAAGTTTTATAACCCAATTTATTTATTATTTACATGTGTGTGAGTGTGTGTGTTTGAATGCCATGTCATAATCGGAGGCTGAAGGACAGTTTGTGGGAGCCAGTGCTTTTCTTGTGTCACATGGGTTCTAGATATTGAACTCAGGTTGTCAGCCTCAGTGGCATGTGTCTTTACATCTCATCAGCTGTGGGTGATGATTTGTCGTATATGAGACCCCTTATCAGGCCTGTGGGAAGGATCATTTGCCAGGATGAATTCCCTGGATGGAGAGAGGGAGCAGGAGAGCACACAGCAACCAACCTTAGCATGCGCATTTCCTTGACCCATGATTTGGAGCCTGGGTTTGGTCACCCTTCAGACTTCTTAATATGTGGGTGGCCACTATGCCATATGAGTAAGTCCAACCAACACCCAATGGCGGGCACAATATTGGTTAACTTCATGAGAAATTATCTTTTTAAAACCCATCTTTGACATCAAAATCAGATGGAAAAAGATTGCCTGGCTGGCAGCAATGGTGTGTGTGTGTGTGTGTGTGTGTGTGTGTGTGTGTGTGTATGTATACACATGTGTGTGTGTGTATGTATACACATGTGTGCGTGTGTGTGTAGGAACTGAAATGGAGACAGCTGTACAGCTTGGAGGAGCAGTGGTTGGAGAAAGGACTATAACTAGATCAGGTTGTTGTGTGAGGTGCGGGCTGTGTTCACAGCACCTGAGAGGAGCGCGGGCCCTTTTATTCCATCCTACCTGGCTCCTGGCCGCGGGCCTGCTATTGGCCCTGGCTAGCTTATCCCTGGAGTAATTACACACAAACTGGATTCATTTAAATAATGCCTGGCCCATTAGTTTTAGCCTCTTATACATATTTGTCTAACCCATCATCTAGTAATCTGTGTATCACCACAGGGTCGTGGCTTACTGGGAGATTCTAACCAAAGTCCATCTTGGACTGGAGAAACATGGCGTCTCCGACACTTCCCTTCTCCCCAGCCTTCCATTCTGTCTACTCCTCCCACCTAAGGGCTGCCCTATCCTATAGGCCAAGGCAGTCTCTTTATTTAACCAATGAAAGCAACCCAAATACAGAAGGACTCTCCTACACCATCAGGTGACTTCTGCTTTGTTTCTTACTGAAATGTGTACAAAGGCCCAGTACAATAGACACTCCCAACATCTCTCCAGCTGGACAATCAATCTGTCTTAGCCCATCGAGGTTGCTGTAACAAAAACACTGAGACTGGGTAGCTTATAAGTAGCAGAAGTGTATACCTTACAGGTTGGAAGACCGAGGTCAAAACGCTGGCCGCTTCTGGGTCTGTCCAGGGCCTCCTGGTTCTTAAGCAGTGGCTTCTCACACTGGAAGGTAAAGCAGGGTAGGGTGGGGGTGAGCATCTCTTCTCAGAGCGCTGGTTCCGTTAATGAGGACTTTGTCCTAGTGAGCTCCAAAAGGCCCTGATTTCATAGTACCATCATCTTGGGAGGTTGTGATTTCAACATCATCTAAATTGGAGCAGGACATAAACATTTAGTACACCGTACAATACAATTAAAGAATCCGGGAGTGACTGGATATAGTTAAAAGCAGATGGAACTGGGCAAGAAACAGAAAATAAGAAAACTTTGCTTTGGTTTCCGAGCAGATTGCCTGAAAAGAAGCATCCAGGAGAAAGCACACAGTTCCCCACCACCTGTCCTCTCAACAAGAGAACCCAAATTTTGTATAATTTGAAAGAGATCAGGTAGAATTCTTGAAAATGATCCCTTGTAGCCAGTGCTTGAGGTGGCAAAAGTCCATTAATATTTCCCAGATGCCTCTCTTCCAGCCTTTCTCAGTCTAGGCCAGGGATTCTCAACCTTCCTACACTGCGACCCTTTAGACATGTTTTTGTCACCCCAACCATAAATTTATTTTTGTTCTTATTTCATAAGTATAATTTTGCTACTGTTATGAGTCATAACATAAATATCCGTTTTTTCCAATGGTCTTTGGTGACTCCTGTGAAAGGGTCATTTGACTCTAAAGGGGTTGAGACGCACAGGTTGAGAACACGGATCTAGGCAAAGACTATGAATATAAAAAAAATCATCAATCTGTTTCCTATTTCTCTGTGAGTGAGTGATATATTTAGTCATTGTTCCTGACTTTGTTCATTGAGGAGAAGTCTTGCAATTGAGCCCACAGGACATGAATATGGCTAATTTTGTTAGTCTGCTTGCTCCAGTCCCATCCCTGCCTTTAGAGGCTGGGATTACAGGTGGGCCACCACTTCCACCTGACATTTACATAGCTTGGAGGGATTCAGACTCTAGTCCTCATGAAGGGGCAAGTAAGCAAGTAAGATATAATCCCCATGACTAAAGATGCAAATTAGGAGAAGAGACTTGCAGACCTTAGCAGCACTGCATGCTGGGAGACTTTAATACTTCACTGGTTCAGGTAAAAAAAAAAGAAGAAAGAAAATGTATGAAGTAAATAGGAAATAGTTAGAAGATACTTAGGCAAAAGCTCACGTGAAACTGAAAGCAGTCTGAGAGACTGGCATACTACTTTGTGACAGAGTCTAGACAGATGACTCACTGGGAGAAGAGAAAGAAGGGGCATGTATTTGCTTTTAGACTAACTGTCCCTGTAACACAGTGTTTGTGATCAAATAATTCTCATTTATGTTTAATAATATGCTCACACTTATACAAGACTAGCAACTCTGGAGGTTGGGACAGAGAAGTTTCTTCAAATAAAAAAGAGAGTGCTCATCGCCACAGGTGTGTATGTTCAGTGGACATCACCACATGTATGTATGTACAGTAGACATCTCCACAGGTGTGTGTGTACAGTAGACATCTCCACGGGTGTGTGTGTACAGTAGACATCTCCACGGGTGTGTGTGTACAGTAGACATCTCCACGGGTGTGTGTGTACAGTAGACATCTCCACAGGTGTGTGTGTACAGTAGACATCTCCACAGGTGTGTGTGTACAGTAGACATCTCCACAGGTGTGTGTATACAGTAGACATCTCCACAGGTGTAGACATTGCTACAGGGTTTACATATATTAGCCATTGCTACAGGTGTGTATGTATAGTAGAAACACACTATATATAGTATAGTACTAAAGGTGTTTTCAGGCATCTACTGGGGTGTCTTGTAACATCCCCCATGGAAAAGAGAGGATTCAGTGCTATATAAGTCAAAGCTAACCACACAAACGTGGGACAAAAAACTGTCAATGGTAAGACATAAAACCAAATTACCATTTAGAAAATATAGACCAAAATATGAGAAACCAATTCATGATGGGTTAAAAAACAAAAAAACAGCTACAACAAAAATACCCATGAAAACCCAGAATCTAGCATTATGCTATTTAAAAAAAAGCTAAAACAAAGTGAGGCAAATAATTAAATGTAAATAGAGAGGCAAATAATGATAATGAAGAAGAAAGTGGTACCAAGGGGCAGCATAAACATGACTAAGCAGAACTTAAGGAGGAAATTAAATGGGGTTATGGAAAATTTTATATTGCTAAAATAAAATTGTCAGAATCCGTTAACTTTCATGAATCTTTATAAACTAAAAATTACTTTAAACTGCACAAAGAAAATCCCGTCAGATGTATAAAGAGAACCTAAACAACATCAGCAATAAGTAGTGCTTTGAAATACATATAAATACGTATTTCAGAAGCAAAGCAAAGAAGAAAACAAAATAAGACACCCACCCATTGAACCAACCAATCCAACAAATCCCAGAAACAAGATGCTAGGCTGGGAGAGGATTGTTTAGTGGTTTAGAACTTCCTGTGCAAGTGGTAAGATTGGAGTTCAGCTCCCCAGATCCCATGTAAATGTAGGACATCCTTGCAGTGATGGTGTCCTGAGCAAGAGGAGCCATAGCCATGAGTTCTGGGTTCATTGGGAGACTCTGCCTCAAAGAATAAAGTGGGGAGTTGTTGAGAAACCCTTCTGTCAGCCTCAGCCTCCAGATGCATGTGCACAGAGATCCACACTCAAACCCATCTCTCCAACCCAAGACCTTCCCATCATTACCAGCATGATCTTTGTGACCTGGAACAAGAACACTTTCAAATTCTCCAGTCTGCCACAGTCCTGCCACTAGCTGCAAGTCTTAGTCATTTGCACGACCTCCATGGCCTGGTCGGCTCAAGTTCACAACCCCCTGGGAAGGCAGGGTTTCAGAACATAGTTTCTTAGTGTTTTCTTTAGTGTTGGAAGCATTTCATAGGACTTTGCTTCAGTCAGCAGGGCCAGGGCTGGGGCTCTCAGCAATAGTGTGAAGGCTGAGAGAAAGTCTTCCTGGGAAAGGCTGCCGTGGGGCCCTGCTGTTGTGAAGGATTGCTGTTTTATCTTGATTGAGAGAAGAGTTATACTCCCTTAAAGCAAAATCCAGACTTAGAAAGAACTAGCAGTGGTTGTCTGGAGTCTTGGATTTCGGTATGGTTTCTTAGTAGAGTTCTGAGATTTCTTAATATCTCCTAGGTGTGTTTAGTTCCTAGGTATATTTGTGATCATTAATTTCTGTTGGTCTCATTCTAAAAAGTTTAAGACAGTTACTAAGACTGTGATATGCCAGGGGATGCGAAATGGTCCTTCCAAAGAGATAGCAGGTCAGTACTAAGACTGGATTGCCAGGGGATACAGAATGGTCCTTCCAAAGAGCTAGCAGGTTCTCCATGTACTTATCACTTGCACTGGAAATTTTAAAGAATGTAAGAAACTGTTCTCCCAATTTATTTTAAATATACTCTTTGTATCTACTTATAAGAAATATTTGAATTTATTTCAAATATACACTTCATGTTTCATTTCATATGCATTGGAATGAACAAATGAAGGTAAGCCTTCATTTGTAATAAAAATTTGTTTTCAGTGAAAAAAATATATGCCTAAAAAATAGCAAGATGGGTTTCTATGGGGATCAGCTGGTGACTTAGTGAGATAAATTACCTGGTAAGTTGCCTTTCTCTTTGGAACATTGATCAGCCACCACCATGGCTAGCCTAGTCTCAGTAGCTCTGATTAAGGCTTAGGAGCTACGAAAAATAATATATTTGACACCTATTGGTGTTGCAAAATAAACTGGACAGGAAAATCACGCTTATTTCTTTAATCAAAAAGTGCCTGTGTGACCAGTAACCAGCCAGCAGAACCAACGCTGTGCCCTATTTAGATTCTTATTTTATTCTTTATTAGCTGGATGGATAGTCTCCTAAAATGGTGCATATGTTTAACTTACGTGTATGCATTTAGTCCACCTTAAACTAGACCACAAGCCAATTCCACGTTTGGAGTCTTATGCATATATATCTCAGGCTGGCCTTGAATTTACTGTATGCTTAAGGATGACCTGAGCTCTTCACACAGTCTCCACCCCTGTCCCCCACCCCCATCCCCGCATCCCCAATGCTGGGATGACAGGCTTGCTGAGTGTGTGTGCGTGTGTGTGTGTGTGTGTGTGTGTGTGTGTGCGCACGCGTGCATGCGTGCAGGCACTTCCACACCCAGTTTCCGCTTACCTTCACCCTGACTGTCCTTCATCTGTGCAGAGCAGGGCATTTAGCCCCTGTAGGAGGCTGGCCTTTCTTTCTCTCTCTGCTAAGGGGCTTGTTTACTGTTTCACAGGAGCCTTTTCTTCTAAGACAGGAAGAGAAATCCTTAAGACGAAATCCTGTCACTCTGGGTGTCTTGCTGGTTTTCGGGGTGGGTGGGTGGTGGTGGGGTGGGTGGAAGTAAGCATGGAAGATTAGGGAAGCAGTGTCTCTGGACTAGAAGTCTGTCCCTTTGAACTGAATGGCCCCTCCTATGTGAACCTTTATAAGAAATGTGTGTGAATTGGTAGAAACTCACAGATGAATTTGATATATAGAAATACTGAAAGAGAGTTATGACTTAGGTATGATATAAATGCACATGTGTAGAGAATAGCATGTTTTATCACTTAGTGTGTGAAGTATGTGAAAATCTATTATAAAAAGTTAAAATTCATGAAAACTTAGGCACACACACTTAGACACTGCACAAGGCATCGCTTGTGAGCAGTGTTCACAGTAGTAAACCATAATGGCACAAACAAAATATTCCATGGGTTTCCTTTCTCTTTCCCCCCTCCTCTCCCACTTTTCCTTCTTGGAAATTGAACTCGGAACCATCTCCATGGTCTCTTCCTACCATCCCAGCCTGACCTCTAAGATTACAACTGGCTCTACTTGGTGCTGAGGAGTGCTCACACGCTTGTGTGTTTGTGCAAAATTCTGAGTGCTGCTGATAGTTTCTGTGTAAATGGTCTGTCTTTCATTGAGCGGACAATGTTACTGGAGGTACGGCTCTAGAGTTTAAAGACTCATGCCCGTCCTAGGGTGCTTTCTCTGCTTCCAGCCTGCAGCTTCCCTGCCATGACAGACTTTCTCCCTCTATACCTGTAAGATCCAGTAAACCCTTCCTTCTGTTAGTTGCCTTGGCCATGGTGTTTCATGACAGTAATAGAAAAACAACCAATACAAATATGGATTAATATATAAAAGACAAGTAAAGATAAATCCGTAAGATAAAGAAATGTTATCTGAAGAGAAATAGGGTATTAGCAGTTAAGTTTAGGAAGTCGAAAGTTATGTATGGACTTTTTAGTATTTGGGAGCTGAAGTCCGTAAATCCTACAGTACTCATGGGTCAATAATATTGCAAACCTGTCTACATGATTTTCTTAGTGTGTTATACTCTTCGTCATTCTTTGGTAAACAGTAAGCTGAATACAGGTATTATTATAGAATACTGCATTGTATATGCTATTTTTATCTTTAGTTTGAGCCACAGTGATATATTTAACTTCTCAAGAAAATTTCAGTCTGTGGCCAGGAACAATGGCCCCCTCTGTCTAGGAATGGCTGCTGATTAATGCATAACCTGTACACGGGGTTCAAAAGGCTTTGGAAATCTTCAACAGACGTGTAATAAGGACAATGCATTGGGGACAGGAGACAGATGGGGCCACACTCTCCTATTTCTCAGACATTATGTTTCCTTCTTTATCCTTTGAGAGAGGGGGAAAAAGACATAAAAAGTGATCCTTTTATACCTACTAGGGGAGTGACTTTGACGAGGTATAGAAGGCTCACAAAAGTTGATGATGTTGGTGTATAGAAATGTCTGATTGTTAAAAGGAGAAACTTGCTTTTAAACACCTCCTTAGGGGGGAATGAATACTAGATATTTAAAATATTCTTACACATATATTCAAATTCACAATTTATTTTCTTTGGTTATCTCTTCTCTTAATGGTCATGTCAGAGCCTTTGAAAAATTGGTTCCCCAGTGTTAGCCAAATGTCAAGGAAATGGCCCAGTAGGGGTTATAGAAAAACTATTTAACAACTGGCAGTGCAATGCCCACCAGTCAAAGGAGCCCCTAGGAGCCAGTGCAGATGCATAGCTGTATTCAGGACCTTCTGGCTGAGTTTCAACCTGAGGATAATAGGGGGTAGCTGACCTTGGAAACTTCAGGATGTCTTCATTAGCTATTCCTCTCCAGGAGAAGATATGATATACACCCTGTCTATCTGTCTGCCTTTCCCCTGTGTTTGTCTCTGTCACTTTCTCTAACAGGAAAGACACAAGCTTATGAGAACCGGATCAAGGGTCAGCCATATCAAGACAATGACTATAAAAAGCACTGTCTTTGTTATTGTCCTATTGCTGTGAAGAGATACCATGACCAAGGCAAGTCTTAGAAAAGAAAGCATCCAACTAGGGGCTTGCTTCAGTTGTAGAGGGTTAGCCCGTTATCATTATGGTGGGAAGCAGACAGACATGGTATGCAGCTATAGTAACTGAGATCCACAGGCAACAACTAGAGGAGAAGAGAGACACTGGGCCTGGCATGGGCTTTTGTTGAAGCTGATGCCCCATTGATATACCTCCTCTAACAAGGCCACATCTCCTAATCCTTTCCAAACAGTTCATCAACTGGGGACTGAGCATGCAAATATATGAGCCCATAGGGGTCATCTTCACACAAACAACCACAGACACGAAAACAATACTGAAGTACAAACAAAATACAATCAACCCAGGCCTTCTTACAGAACAATGAAGTGTGAAGCTATTTCTGTGTTTTGAAATAAACAGCACCCTTAAGGGAGAGAGTTATTTCTATGAATCTAGTGCTTTGCAAAAGTGCCTATTTCCATTGGCATTTTTGCAAAGTACTACATTCCTGGGCCCCATGGGGATGCAGTACTGGTGTTGACACCTGCCTGAAGTTTGCAGCATTAGATATGCCCAACCTTCTCATGCTCCAGAATAGCTGCTATCCTTATTACCTTTAACTGTCCCTTGACACAGCCCAGAGGTGGGAATCTCAATTGAGGAATTGCCCAGGTAAGACTGGCCTGTGGGCATGTCTATGGGGAATTAGCTAATTGTTAATTATGTGGATAGGCCCAGCCTACTGTGGGTGATACTGTTCCTTGGGTAGGTAGTCTTGAGTTGTATAAGACCTTCAGTGAAGCATGAACTTGAAAGCAAGACAGCAAGCAGTGTTCTTCAATGGTTTCTTCTTGCAGCTTCTGCTTGAGTCCCTGTCCTGATTTCCCTCAGTGATGGACTATGACCTGGCAGTGTAAGCCAAAGAAAAGCTTGTTTCCCCAAGTGTGTTTGGTCAGGTTTGATGTGGGATGTCCTTATGTTTATGTGTTGCTTTTATTGGTTGATGAATAAAGCTGCTTTGGCCTATAGCAGGACAGAATATAGCCAGGCTGGAAGAGATATAAAGAGAGAGTAGGTGGAGTCAAAAAGGCACCATGTAGCTGCCGAAGGAGACAGACACCTGGAACCTCTCCAGTAAGCCACAGCCTCTTGGTAATACACAGATTAGTAGAAATGGGTTAATTTAAGAAGTAAGAGTTAATAAGAAGCCTGAGCTAATAGGCAAAGGAGTGTTGTAATTGATACAATTTCTGTGTGATTATTCGGGTCTGGGTGGCTGGGAAATGAATGAGCAGTCTCTGTTTACAAAATGGCATGCCAATGTGGGACAAACACATCCACATAAAAACTGAGAGAGTTTGGAAAGGAATTCTAGACACAAAAGAACAGTTAAGCACAGCTTCTTGATAGTCACATTTTTTTT
>JAQHUG010000269.1:2681836-2714115 GCA_028555095.1 Dicrostonyx torquatus | reverse complement strand
GGTGTTCCACAGATGCTTTCCAGTTGTTTATTAAGATAGGGCCTCATACTGTCCTTGAATGTACCAAGCAGGACAAGCCATTGGCCAATGAACTGTAGGGATTCACTAGTGTTAGTAAGTGCTGGCCTTATGAGTGTCTACCATCAAACCTGACCTTTCTTATGGGTTCTTTCAAATGGGAATCAAACTCAGGCTCTTGTGGTTGCATGTCAAGCCCTTTGCCAACTAAGTTATCTCCCCAGGCTTCAACAAATATTTATGGAACCATTAAATCAACGTTAAGCATTTATGCCAAATCCTAGAGGTAAAAAAGAATATTAAAGACATTGTGCTCTCCTTTGAAGATGTTACACTACAGTGGAAAAGACACTAGGTAAAAGCAATTATTATGAACAATACAGATGGTTGTTGAGCATAGAAGAAAAGTTTTATAAACAATGAGGAGGGAGCAACCACATGTATAAAGCAGTGGTTCTCAACCTTCCCAATCCTGTGACCCTATGATACAGTTTTTCATGTTGTGGTGACCCCAACCATAGAATTGTTTTCATTTCTACTTCATAACTGTAATTTTGCTTCTGTTAATGTAAATATCTGATATACAGGATATCTAATATGTGACCCCTGTGATGACCCCTGAAGGGGTCATGCCCCACAGGTTGAGAATAACTTCTATAGAAAGATGTGTGTGGACATCTGGGATTACAGCGAAGGGCATCTCACCTGGAGGGAACAGCTTGTGCAAGGGTACAGAAGCCTAGGAGAGGAGAACATATTTCAAAAATTCTATCCTGTCTGTGTGTGCAAGATGTGGGGGACATGTGTGGGTTGTTTGGAGATGGTCCCTAGGATCCTTGTTAGGGAAAAACTTGGACTTCTTGGGAGGAGGAGCTTAGTCAGTAGGAAGGCTTGTTGTGGTTTTGTGAGAACACATTAGAGAGGGTGAGCCTGAAGTCTGGGTGGCTGTCCTGTAACCATGTCAGGGGAGAAGGGGTGAGGGCATGAATAGAGACAGGGTAGAAGGCCCAGCAGAGGGAGGTTCCATCAGAAAAATCATCAGGGCCTGGCAACTGTCTGGGTCAGGGGAGGTTAGAGGGAAGTGAGGAAAAAGGACATATCTTCAGCCATGTCGTCCTGGGCATGCCAGAACCCGGAAGCTAATCAGGATTAGGACTGGCTAGCAGAACTCGGATGGGGAAGAGGAGCGAGAGAATGGCTGCTGAAGTGCTGGCACATGTCCGTCATTGAGATGGGAGTCTGGGAGTGGAGTAGGTCTGCGGTAGGATGGTGCCAGTTCAGTTTGTACAAGAGGAGAAATTCTTGTGGACTGTCTAGATCAACGGTTCACAATCTGTGTGTTGTGACCCCTTTGGGGTCAAGTGACCCTTTTATAGGGGTCACCTATGACCACTGGGAAACACAGGTACTTACATTATGATTCATAACAGCAGCAAAATTACAGTTATGAAGTAGCAGCAGAAATAATTTTATGGTTGGGGGGTCACCACACCATGTGGGACTGTATTAAAGGGTTGCAGCATTACGAAGGCCGAGAACGACTGGTCTAGATGTCACGTTGGACAGTGGCAAATACTTCAGATCTAGAGGTTAGGAAAGGACTGACCTAACCTGGTGAGGAGGGCAGATGGGATGTTTGAAGTAGGCATCTAGGAAAGGTCATTCTGAGGAGGAAGCATTTACACAAGTGTGCACGAGAGCCAGCATCAACTCATGTACACTTCCTATGACTGACCGGATGACAGGATGCCTCTCCTAATAGCTCTAGCACTATGTATCTGGGCATGGCAGGAACATGCCCACTGATCTGTAAGGGAATAACCTCTCTCTTCCAGGGTGGTTTTTGGGGCAGGGAGCTGCCTGTCTGATAGTGTTATTGGCCTCGAGGTCAAGTGTATTAGTGACGATGGGATGACAGGATTCTTCAGCTTCTGGCTCCTCTTACCCTCTGCAAATCAATCGGGTAGACCTGGGTGGTAGCCAGGACCTAAGAGCTCCACCTGGTGCAGATATTGATCCTGAACACTAGGGGGTGCTCCTGAGCACTCAGATCAGCCTGGATTAGCTAGACAGGTTCAATGACTTACTCAAGCTCAAATTATATTTCTAACTCGGCTCAAAAGCCATTTCATCTGACAAGTGCAATGACCAAGACAAGGGAACGGTCTGCGGAGAAGGATTTTGTTCTGTTTTTCTGTGCTAATCTTGGCCTTGAACTATTTCTTGAAGGAAGGATTTTTCAGTGATGTGTGATGTGCTGGTCTTAACTGCCAATCTGATGGGTCTTAGAATCCATCCACGTAGGGAGACCTGGTGTCTCTGTGAGGAAGGGTGACTTCAGAAAGGAGTAAGTGAGTGGGGAAGACCCAGTCTCAGTGAGTGGGCGGGGCCTTCCATGCACTCTCTTCAGGAGTCCCCCTGTCACTGCCCCCACCACCTTCTGCAGGCATCAAACGCCAGACGTTTTGTTCTTCCAATGTGGACTGAATACACAAAGCTCTCCAGGGGCCTTATAGGCATTTGGAACCCATTTTGAACCGAGGCATCAACCTAGCAGCTTCGGGCATCTCAGCCTGTTGGAGAAGGAGAAAAGGGTTTCTTAGATTCCTTGAAAAGCCAACCTAAGAAATCTCCTGTTATAATATATGTACATTCTGTTGATTCTGTTTCTTTAGAGAACCACGTCTGATGAAGGATGAGACTGGAAAATGGCCCGATTGCTCTTTCCCTGCACTCCAGGCAGGATCCAGCGAACTTTCTTCTTTGCTTGATCCTGACACTGCTGGCTCGTGCAGGGACCCTCACTAGTTTCCTGATTGGAGAGGATGTCTCAGAGGTGAAAACCATTGTCTGCTGAAACATTTTGAGCTTTCTGAGACACCCAGGAAAGGTTACCTGGCTACAGCCATCCCTCACTGCTGGCGGTAAGTGCAACAGCAGTAAGATGCAGTTTGTATCGGTCAGCTTGGGATGACACAGTACTAAGGAGAAACTCGTGAGTTCGCTGGGAAAAGGGGAAATGCTGCTAGTTTGAGATAAGATGTATCCATCTTAAAGGCTGTATTTCAAAGGGGGATTGTTGTTTGTTCTCTGCACTGTTATTCTTTAGAGCTTTCCTCTCTTCATCTAGGCAATATGTCTTAGATTGTTGGCCCATAAATGACACATTCTTGCAGCTACACTCATTATCTTAAGAAAGGAACTTTGGGTAAGCTCCACTTTCAATACAAATAAAAATGCAGCAAGCCCAGCGATGCGTGCTTCCTTTCTTATTTCCCTCACCACCTTGAAACTTGGGAGTTTTCAAGGTTCTAGCCCCTGGGGAATGGGCAAGTGAAGGAGAGAATTGCAAAAGGCTGCACTCCGGCTGGTAGACAAAGTTTGGTTAATTCCACTCTCCTAGAAAATACTCAGCAGCCTTTCATCTGTGACACCACTAGATGTCACTGCACATCAAGCTTCTTGAAACAGCGGGTGGGAGGCCTGGAGAGCCGCTGTGCCTCTCGTTCTATTAATGTTTAAAAGGTGCATTTGCACTGGCTGGGTTTTCCGCATTGAATCTTTTATGTTTAATGTGACACTCCTTCCTAGGGGCACAGCATCTTCCTGCTTGACTCTAAGTCAGCCATCCTTTAGCTGGGGTAAATTCTCTGGCCCCTCTTCCATCTCATTTCCTATGAACATACTCTGGTAAAGATCTCCCTCTCCCTTTCTTCCCTCTCCTCCTCTCCCCCCTCCTTCCTTCTTTCTTAAGGTAAGGAGGGGTCAGAGGGCAATGTTTATATCTCCTGCAGCACCCCCCCCTTTTTTTTTGAGACAGGGTCTTTTATTACTGGGTCTGGGATTTGCTGGCTGGCTAGTTAGGCGAGCAGGCTGCCATACATGACTTTTTACATGGATTCTGGGGATCCGAACTCAGGTCCCTCTGCTTGCTCAGCAATTACTTTCCCAACAGACCATCTCCCTAGCCCCAGGCTCTGCTTCCCACACGAGTGAAATTCTTGTTCTCTGGCTGGTTTTGCTTGACCAAGTACAACATGACTAATTGAAATCCCACAGCTAGGCTCATGAGTTGAGTTCCTCAGAATCTGTGGTATTTTCCTAGAAGTCATCCCAACCATCTGGGCCTGCCACAGGACCTCTGGTGAAGCATCTGGGGTAAGCAGAAAGCTGCAGTGCTCTAATGGTCTCTATGGAAAAGATCTTTGCTAGAACAAAAACCTCTTCCTCTGAAGCCCTTTAATCCCTTTATCTTTTTCCAGGCTTCCTTGTCATAGTTTCTGTGACAGCTCTCAGGGGACCAAGGCCAGTAGAATTTTCTATGCCTTGGGAATATCTATCGCCATCAGTAACTTAGACAGTAGGAGGGAGAGCTTGAGTCCCCAGAGGGACCCTTCAAGTGCGTGTTTGATGTTGACGGCTCTCTTTGTCATGAAGGATGGGTTCAGGGGTGCCTGGATCATATGCCGCAAAGATAAAACTTGGGAGTTTACAATTTACGGAGGCCCCCATCTATCACATCACCCTGTCCTCACAGTACTCGGTTAAGGGTGACAGGATGGATATCTTTATTTCCATTTTACAGAAGAGAAAAGAGAAGATCAGAGAGGTTAAATGTCTGGCTCAAGGTCTCCCAGCTATAAAAACTTGCATCTCCAGCTTCCTGGGCTCTGAGTTCTCTCTCTTCTCCAGCTCTCCAACTGATGCCTGCAGGGGGAATTGTTAGGGGTATAAGGAATGGACCCTTTAGCCAGGCTGGCAAGAGATTTGGTGCTAGCGATTTCAGGACAAGAATGAGGTGTCTTTGCTTGGTTGTTTGGCTGCCAGCCCCCTCCTTTGCCAAGGGACCAACTCAAGGCACGTGTTGCCATCTGAAAAACTGCTTGGCTGGCACAGTTTGCTGATGCTGTTGCTGATTTGAAAAATGGACTCTATAGAGAAAGCATGTGGAAACTCCTCACCAACCACAGAGGAATCAGAGGAGATGAAGATCATCATATTCTACTTATTTCTCTGGGGAAAGAAAAAAAAAGATCTCTGAATATTGTTAAATCCAACTGGAATATAAGAGGAAGCACACAGGCAATGGCTGTAGTTCCTCCTCCTGTCTTCCTGGTCCTAAGGCTGACAAGAGCCTGTCAGGGAGAGGCATGGAGAGGTTGCTTTGTCCGAGCTGCAGCTCATGCCTGGCTGCACTGCGTCTATAAAGCATTTTGCTAACCCGATGAGAACCACAAGCTAATCACTAAAATAATCTGTTAATCTGTTGAGTAGGACCCCTTTCCTGATGAATGGAGGCTTTGAAAAATACTGCCTAATCAATGATGACGACAAAGCTAATTTTCTGCTTTAGTCAGTATCTGACTGAGAATGGAAGGGGACATTCCTGCAATGTCTCTCTGGGTTGGCTTCTGAAGGAGGGCCTAAGTGCAGTGTGTTTATGCCCCCCCCCAAAACTAGCTCTCCTATTAAATAGTTAAATTCTTGCTTCTGTTTCAGATACCTAATAGCTTCTTCAGTCCAGCCTGAGTGCCACGTGAGAGTGGACAGTGATATTTGCCTTTGAGTCCCAGGTTTGGTTTCTCAAGTCCAGCCCTTCAGTTTTCGTTAGAGCTGTTGGGTTTTGACCTTGACTGCACATAAGAATTGCTTGGTGAGCTTTTGAAAATTGCTGATACCAGGGCTCCCTCTCTGAATGTTTGAGTTTAATTGGTTTGGGGTAGCGCCCAGACATTGGTATTTTTTAAAGTGCCCCAGTTGATGGAATATGTGGCCAAGGTTGAGCGCCTCGGAGTAAGTTGCTTATATAGGCTGCTCTTCTCATGTGTGGGGAGCATGGAATCCTACTTAGCCTAATTTTCCATTTGTTTTCCCCCAGTGGTGGAAATTTGATCTATGTATTGAAATGAGAAACCGTTACTAGTCATTAATTATTTTATTTAAATGCTGAGTTGAAATATCCACTATAATTTGGGCATAATTTGTACTACAGTCTAATTCAGTATTTCTCAGAGTATATTCTTTTGATTATTTATTTGAGACAGGGTCTGCTATATCCAGGGATGGCCTTTGAACTCTCTATAAAGCTGAGGATAACTTTGAACTCCTGATCCCCCTGCCTCCACCTCCCAAATATGGGGAATTATAGTTATGCTTTACCATGCTAGATTTTATGTGGTGCTGGGGATTAAACCTAGGACCCTGTGCAGGCTAAGCAAGTATTCTACCAACTGAGCTGAATCCCTAGTCCTCTTTTTATAATTTATAAATTTTATAAATTTATAATTTCTATGTTCTCCATGCTTGCTAGCATGGAGGTCCTTAAGCCACAGTGAGGGCTGTCTAGATTGTTGTATTCTGGTGGACAGCCTGGACTCTTATTATGGCAGCTGTTGTAAAGGTTCTGGGGGAGTTAGCACTAACGTGCGACCGTCTTAGACTAAGGCATTAGTATATCTGTAGCAGTGGGGTTTACTTTTGCTCTTTTATTTTTGTGGCCACTAAATTTCTATCCCATGGCCATCTTGTCACGTCTCCATCAGACCATGCATGTTTCTCTTTGTGGCTCGTTGGCTGCTGAGAGAGTCAGTTGATTTAGCCATTTGACATTCTTGGCCAGCTGAAAAGCCCCTTCTCTCAAATCTGTTCCAAAGCAGAAAACAGAAAGAAGGAGAGCTACAGCCTGATGACCCAGGTCTGCAGAAGGACCCCGCGATCCTCTCTTTCTAATTAGCAGTTTCCAAGGCGTCCCGAGCTCGCCAGGCCATTGTGTATCTAGTTGCTTAGTGTTGGCTGCCTTACTTGCTTCCCATTGTCCCTTCAGAGCTGTTATGCATGAGATCAGACACCCTGCCTTTTGGGCAGAGTTTTCTCTGAAGGGTTTGGAGCTTCAAAGCCAAGTTCTACCTGTGATTAGAGAGCACGGGGTCATTGTGGTTTCCATTGTGTCCAAAGTCTTTCAGATTCATGATTTGCTATTGTCCCTCTCCTTTTTCTTTCTTTTCTCTTTTCTTTTTAGTTTGGATTTATTTATTTTTATTTTACACATGTGTTTGACCTGCATGTATGTCTGTGTATCACGAGTGTCTGATGATCAGCAAGGCCAGAGGAGGATGTCAAATCCTTTTGGATTATAGTTAGAGATGGTTGTGTCTGCCATGTGGGTGCTGGGAGTTGAACCCAGGTCTCCTGGAGGAGCTCCCAGTGCTCTTAATCATGAAACCATCTCTCTAGCTCCATGGTGATTTTAACAATAAATAGCTTATGGGTACCTCCCTCATATTGCTACCACTGTATGTTTTACAGATCAAGCTGCCTTGAATCCTACTCCCAGTTATAGTAAGGGATTAAGGAGATAACTTCCAAGTCACAAGGTCAGACTGAGCACGCACTGAGAGACTCTGTCACTATCTCTGTCGTATAGAAATGCCAAAAGGAAAAAAGTAACTTACTCAGTTAAAGTGAAAATAATCAATCATAAACTTTAAAAATGAGAAAATTTCGCTGGAAAAGAGGCTTAAAGATGAGATGTAGTATAATGTAGATACAGATAAGGAGAGAATTAGTAATTTAGAAGAAAGAACTGACAGCCACGAAGGATTAGAAAAGAATCCTTTGATGGATCCCATTGTGGTAGAATGCATAATGTAAACCTTAAGACAGCCCAGTGTAGTTCCTTACACCTGCAGTCCCAGCACTCAAGAGGCTGGGACAGGAGCCTTATCATGAGTTCCAGTTTAACTAAGGCTACTTAGTGAGTTCTAAGCCATTCTTGGCTATAAAGTAAAACCCTTCTCAAAAGGTCTAAAAATAATGAAATGAAATCCTGGAATTACCTACAAGATGGTGTCATTTAGGCAGACAGCAGAATTATCACAGATGCCAGAAGACAATGGATACTTAAACACTTGGTACCCATAGTCTCATGTCGTCGGTGAATAGCATGAGCCCATTTAAACTCTACTGTTTTTTTACCTTCTGGTAAATTTGGTGATTACTGGAGAGTGAGATCTCTTTCTGTACTTGCTACCAGGTAGAATGTTACAGTGGAATTAGGTCTCAAACTGAATCCTGCCCCAGTCGAAGATTTTTTTTTATTTGTCAGTTAAAAATAATTATTATGTGATTTTATAAAGTCAATGATATTCTCCTTCTCCATCCTTTAGAGATTTCTCCCTATGGCTTGTCCAAAGCTTCTGTAGATGCAGATATGATGGTGTTCATGAACAGCTCAACTTTCTGTTCCATTAAATGATAGAATCTTTTATTAAGTGTTGAGTCACAGGTCAAAGAGGGCCCAGTTCTCTGCCTGGGCTGAGGTGCTGCTCTGGCCTGTTTCTGTGTCCTGTTCACACAGCAACAAGCAAGGGCCTGTGTGTTTTTCATTACATCACATAGCTGGACCACCAATTATTTTAACAATAAAAGGTAATTCCAGACTCTCTTAATCTCTGTGTAGTCTTGGTATTTTCAGGGCTCACAGAAATTGCTCTGGGGGAGTCTTTTATTTTTATTCTTATGCTTATACTTACTCTTTTTGAGCACTGAGAATTGAACCTAGCGGTCTTCACATACCAGGCAAGTGTTTTCCCTTCAAGTCCATCCTCAACCCTTCCTTAAAACCTTGTATTTTGGGGTTGGAATGATGGCTCAGTGGTTAAAAGTGTCTGATGCTCTTGCAGCGGAACCAGGGTTCAGTTTTAGCACGCACATGGCAGTGACCCACAGTTACAGAATTACCATGTAACTGCAGTCCAAGAGCGCTAACACACTCCTCTGGACTCTTCGAGCACCAGGTATGCAAACGGTGCAATCCATACTGGCAGGCAAAACACTCGCACACACAAAACACAAAATAAAGCATTTGAAAACATTTTTTACTTTGAGTCAGCACTCACTAGGTTGCCAAGACTGACCTAGAACTCACTTTATATTCCAGGCTGGCCTTGAACTCATGATCCTTTTAGTGTTGTGAGTTGTTCGAGTTTCAGGCCTGGGCTACCACCAGACCTTACTTAGGTGTGTGTGTGTGTGTGTGTGTGTGTGTGTGTGTGTGTGTGTGTGTGTGTATGCATGTGGATGTGTAGGTGTGTAGTCAAATGAGTACCGTACATTTGTGTGTACAGATATATGTGCATGTAGAAGCCAGAGGATAACTTTCAGTGTTCTCCTCAGGTACCCTCCATCTTGTTTTTATGAGACAGGGTCTCCTTTTAGCCTTGAACTTGTCAACTAGACTAGACTGGCTGGCCAGTGAGCCCCAGTCTCTGCTTCCTTAGAAGATTACAAGTATGCTCCATGATACCCAAATTAAAATTTTTTTATTTAATATAATTTTTGAAATTAGAATTTAATTATGTCACTGTTTCCCTTTACTTTCCCTCTCCAGCCCTTCCCATGCACCCCTTCTTGCTTTCTAGCTCATGAACTCTATTTCTTTAATTTATAAATAAAAGTTTATGATTATATAAATAAATAACTTTATAATTAATATATCAATAAAACTATAATTATATAAACAAGTAATCTAATTTATAATTTATAGATATAGAAATATATATATATATATATTTATCATGTATACAATATTCTGTATGCCTGCAGGCCAGAAGAGGGCACCAGATCTTATCACAGATGGTTGTGAGCCACCATGTGGTTGCTGGGAATTGAACTCAGGACCTTTGGAAGAGCAGGCAATGCTCTTAACCTCTGAGCCATCTCTCCAGCCCCTAGAAATATATTCTTACTGCATAAATACAACCTTCCCAGTTCATCATATTTGTATGAATATGATTTCAGAGATAACTACTTGGTGTTGGATAACCAGTTGGTGTGCTGTTTTCTGGGAAACACTGTTTCTCCCACTCTCAGCGTTCCTAGTTACCTGTTGTTCCTTGTCTAGGGCTGTAGTCCTGTGAGCCTTCCCCATTCCACGTGCACATTGGTGCCATCATTGTTCAGGCAGCCATGTTGATGAGACTTCCTGGTGTAGCTTCTCTGGTAACTTCCGGTTCCTATAGCTTTTATAACCTTTCCACCTCTTCTTCCGCCATGACCCCTGAGATTCAGTTGCATCAGTTGTGTGGTAGATGGATCGGCTGGGGCTGCGTGCCATGTGATCATTTGTTCTCTGCCTTTGGATTGGTTGTGGTTTTCTGTACTGGTCTCCATCTGCTGCAAGAAGACAATTTTATGATTTTCTTTTGATGAGGGGTAAGACCTATACTTATCTGTGAGTATAAGGATAAATATTTACAATGTAGCTAGGAGTTATGTTGGTTTAGTAAAGTTGTGGTTGTAGGTTCTACTCCAAGATCCACGACGTCATTAGCCCTGACACTACACATTTTGTGTGGGTTCTAGAGGGGCAAGCTTGGGTCCTTATACTTGTTAGTCAGGTTCTTACTGAGCTGTTGCCCAGCACAGATGGCACATTATTGAATGAGATATTCCAAATTCTAACGAATCACCTTTTCAATGTTTACTATTGCTTAGCATCCCTCCAGTCTTAACTGGGGACACTAGAGATTGTTACTAGAACACATCCATAGTTGACAGATGGCTTGCTATTTCTGATGGAATGTCTTAGAGAAGACTATGAACCACGTACCATCAGCAAAATATCTTAAAGAGTTCTGAACAAGCAAGGGTGTTTTCAGACGGAAAGAAACTTGAATAACTTCGCACTCAGAAAGAGATGATAAAGGACAGCCTCAAGGAGGAAGAAAAACAAGCCAAGGTGGGGGGGAAGACCCAGAATACAGGAAACAAGAAATGTTTGCTTAAAAGGAAAATATAACTAAAATTCTGATTATAAGACAACTAAGATTTGGGACTGAAGTAGTACGGGAGTGAAATTAATATAGGCTGGCATTTCAGAGGTAGAAACGGAGGCCAGCAGCCTCGTACTTGGTCCTTAGAACACAAAGTTAAGACTGCTTTAAAAGCTGAAGAGCAGGCACTGAAAGAGTGGACACTGAGCATGTGAAGCCAGGAGCAGATAATAAAGGAGTCTAAATATAAAGCTACAGAGAAAAAGGGCTGAAGTGCACACATTAAACTCAGTTTTCCCCGAGTTTGTGAGTTTTCTGGGGCCAATGGTGAGGGGCTGAGAGAGGCAGTATGGGAATGAGGCCCACAGAGAGATAGAAAATATAATTAATATATTATATTAATTAATTATAATTAATATAATTCTTCACAGTGATAATATGGAATTTTAAAATATTTCTCCACTAGTCTTTGTATTAGTTAAGAAAAAAAATTAAGCAAGAAATGCATGTATTACAATTTTGGATCAATCTAAAGGCGGTAGCTATGAGGCGAATAAGACAGGAAAGTAAGAGGTCATTATTTAGAAAGAGGGAGAGGACCCCAGGAGGGGCAAAGGGTGACAAGGGAGGAGGGTGATGGAGGACTGGTTATTGTCCAAGCATGAAATATATATATATATATATATATATATATATATATACACATGAACAGATCATAAAGAAGTCTATTGTCTTAGACAATGAATATTTGGTTTTTAAAAGCTTGGGTGAAAAATACATAGATGTAGTCCTTTGAGAGCAAGATTTTGTTGTATCAAGCTCATAGTAGGTGTTCTCTTACAGTTGCAGGTTTGACTGTACTCAACTGCATTTTTGCTGAGAATTCTTGCCCCTCCAAGCAGCTATCTTTTCTCATTCTCTGAAGGTCCCAGAGTCACTGTAGCTGCCTCTCTTGGTCTGCTCAATCCCAATTTCTGCCCAGCATACTCTGATATATTTATAACGTCTCTGGACCAACTCAGAATTCCTGGTCTCCAAGTGCTTTTAAGTCATTCACTTTCTCAGAAACTTACATGCCTCCCTGTTAAAGGATATTGTACAGATTTCTGGGAACATAGAGGAACACATCTTCAATACTATTCCTCAGCATGACTGACCTTTGCTGGGATGGGATCATGTGATCTTGACCTTCATTTAGATGGAGTGAATTTCTTGTATTGCTCAGTATTTATGGTAGCCTTCATCTTGTAGAAAGTAGTCATCTAGAAATGTCATATGTTTTCTCTTAAATGCAGGCTCAATATTAGATTATGTAGCCTGTGTGCATGATACAAACGGAGAAAAAGGTGGCTTTTATTGGGGACTGGAAAATTAGTGGCTGGCAGTCAGTAATATCAAGGTACAATAATCTATGCATATGAAAAAGGTGATAACAAAACTCATTATTTTGTTTACTAAGAAAATAATTTTAAAACTAAAATTTAGGTGTAGCTATCTTTTTCTCTAACTCCAAGAAAACCTTTGCTAGCAGAAAAAGAGTGTGTTACCACCTGGGGATGCTGCCAGAGGAAATGGAATAGCAATAGGAGTGAGCTTGGGGTCATCAGGAGTGGTCAGGCTGGATGGCAGTGGTTAAGGGCCTTCAGGTCTCTTCTAGCTCTGCGATTCACAAATCATGCATTGCTGGCGCTAATCTCTAGAGCCAGATTAAATCTTGGAAAACACACTTGCACAGGAACCTCTAAGTAACCAACAAGTACTCCATGCGAAGAGATCACACATTGCCAGAAACCCTCAAGTCCAGGTACCTTGAGAGATAATGACATATTTTTCTCATTGTCCCAAAGCCCATTCTAGATGAATAAAGGATCCATCTGTGACTACAGCCCTGTTACTGCTGCTTCTCTGAGCACAGCAGACATGTCACTGCATGCCTGTGCTAGGAAACCGTTTGCCTTGCAGGCAGCAAAGCCAGTGACGAGACTCTTTCTGAATTCTTTGATGGAATGTTGGAATTTCAATGTAGTCTGCTGTTCCTTGAACTCTGAAGGCACACAGCATCCTTTTGGAATTTACCATGTGCCACCTTGGCTTTATGACTTAGTCTTAGGCAGTCAGGACTCATCATAGTCCCTTTAGATCTTCTGGGGGAAGTACTGTGGCTTATTCCTTGTACCACCTGCAGCATCTTGTAGAGTAAGCTACAGAGGTCAGAGATCAGTGACAATTCCAAGGCCCATTGGATAGAAATTGTTCAGGCTAAACTCATTCTAAAGATGGCAGCGTGTCTCTTGGAGCTGGAGCGCCTTTGCTTCTGTGTCTCCATAGGCTACTTCTATGTGTCCAGAGGATAGCAGGATTGCGCAGGCATCCACACCAAGTACATAAGCAGTGGATGATATTCAAAAAAGAACTAAGGTTATGACAGCTTCAAATAAGTGAAGAAGGCAAACGACACAGAGGGAAAGTTCAGAGTAAAATCACATATTCAGAGGACTAAGAAGGACGGATCTGAGTGTACCAGCATATCTGGAGCTCACTTGGAGCCACTTGGAGAGGAGTCGAGGATGGACACTGGAAGGAAGTCAGAAGATGGTGCATGAGAACCAGGTACCACAGAGGGGCCCAGATCTGAGCCCTGCGGAGAAGGTAGGAGTGTAGGCTTTCCCTGACTGTCCCAGAGGGGTATCAGGCTCCCTGCAGGGTTAACTCCCTGGCTCTTCCAGCTTTCCCTGCTCAACTGAGTCCAGGGTCAGAAAACAGCACAGGAGTTCCTAGGATACAGTGTGCCTTGTCACATGGAGGTGAGAAAAATGGGCAGGCTCTGGGTGTCTGCCAGTATGTACTTACGCTACCTCTGAGGACATGGCAGCATGAGATCTGAAAGGAGATGTCTGTGATTCGGGCTATATTTTACTCCTGGACACCTTGCTTATCCCTGTCTAATGATTCCTGGCTGTACGGAGTCAGTCCGAGTCTGAGACGAGCTCCTCTTTTCCCTGAGTTCTTTTCCTGTTGTTCAGGCTGCCCAACTTAAGCTTCCAGGGCAACTGAGAAGACATCAGTATGGCTGTATGGCTGGCTGTATGGCTGCATGACTGTGTGATTGTATGGCTGTGTAGATGTGTGGTTGTATATCTGTGTGACTGTGTGATTGTATGGCTATGTAGATGTGTGGCTGTATATCTGTGTGACTGTGTGATTGTATGGCTGTGTAGATGTGTGGCTGTGTGACTGTGTGGCTGTGTAGATGTGTGGCTGTATGGCTGTGTGGCTGTGTGATTGTATGGCTGTGTAGATGTGTGGCTGTGTGACTGTGTGACTGTATGGCTGTATGGCTGGCTGTGTGGCTGTGTGATTGTATGGCTGTGTAGATGTGTGGCTGTGTGACTGTGTGACTGTATGGCTGTATGGCTGGCTGTATGGCTGTGTGACTGTGTGACTGGCTGTGTAGATGTGTGGCTGTATGGCTGTGTGACTGTATGGCTATATGGCTGTGTGACTGTGTGATTGTGTGGCTGTGTAGATGTGTGGCTGTGTGACTGTGTGACTGTGTGGCTATATGGCTGTGTGACTGTGTGACTGTGTGGCTATATGGCTGTGTGACTGTGTGGCTGTGTGGCTTTGAAAAGCAGCTCTCTCCACTGAAATGGCATTTGAGAAGGTCAGCTGCCAGAGACATTCACATTTCATTAGGTGACTTAAATCCAGAAAGGGCTACAGAATTCAAAAAGGTTGTGATGGTTTGAATGGGAATAGGCTCTTAAATTTTAATGCTTGGTTCCCAATTAGTGGAACTTTTTTGGGAAGGATTAGGAGGTGTGGCTTTTGTTGGAGGAAGTGTGTCCCAGGAAGGGGAGTGTAGACTTGAAGATTTCAAAAGCCCATGCCTTTCCCAGTTAGTTCTCTCTGTCTCTGTCTCTCTCTCTCCTCTCACCTCTCTCTGGTAAATCAAATGTGAACTTTCGGCTACTGCAGCATCATGTCTGTCTGCCTGCTGTCACGTTCCCTACCCTGATGGGCATGGGCTCACCCTCTGGTACTACAAGCCCCAAATTAAATACTTTCTTTTATAAGTTGACTTGGTCATGGTGTTGTCACAGCAACAGAGAAGTAACTAAGACACAAGTGAATATCAATATGTGACAGGAGCCATTTGCCAGTCTAGGGGGTGGGTGGCACTTGGAGGAGGAGACTTAGGGACCTCACATATAACAGGGGTGCTCAAATCCTCCAGCCTAACTTTCTGGAGCAAAACATGTTAGGAGAATTCCATTCTCAAACGACGCATGTTCCACAGGCTCTGTCCCACTGGCTCCTTTTCTGTCTCATGAACATTGTCAGACCCCTGTTTGGAATGGGGTTCTAAGAGAGGAGGAATCCTCTTCTGGGGGAGCTTGGTGAGCCTCAGGAGTTTAGAATACCTAGGTGTGCCCTCCTGTCTTTCCAGTCTTGCACTTCTGTCTAAGTAACGTTGTGAGAAAGTTACTGAGACTCACCACGTCTGGGATGCCGTGTCTGTGAACTAGGCTGTGCTGGTTAGTTGTGCTATTAGTATTGTAATTTTCAGCGAGAGTCATCCAGGAAGAGGAAACCTCAAATGAGAAAATGCCATCAAAATGGCTTGTGGGGCATTTTCTAGATTAATGCTTGATGTGGGAGGGCCCAGCTTAGTGTGGGTGCTGCCACCCCTGGGCAGGTGCTCCTGGGTTATATGAGAAAGTAAACAGAATAGGCCATGGAAAGGGAGACAGTTAGCCATTGCCCTCCATTGCCTTAGTCCTATACCAAGCAACTGTGATAGTTACATAAGAGGAAGGATGTAAACCACGGGACATAGTGCTTGCCCTCTGTGATGTGATTTAAATTCGTGTTTGCAGGAAAATGTCTTGGTAAGACTCTGACTTTGGCTTTGTATGAGAGTTGCAGTTACTATGATGACATTGAGGAGGAAGCATTGCCCTTTTGGGGTGGGGGTAGCAAGAAAAGAATATCTAATAGATTTGGAGAAGTGGGATGCTGCAAAGGTGGGGAGGAGAATGGAGTGTGAGCTGGGAGAGAGAAGAACTAAAGAGAGTCAATAAGACCTTCGGCTAAGAAATAGCTCTACTGTTAAAAGAATCCATAGGATTCAAAGACCGAGAAGAAAATTGTTGCAGTTTTCTAGGGAAGAATGGCAGAGGAGTAGATTACCAGGAACTGACAGGATCTGATGGTTCTTATTTCCTTACCTTACTCTGCCAAGAGTTCCTGAGAATGTAGACGTCTGGGAGTAGGGGGCAAAAGAGAATGTTAGCCAAGGACCCTCATCCTGGAACACCACCTGGGATGAGCATCCTTTGTTGAGCTGAGCACTGAAGTCCGCTGTCTTCCTTCAGATCAGAGACTGGATCAAACCAGTGTGGGTAGGGGCGTCTCAAGTGTGGGCATCAGGTTTCACAGTCACATTGGTGTCAGCAAGAAGCCACTGCCCGGTGGAGTTTTCCTGTGGAGTGTGGAAGGTACTGGCTATTACCACAGAGCTGTGGCTGAAAGGGCAGCATCTGACTGCCCGCACCATGGGAGATGGGGCTTTGAGCCAGTTTTCAAGTATTTTTATTGTCTTTTAGGGTGCATGCACACATACACCACCTATGACTAGATCTAGGAAAGGGGTCTTGGCTCTTTCTGCTTCTTCCCATGGGGCCTTAGGTTGCAAAAGGCAAGCATTCTCTGACAAGAAATTTGCGAGTTGGGCAGATGCCCCCTCACACAGGGTACCCCAGCAGGCTTTTGTAGCCACTTCGAAACCCATACATTCATTTCTTCCATTTAATTCTCCAGATGACCCTAAATAGATGTACTGCCTCCATCTCAGGGCTAGAAGAGCAGCAGCCTAAAAAAGTGTGGCCCAGGCTTCTGTTCTCTCAGTTTTTCCAATCCCATGGGGCCCCCCTCACCCCATTCTCCCGCTTGACATTTCTGCACTGTCAGGTGGCTGTTGCAGTTAAACTCAGTGACCGTTCCAAGGCTCTCTATCATTTTTCTTTGTTGCTGGGGGTCCAGGCTTCTTTAAGACCATAAATAATACATAAATTAGTATGTTGAGCTGATTCCCACACTTTTTCCACGGGCTTTCAGTTTTTCCTGAGATCAATACAGCTTAAAAGAAAAGGAAAAGCCAGCTCAGCTGGTGTGCAGATCCCAGCCTGGCTGCAGGGCTGTAGCACAGCCCACCTTCCTGGGGTGTGCGCCGTGCCTGACGGCTCAGCTTGCTTGTCCCTAATGAGCTGGGATGTGTTGGGATGTGGTTGTGCATCCGAAATCCAGTAAGCACTGAACAAGTGTGTCTGGATCCACACCATTGACGAAATGCTGTTAGAGAGATAGTTCTTTCCGGCTTGGGCAAGCAAAGTCAGGAGGTGTGTGAGAATCTTTTCTATTCCATGCTGCTTCTGAATGGCAGCCTTGCCAAAGTTTCCCAGGCTCAGAGACAAAGCTACACAGAGGGATGGAAAGAAAAACAATCCTAAGGACACTAGCTGAATGGAATGGAACAAGCATCTGGAGATTTCCATTCTTGGTGTAAGTCGATATCCCATAGAAACGGTCTGCTAGGCACTCAGGTTGCTTTGGACCCAAGGCTTGTTCTATAGGAAGCAGGGACACACTGTAGACCTGTGTAGGCATTTCAGGTCTCTTTGCTGTGTATTCAGGCTTTATGCAAATACCCTTTGCACAGCTGTATATGGAGCCTCGAGCACCTATACATAAGTTGTTCATACTTCCAGACATTTCTTTTTATCATATTATCATGTTTTCTTTTCTTTCTTTCTTTTGCTCAGTCACTATACCTCCTTTTTTTTTGAGTATGAAGCTGCAGCCTTTGACACGATGTGTAGATAAAAGATCTCACGGGGATAAGAGCTAGAGAAAACTTTAACGAGGAGCGCTTAGACCATTTTCAAAACCGCTCTGCAGTGCGCAGAGGGGCTCGGAGCCGGTGGAGCGTGGGGCGACACACCGTGTCACTGGGCTGCAGTGCACTATCGGGCCTCGCTCTGATGAGCTGGGCAATTGGGGGACTGTTTGAACAGACCAAAGAAAAATATCAAAAGGCAAATTGGAGTCAGGGAGAAATGAATAGCCCCTGATCTCCAAGGGAGATTACAGGCGTAATGACAAAGTAGTCAGGTTTTTAAAGGGGCTGTTATTCTAAGAAAGGTAATTTTGTTCAACTTTTATTTTTTTTTAATGGAAAAGAGGATGAAGAGATCAGCACCAGTTAAATAATCGCTGTCAGATAAAAGATAAATCTTTCACTCGGAAACATTTCTTTGTGTGCCCTTTTGACATTGAAGAATATATTTGATGTGAGGATTCAAGGCTTCATCAAAACTATAATATGCTAAAATAAACAAAACTACAATGTCTTGTTTTATTAGAGAACAGCATCCATAAAAAATATGGAAAAGAACTTTCGAGATTTATAGTGTATGTCTGTATAGGAGCTTTGCTCTATTTAATAAAACTTTAAGAGCCACACTTTGCTGACTGCTTACAAAGTCAGCAAGCTTGGCTAGGAAAACAAAACAAACTTGACCTCTTTGGTAACTGGACCCCATGCTTGTTATATCTGCCTCTCATTGACCAAAACACCCACAGAAACAACTCGAAGGGAGGAGTTTTGTATTTCTGCTCAGGGGTTCAGCACTTTCCATCCGTAGTTCATTGGCTTCGTGTTTTTGGGCAGAGGGCCATGGTGACAGGGATGTCTGGTCCTCGGTGTGTGTGTGTGTGTGTCACCTCTTAGAAGTCAGTGTGCAGATGTGGAATACCTGTGCAGGCCACGTTCTCCTCTCACCCTCCCTCGTTGTTCCTTCCCTTTCCTTAGCCTCTGGGGTAGTGATCCCCCTCCCTCCCCGCCCCTTGGTTACTCCTCTCTGGAAACACCCTCAGAAGCACCTGTGTGCTTCTAAATCCAATCAAGTTTGCAGTCTGAACCGTCAGTGTTATCCCCAAAGAATCGGGTACAACTTTCATCTACTTCTTCCAAGCTTGCAGAGATTAGATCTCTTGTCCCAGATCGCTGCTCCTATTGGCCACACAGGATTCTCCCTCCATCTTTCCACACCACCTAGACACCTAGAGCTTGAGTCAGGGAACAAGGCTAAGTGGAACCATTACCATGAAGAGATCCTCTGGGAGGCCACTTGCTGTGTGTCCTCCTGGGCTGTGGCGTCTCTGCTAGCTTCCTTCCGTTGGCCCTCACACCCCTCGGTCTCACCTCGTATGGGTTCTACCACTTCTCAGCAGTGCCACTGGGTACTCTGGGACCAAGTTTTTAACTCATTGATCTTTGAAGGACATTTATTCAAATCCTGGCATCCTAGCAACAAGGCTCGGAAAAGTCCTGCAGAGAGATTTTCTTTATGTGGAGTGTGTAATGTGTTCCTAGTCCACGGCCTGGGGAGCCATGCAGATGTTTCTGGTGCCAGATTTCTGGAATGGGTACCTTATGCCAGCCTTCCTCGATACTTGCCAATACCTAGGCTGTAATCGAAAGTCTCATATGATGTTCTGCAGGTAGAACCATTCGCAGGTCGCCAAGGAGACAGGCGGTGTCCCATATTACTTGTATCTAGAAAGGGTAAGCACCACACAAATGTATGATTTGCTCTTCTGACTCGAGTCGTGGAAACACCAACGATAAATCAGATCATTCAAGTCAAATGCAGACAGCCTTGCAGGAACAGAGGATCTTTCCCTAAATTAAAACCCTTAACAACGTCAGAGTGGCTGTTCTACCAATCACCGAAGGGCTTTCTTTCCGTGCTTAAAAGCTCACAATATTTGGCCACAGTCAAGTAGTCACAAGTCGCGTTTGCTTAGGAGACGGAATTAAAGTAAAGCCACGTGGCATGGAGTACTTGAGCCAGCCTTCAAGACTGGATTGCTTTCTCTTGTTCTGACATCTCCTTGTTAGCATACAAGGCAATCAACACTCCTGTGGCTGAAGGGGACTAGCTGCCCATGAGAGGGAATAACCCTCAAAGTGTTCTGTGAGAGCTGCTTAGCGTACACTTGCAGAGTGCTTACCACACCTTCAGGAGATCTCTTAAGTCAGCCCAGTGCCCCCCTCAGCACACACACCTAGTTAGGGGTTGCAGCAACATCAAATTCAGAAGCAAGAGGTTCTCTGGTGCTCATTGCTTCCGATCTGAGCACAGGCCCAAGCAGAGAACCTGGAGAGCCTATTCTGGGCTTGACCTGGATCTGTCTGGGGGCTGTGTCTTAAGAAAGGAAGGACTGGTAACCTACAGCCCTGCACTATACCAAAGTGAGTCATGGACTGAATTCTAGTCTGTGTTTATGTTGACTGAGTTTTCTGTCTGTCTGGTTCCCGCAGTCATTAAGTCCCAAAGAATCACACAGAGGTCTACATCAATTATAAACTGATTGGCCCAGTATCTCAGGCTTTTCTTATTAATTAATTTTTATAACTTATATTAGCCCGTAATTTTTGTCTATGTTGGCCATGTGGTAAGGCAGTCATATCTTGCGTCCTCTGTGACTGGGTAACAACTGCAGACTGCAGAATCCTCTTCCCAGAATTCTCCTGTTCTCATTGCCCCCTCCCCCCATACTTCCTTCCTGGCTACCGACCAATCAGCATTTTATTAAGCAAGAACAAGAAACAAATATTTACAGGGTATAACCATTGTCCCACAGCACATTTAGTCCTTTTCAGTTCCTTTCCCTAAGACCAAGCAGCCTATTCCCTGGTCCAGGAGAGGCAACACTGGAGGTAGAATTAGGAGGCAGAAGACCTGGGTGAAGTTAGAGACAAGAGACCCAAGTGAGGACCGTTCCAAAGTACTGCTGGGAAGCCCTTTGGAGGGAAAGAGGAAACAGACAGAAGCCTCAGGCAGAGTTTGAAGGTCTGCTCTATTCCTGGCTAAGTCAAATTACCGCCCAGGGTCCTGGTTTCCTCACTGGAACAGAGGAGTTGGGAGAAATGCCCCTTTGTTACATAACTGTGTCATTTTACATATAGAAAACTCTCAGAAAGTGTCAAGATGAACCATGTCACTGATGGCACAAAACTGACTGAAATCTCGAGGGCAAAGGGTTCTGTGCTGCAAGGCTCAGGTGGGTTAGGGTAGCAGTGGGAACAGGTTCTTAAAGATGAGCCCATGTCTTGCTAAGGCCAGGGGCTATTTTCTTAAGAGTTTGGTATGTTCTTAAGTCTGATAGGCAGTGATATCACTGAGAACTGTTTTCCAGAGCTAAGATGACAATGAAGTGTCCTACTAGGGTAGACCTAGAAAAGGGCTCAAATGAGGACCTTCCCAAAACATTTTCTGAGAAGCATCCTGGCATCTGACAGTGTGAAGGGAGGAAGGGAACAGAGACAGAGAAAGCCGGAAGCAGAGTTTGAGGATACACTCACAGACACAGGTTGATCCCATTCCATAGTGAATGTGCCATTCAGATCTGTACATCCCGAGAAAGACCACCAGCAGAAAGTTTCCAGGAACCAAGCTCAGAATCTAAAGATCCAAAAATCCTAAGTGAAGTGTTGAGTTCTTTGTCAGACCCTTGAATAAAAGCTTTGTTTTCAGATCTTAGCGGTGATGGGTAGGTGGTGGGATGAAGGCTGAAGTGGCATGGGCACCTCCCTGAACCAATGAATCATGGCCAAGGCCTTGAGTCAGGAACCCACCTCTCTTTCCCCACATGCATCCCTCTCATGATAGCCCAGAAAGGTGATTAGCATCTTCGGTTCCATCTTTCCTTTGGAAGAAAACTTAACTTATAGATAGGCCTTTCAATGATGGCCATGAATATACCCCAATATAATTTATTCAGACATAAAGAAGATTGAAATTTGACGGAAAGTGGATGCAACTGGAGAGAATCATATTTAAGTAAAGTAAGTCAGATCAAAAAAGAAAAATGGCATTTCCTCTCTCTTTCTCGACTCTAGAGTGTGTGTGGGTATGTGATGTGAGAACAGAAGGCAGACTAAAGGTGAGCCTTAAGTGTTAGAAACTGCTTCCTGAGCCATAGTTTGCTCTCTAGATGCGACAAGCTGCCTATATTGCCACTCAGATATACAAAGAGAGCCACGATCCAGGTCCCTCCTCCACTCTTGGTCCTGCTGCTTTCTTTTTCCTTTCCAGGTTCTGTATCCTGTTGATCAGTGAACACAGCTTCACACTCTGTCCTTTCTGTCGAGATGTTTTCTGATTGTCAGTCAGAGCTTCCCTCTTTGCTAAGATGACTGAAGGACTGGGTGCTCCTGTGTGTGCTGCTGAGTTTGCTGATCCTCCGGAATTATGTTTCACACAATCTAGTTGTCCTGTTCCTACTTACAACTGGTGGCTGTCTAATGGACAGGGCTTTGCCTGGGTGAGAGGCTTCTGGCCTTGGCAGGCAACTTATTTCCAAAAAATGTACAAACAAACAAACAAACAAAAACAAAACAACAGGTTAAAAAAAATCTTGTCTGTCTTCTTTGGGGATCAGCCTCCCATCTATCACCCAGAGTGGTCCATACTCCTCATTTTGTCCTGGATCATATGTGACCCTTTGGGGCCCTGGGTCCTGAAGAAGAGCAGATAATTGCCTCACCCTTCCATCTGTCCATCACTCATCTGCCTGTGTGTTCACGTATCTGTTCACCCACTCACCATCCTTCTATCCACATACTCTATCTTCGTAGGAAAGTTGAGGGTTCAGGGTAAGGCAACAGGCTTAGTTCACCAATGTCTCTTATTTGATTGAAGCCAATTTCCTTCCTGTACACAGCTTGGAAAGTGGGCGAGAGAGTTTTGCATCTATCACAAAGCGGATATGGAGTTTTGAAAATGCCAGGGCTTATTTGGAAGATCTCTCACCTTTTCCGTTCTCTGCTTCTCCTGAGATGGATGGAGCTATTTTCCTCTTGCTGCTTATGACTTAACAGTTCACCAACTCTGAAGAATAAGTCTTTTCCTGGCATATTCTCTAGAGGAGCCCTGAGACCCACTTCCCTCTGGTCCCTGACTCACGGAGGGCTGGGGCTGAGGAAGAAAAGTAATCTTAGCCTCAGGATCCAGCATCTCATTCTGAATGCTGTTTCTTCTGGCCTCTTTGCTGCTTCCTTCGAGATGGATTCAAGTCCTTCTGTTCCTGTTGTGCCTGCAAATGCCCAGGGCTTTTGAACCACCCTCAGTGTTAGTTTCTGCCGTTACGACAGTAGCCTGCCTCTGCCACCAAAGCAGTTACGTCATCACCTGCCGCCAGATGCCTTTCCACCGTCAGCTGTACGACAGTACCTGCCAATCACAGCTCACCCTTTTTTACCTTTCTTATCTCTCGTTTCTTTTGCCCAGCTCCCCTCTTTGTCTCTTCTCTCTTGCTTCTCTTCCTCCTCTTGTCTGTCTGCCTCTCTCAAGTCCCCACTCCAACACAGCCTTTCACTCTTCTGCTCCCCCCTCCCCCAATAAAACTTGTGCATGAACTCTGTTGCACATGGCGTGTTTGCTTAGTAGCATACCTTGGCCGGGCCCACCGACAAGGACCCACTCTTGCCTTTTCTTTCTTATTTATCCCTTCACTCAACCCTTCAGGAGAAATGAATTAAAGGAGGCAGATACCTCACTGTGTGCCATGGTGCTGGCATCCTAGACAATGGTGAGCAGTCGGTAGCAGTGATACTCATGACAGGCAGGAGACCTGTGGATGTTGGGCAGGGAGCCTTTACACGTCTGCAGCCTCCACCCAGCTGCCTCATGCAGACCCTAGATGCAGGCAGTTCTGCCTGCATGATCTCACCCCTCCTCCAGAAGCTTGCTCTGTTTTCTCAGGTCAAATTGCCTGGGAGATTTATCTCACTCTAGGGAAATGTTCTTCTTTTAGTTTTGATTACTCATGCTACACACTCAACCTTTGGATGTGTGATTTACTGGTGGCCCCGGAAAACAGGTGCAGGGCAGCCCAGCTGAAATCTAGGTACATAGTAGGTATGCAGTAAGAATTTGGTGAACTGACAGCAGATATGGTATTTCCCAGGAAGCATTGTCGAATTCTGGAAATGACTTTCATGGGGTGGAAGCCTTCCCTCTAGAAGCAGAGTGATGAATTAGTGTTCCCCTATCCCCCTGCCAACTTGGGGAAGCTGCAGAATCCCGTGTGGATAAACATGTCTGAAGGTTGCAGAGGTGCACGTAGAATGCTTTGTATGCCCACAGTCAGGGATAGCAGAAGGGCATTTGTATTTACCAGTTCAGGATGTAGGGACTCAGAGAAGGGATGCACTGCCTCCCTCTCGGTAAGGGAGAAGGGCCAGTCACATGATTTATAGGGCCCAATTACAACAGAAAATATTGTGTTCCAAGTTTAAAAGTTCTTTGAAACTGTAATATTGTAATTTATTCCTTGAGAATTTCATGCAATGTCTTTTGATCATGCCCTCAACTCCTTACAGGTCCACCTCTCTCTCCTTATCCCCTCCCCCAACTTTAAGGAGCCTGGGGATATGGCTTAATGGATACAATGCTTGCCATCAAGTATGCGGACTGGAATCCAGAGCCCCAGCATCACACAAAAGCAGGGCAGGTGTGGCAGCCCACCTATAAATCCAGTTTTGGGGACTCAGAGATGAAGAAACTCAGGGAAAGTTGACTCATCAAATTAGTGGGGTCTGGGCTCAGCAAGAGACCTTATCTCAGTAAATATGGTGGTGAGCAGTTGTGGGAGACACATGACAGTAACCCTCTACACCCATACCCATGTATATGCACACACACACATGCAAACATGTATGCACACATGTATGTATACCCAAGACATACACATGCAAGGCTAGAAGAGCATAGGTCAGTGGAGGTTGGGATGACTTCATGTGTGCAGAAGACACCTTACCTTTTACACTTGTTCTGCACCCCTCTGGGAATGTGCACAGAGCTGCAGAGAAGGGCATATCTGGTTAACACTGCAGAAATCATGTAAAATAAAACCTCAGTACTCTCCTCATTTTCAAAAGCAAGGTTCACATGCTCACTTTACTGTGTTTGACACACATGTGCCATGGCAGGTAATGTCACACAGGAGCCTTTGTTTGGAAGATCATTGCTGTCTCTCAGGCCCTGTAGCCTGGACACTTCATTAGGCCCACTTTCTCTCCCGCCTCTTCTGTGGCCTAGCCTCCTTAGTCTGAGGTCTTATGTTTGCCCACACCTTCTGGTTCAAGCCCCTCTCTCATTTTCCTTGCTCTGGGATTCAGTTAGTGGCTCTGTACAGCAGAGAATCTTGTTTGGTTCAACTCCTTTCCCGTTGACTTCTGATGAAGAATAAATTGAGAGACCCGAGGAGGAAGTTCTGCTGAGTTTTCCCATTTGGGGACAAAACAGGGAGGGGGTGCTTTGGCAAATCTCATTTTGAAGCTGTCACTTCTACCTCCAGAATATTCAGCAGGACAGATTTTTACATAAATAACGTGGAGAATTGATTGCATGTGCTGGCTGGGCCAGAGGGATTTCCCCTTTGGAATCTCAATTTAAAGATGAGATTCGGAGAACGCTGCTGTTAACTGGAGCCTCCATTTGGAAGCGCCTATTCTCCTGAGTCCTTCTGTGTGAGCTGCTTAGGGCTCCCCACTGTTTACTCATTCCGGTGCCTGTATTTAGCATCAGCAGAAGAAGAGGGAGGCCCTGCTCATTTGATGTTTATTTGACTGTGGAGGTTATAGTTGGCTTGCTGAAAAGAATAAGATCAAAGACTAAAGATCTCAAAAATGTTTCTTGCACCGTGTGTTTGTGAGTGTGTGTATACATATGTATTTGGGTATTTGTGTGTGTATAGGTGTACACAGTCAACAGTCAAGGTGTGTTTAAAGATGCGAACATCATGCTAAAAGTAAATGAGGACATTTCCTAAAGAATCTTCCTCTTGTCTTCCCAATGACGCTGCTTTTCAATTCAATCACACCCTCTCTCTATCCCAGTGCAGAATAAGCGCAGGATCATGCGTGTTATATAATTGTAGTTGGAAGACAAAAAGATAATCTGATTTCAGGAGAGAAAGAAGAGACAAGCAGGCTGGAATGCGAGATCGCAGCTCATTGGCAAATGCCCGACTAGAGAAAGAGAATCCTCCCGGTGGGACTTGGTGCTCACACAGCGCCTCAGAACCGCAGACAGATCTCCGCAGGCCACTGGGAAGTCTCTGGAATACGTGTCAGGATAAGAAGTGCGAGGAGAATGTTAGTATAAGACCAGGCAGAGAGCACAGCTGCCAAAGACTGCCTATGAAACTGTGCAGAGCTGGGAGAGCAAATCCCTCCCATTTTTCACTGGTTGTGCAGATTTTGAAATTAAACCCAGCAGGGTGAATGGACCTGCCTGAGCTCGAAGAGAGGTGGTGGGTTGGTGAGCTGAGAAATGGGAACATTTATATTTCAAGCTCTGGGGCTCTGTGCCTGTCTAGCTGCAGACTTGCAGGCCAGCTCGGCTCCCTCTCTGGCAGGCAGGATGGAAGCAGCCTTTGCCTTTGGTTAGGGAGGCCACCGGAGTGCAGGGCTTGACAACTGAATTAGCTGTGTTGGACAGGAGATGTCAAAGGGAGCTCAGGCAATCACAGCCCCCTCTTGATTTTTTTGTTTTTGTTTTTGTTTTTCGAGACAGGGTTTCTCTGTGGCTTTGGAGCCTGTCCTGGAACTAGCTCTTGTAGACCAGGCTGGTCCTCTCTTGATTTTTTTTTGTCTACATCCAGTTCCTAAACTAAACTGTGGGGTGGTTTAAATTGTTCAAGGTAAGGACCAAAACTCTCAGGAAACCTTTGACATTTCCAATTTCGTTAGGATTTACTCATTCCTAAAATGGTAGAGATTTCTGAGGCTATGTTCTAAAGTTGACATGGAGGTTGACAATTGCTTGTAATTAAAATTAGGCTTGGAAATCTTTTAGCATTGGATAAGATCTTTTCAGACAGGGACATTGTGGTTGCACTGCATCTGCCCCACCCACAAGTCACCCACAAGGGGTGATTCTCTGTAGCAGGATGAGTGTTTGCTGAAGGGATGCTAAGCTCCCAAAGAGCCACAGCATTTTCTGTCATTTTCAGTCCAGTTTCTAAAATGCAGGTACCTCCCACTTAACATCAGTAATTTGTTCCTAAGAATCAGATGTTCTGCGTGATAGGGGTTATTGGAGCCCATTTCTTATTACTGGAAGCGGGAAAAATTACAATGTGTTACACATCAACAGCCCCCAAATCTCTAAGCAATTTCTGAAAACAGGAGCTGAAACATAGTAAAAATGCCTCCATGGGACTGAAAGACTCTGATTTTAGGGTGCAAAATGTCTAAAACATTTTCTGCAAATCCCTGGCTATTAACATGGTTGGTAAATGATTGCCCTGTGTCTTGTAAACCCCTCCTCTTCCCCAGTGACATATTTTTTTCTCCTACGGTTTCTTTTTTCTGCAATTCTCTCTTCGATATTTTCTGAAGTTTTGAGGCACTTAGACAATACTGAGTAGAAACCATGGCAAATTGCTTACAACTCTGACCGTCTATTTAGAGCAGGTGCACAACAGGTAGAGAATGGCTTACCTCGAACATGAAATCCTACCAAGAGAGTTTGGAATGCAATGTAGGTTTTTCCCACCCATGTTGTTTGTTAAAAATCATTCAGTGAGGGATGGGGGAGGTGGCTTAGTTGGAAAAGGGCTTGCCACACAAGCATGAAGTCCGGAATTCTGATTCCTAGCATTCATGTAAAAAGCTGGGTGCATAGCATGGGTCTGTAATCCTAGCCTGGGTCTGTAATCCTAGCCTTGGGTAGGTGTAGCCAGGTAGATTCCTAGAGCTCACTGGCCAGTCTTTCTAAGCCAGGGTATTTTGCTGAATGTGGAGTTCATCACCTGTTTAGACTAAGAGGTGGAGAGTAATTGAGGAAGACACCTAACATTGACTTCTGACCTCCATACACAGATCTCTCTCTCTCTCTCTCTCTCTCTCTCTCTCTCTCTCTCTCTCTCTCTCTCTCTCTCTCTCTCTCTCTCTCTCACACACACACACACACACACACACACATTGAGCAGAAATTGCTACTGAGAGTTTAGTGTTGTGATAGAGTTGGCCATGTTTGTTTATTTACTGTAATTGTGGAAGTGCTTGGAACTTTGAGCTGGAAAAGCCATTGAGTGCGCAGAGCTTAATGGGCTGTCCAGTGGAAGCTTAGAAGATACGAACGTTAAAAAAAAGGCAGACAGTGAAGTTCTGGCTTGTGAAGTTTCAGAGGGAAACAAAGACTCTAGCAGGGTTGTTTGTTGGTATTTTAGGTTACAAATCTGTGGTTTTTGGTTATCTGGGGATGAAGAATCAGCTGTAATTGTAAGAAATGGGCGTCACTGAAGAGAAATATTCTGAGAATAGGAATGTGTTTCCTCGAGGTCACATGTAGAAGCAGTAAGAGTTTTTTATATATGGTATTGGTTTTGAAGATATGAGTGATACAAGATTGAGGAGTCATGGAGGAGAGGCTCCATGGAGGAGAGACCCAGCATGTATGGCAAGCTCAGAGTCCCTAAAGAGATGCTGGGACAGGCTGGTGGCGAAGGTACAGAGTTCCAGTGGGAACTCCAGCATGTTGGAGATGGCAGAGTGCGATGTCTGCCAAGGACAGCAACAGGTGTGCAGTGGAGTTGGCTTAAGCCCATGAGACAGGAAAGTCAGGCTGCTCAGTCCTTCAGGAGCCCAGAAGATCATGAGTGAGTTCAAGATGCCAGACGCGTGGCTATAGATCATTGATTTACATATTCCTGGACTTTGGATTTGTTTTGATCTAATTGTTTATGTGCTCTGAGTATTTCCAGTTAAGATAAGAAGTATTTAACTTGAATTTGATTTTGCAAGAGTCCACAGATGAGAGACTTTGAAATCTTTAAAAAAATTGTGCTTTTAAAGTGTTAGAATTATTAAACATTTAATGTTATACTGCATTTTATAGTATAATATTAGCATGAGATCTTATGGAAAATCAAGAAAAGAAAGGTTGTTAATTAACAGTGATATGTTTGTGTGTCTTGTTGACAAGAGATGGAGTTTTCTAGTTAGTTTTTATAGTGTCACCTAAGAAGATGAAACCTTAATTGGAGAATTGCCCTGATCAGATTGGCTTGTGGCCATGTCTGTGAGAGATTGGTGACTGATGCATGAGAGCCCAGCCTACTGTGAGAGACACTATCTCTTGGTAGGTATGTATGTCTGGCCTGTAGAAGAAAGGTAACTGAGCATGAGACAGTGAGTAAGCCTGTAAGCAGTGTCCTCCATGGTTTCTATTTTAGCTACTGCTTGAGTTTCTGCCTTGACTTCACTCAGTGAGGGACTGTGACCCGGAAGTGTAAGCTGACATAACCTCTTTCCTTTCCTAAGTCACTTTGGATCAGAGGGTTTTATCACAGCAACAGAAAGAAAACTATAATACACACACACATGCATACACACATGCAAACACATGTGTAAATCATGATTGATTTTGGGTACTGTAAATATAATTTATTTTTTCTGAAACTCATGAGTTATAGCCAGTACTTTTTTTTCTGTCCTGATTTCTTTTTTTCCTTTTATTTCTTTCTAATTTTAAAATAAAAGAGTCCATGAAATTTGGACGTGGCCTGTCTGCGTCAGAAACTGTTACCATAACATGGGGATTATTTTGAGTTGCAGGCATTTGAGAATCAGCAGATGTGGGAAGGGCTGTTGCTTGATTCCTGTCTCTGCCTCAAAGCAGAGCCCAGCAGAAGACGTGCCCTGCTTAAGTGCCTTCTAAGAAAGGTTTCTTGGACAAGAAGAGACATTCGTGCTTTATTCACAAATAGATATCACGAAAATAAACCTCACTATATTGAGAAAAATGGATTGATGTGGTTATAGAAGCCATGAAGATGACCTGGAAGATGGAGACCCAAGGGAGCTGTGGCTATAATTCCCGCCTGGCTCCAGAGGTCTGGGAACCAGGAGAATGGTGGGATAAGTTCCAGTCTAAACTTGATGACCTGAGAATTTGAGTGCTGGTGGTGTAAGTCCAAGCCTAGGGCAAGAAATAAATGTTCAGTTCAAGGAACCAGGCAGGGAGCAAATTGTTTACTCCTCTGCTGTGGTCTGTTTATATCGTCAGCAGATCGCAGTGTCCTTCTACGATGGCCAGTAGAGAGAGACTAGTCTCCTGTATCCAGCTGAGTTCTTGCCTTGCTCTTTAAGTGGGCAGACAGCAAAGGGTGCATACATGAGAGGAACTTAATTAACTTGGGATTAATAACTTTAAAAAGGAAAAAATAGGTCACAAGGCAGGAGTGACAAATGGAACAATGAGGTTTGAATTCTCACCAGCAGCGGGATGCTAACTGAGAGCTGTTAGGAGTGTTACATCTCGGAGAAGTGTTACAGCTCTTGCAGGTCTCAGAGCAGCAAGTCTAGAAGTCTTGAGTTGCAGATCGCTGAAGCAGAGGGTCCTGGAGGCTGGATATAGAGAGCTACAGGAATAAATTTCCCTTTGCAGCTAAACTGTGGGCTCTTGGAAGCTGTGGCAGGAATGAGTCCCCTTGACTACGGTTCCAGTTTCAGCAGTGGATGGAGGAGGGCCTGTGTGAGTCACTTAAGCCTCTAGCGAGTCTGTTTCTGTTAAGTCTCAAAGATATTTTTTCTTTTCAGAGGAGTTCTCTGATGAGGCTGTGTCTCTGGAGTTCGTCTGCTCACGTATATAGACTCAAGTGGACCCTGATTGGTTGAATGGGTGCGCATATAAATAAGGTATAAAATGGGACCTACCAGAGAGAGGGTTGTCAAGCCTGGAAGCGAAGACCACCAAGCCTTCTGAAAGTTTCCAGTCAGGTGGGTGAGATCCACTTCTCACCACTGTTGGCTGCACCCTGTTTCCCTGCCCCAGTTGTACCCGGGCAGCATCATACCTATTTTTATCCAGCTGGGGCTGTTTTGTTTTTATATGTGTTTTTAAAAATTAAAAAAAATTTAAAGAAAATGTCATACATGGATACAATGTATCTTGATCATGTCCACCCTTCATCTATTTTCCTCCCAACTTCATGCCCTATTTATTTATCCACCAAGTCTAACTAGGGCTGGTCAGATGTACATGGGGCACAGGGAGCTACCAGTGGCCACACTCCTAATAGAAAGTGGTTCTCTTTCCCACAGTAGCCACCGACTGCCAAGAGATCTTCAGCTAGGGGTGGGGCTGTGGGAGACCCTACCTCATCCATTCTGGAATTTTTAACTGCCTTGGTGTTGTGCAGATCTTTCATTGCTTTGTTCCTGGCTGCTTCCCTGATGTCTGGGATCTTGGCCATGGGCCATCAAACGGTAGCACAACCCACTACAGTGACGGTCGCCCTTGGGGCTTGAGCTACCAGCTCTCAGATGGCTTCTGTCAAGGGGCCTTTCCTACCCCTCTCACCTCTTCATTGGGAAGAATGTTTTGCTTTGCTCCATCTACTGGCTTCCTGGGGTTTGAGTGTTCCCACCCAAACTCATCCTTAATGCAATCCTCTTTGTGATGTGCTAAGACGTGAGACCACATGGGACTTTAAGAGGCAGCCTGTCTTTGTGAAAGGATTTGTTCATCCAAGGGTTAATGGTTTGTCTTGAGAACTGGTTCCCTATAAAGCCAGTTTAGCTCTGTTTCTGTGTGTATTCCCCTTACCATATGACTCTCCACATGACTTTGGGGACTCCACAGAGAATTATCAGCTGCAAAAGGGCCTTACTAGATGTGGCTACCGAGTCTTGAACCTCTCAGCCCTTACAACCATGGCTGGAATAAGCTGTACTTCCGTATGAATCCCTCCTTTCCAGGTGGTCGGTTACAGCCTCAGAGACTAGGGTAAGACACAGTTCAAATGCTCCTCTCATCCTAAGAGACACAGCCAGAAATAATGTTCAACCAATTATCTGGTCACCCACTGACCCAGTCAAGCTCACAAATTAAATTAACCATTTTATTCGTCTTTCATTTGTTTCTTCCGTGTAGTTCTTAGGCATTTCCCACTATTTACTGTCTCTTGAGAGCCGAACCTCTGCCCCTTGTTAAGATGGTGTGTAAGCACTGGATTCTAACAGCTTCTTTGAGGTACATCTTCTTGTGGTTTCTGGGGATGTGAGAAAATGTTGTCTTTTTCTTTTGCCAGTTTAATTCCTAGGTCCCCAGTCAGTGAACATAACAGGGCTAAGAATTCATTTCCTTCCTAATGATACAGGGTTCTATGGAGAAAATTCAAATCAGAGCTAGCTCTGCAGAGTGTGTTGCTGGGACCTTCAAGGTTTTGGGATTGATATGACTTAGGGGACAGGGAACCAAGAAATGACAGACACACACACACAGAAAAGCTGGGATCAAGCCAATGATAATGGCACCGGGACCTATCTCTTCTGCATGTATTGGCTTTTTGGGAACTTATTCTATATGGATGCACATCTTCCTAGACCGAGATGGAGGGCGGAGG
>JAQHUG010000269.1:2668880-2681711 GCA_028555095.1 Dicrostonyx torquatus | reverse complement strand
ATAGGGCAGGGTATCCTGCCCCATCTTAAGGAAGCAGGGGGAGGGTGGTGGGGTAGTGGGGGAGCGGGAGGGCCAGGAACAAGGGGAGTAAATGTAAATTTTTCTTTTAACAATTAAGAAAAAAAAAAGAAAAGCTGGGACCAGGTAGGCTGTGGACTCTGATGGAGAGACATGAGCAGCAACCCGGAAATTCAGCCCATGGGTGGCTTAGCTAATTTCTGGTGGTAGGTGTATGGTGGAGTGTGGTGTGGGGTATCTCTGTAGCAAAGGATTTTGGGGCTACAGTCATCAGGAGGAAGAAGCTACAGTTGATGCATTCTGTACACAGTAGTTTTAGCTAAATGTCACCTCATCCTCACCTTTCATACTTAGACCAGGGGAAGACTTTGCCATTCCTATGAGTCTGATTCTGAAGCATTTTTGGGATCCTTGATATGGCTGTGTTCACAGCACGTATCCACTCAGGATTTCATCTGCGCCTCACAGTGTGTGTCTTAGTTTCAAGCTTACAAACCCCCACATAGTCAGGACAGAACCTCTTCTTCTCTGGTGTTTTCATGCATGGTGATTCTGACATGGTCTACTTGTGAGTTCTTCAGGGTCTCAAGAACCTACCTAACTGAAACCATGATCTCAAAGTCAGGGTGGGTGGTGGTTCCTGACTGACCCTCTAAGTCAGTAGTCTATTGAAAACGTCCCAAAGTCTTGACTTACTAGATTTAGACACAATATTATTCTTTATAAAAAAGCAAATATCTAACAAGAACAACACATGTGTGTGTAGTGCATGTGTGCACTCACCTATGAAGGCACACGTGGAGGTTAGAAGTCAAGTTCAGATGTCTTTCTCTATTTCTACCTTAATTTTTTTATTGTATAAAAATTTGTTTGTTACATTGTTATCTTTATTTTTGAGATTATAATATGATTAAATCATTTTCTCTCCCCTTTCCTACCTTTAAAACCTCCCATATAGCCCTCTTTGCTCTTTTTCAGATTCATAGCCTCTTTTCCATTAATTATTGTTTACATGTATATATGTATATGGATATCATATATATTTCTAAATAAACTTCTCAGTCTGTATAATGTTATTTGTATGTAGTTTTCAGGACTGACCATTTGGTACTGGATAACCAATTGTCCACATTAATTTTTGATATCATCTCTCACTGAACTGAGAACTCTCTGTTTCAGAGAGCCTGACTGGCCAGTGACAGGTCCTCCTTTCTTCACACCCCAGCACTGGTACAGATGTTTGCTATATCTGACTTGTATGTGGATTCTGGGATCTGTACTTGGGTTGTCATGCCTCCATAGAAAATTCTATACCCATGGAGCCATCTCCACAGCCCCAGAGAAGTACATTTAATTCATTTTTTCTTCTTCTGTCACAGGGTAACAGACCTCCTGAATTTTAATTGGCAATATAATCGAGAAAGAGTTCTGTTGTATAAGGAGAGGTGCGGGTTGTATTCCCGGCACCCAGTTCCCAGCCCCCAGCCGCTGGCCCGCTCAGCCGCTGGTTGCTTGCTTATGCCCGAAATAACCACATGACAATTATATTCATTTTAACTCTGCCTGGCCCATCATCACCAGCCTCTTCTTGGCTAGCCCTCACATCATAAACTAACCCATTCCTAATAATCTGTGTGTCACCATGAGGTGGTGACTTACCGGAAAAGTCTAACCTGCATCCATCTGCGGCGGGAGCATCATGGCGACTCTCCCACTTCCTTTCTTCCCAGAACTTCCTTTCTGTCTACTCCGCCCACCTAAGGGCTGACCTATCTTACAAGCCAGGCAGAGTCTTTATTTAGCCAATGAAAGCAACAGAAATAAAGGACTCTCCTACAGAGTTCCCCAACTTTTCTTGTTTGGGTGTGGGCATGGTTTTTAACCAGTGGTCTGTGAATGTAAGTTTTTATGTGTCATTTCTGGAGTGTTCAGATAGTCACTCCGGAGAGTTTATCCACTTCAATGCCTGTCTTTCTTACTTTTCTATTGTTTTGAAGAGACACCATGATCAAGGCAATTTAAGGAGAAAAGAGTTTATTTGGGGTTTATAGTTTCAGAGGGTGAGTCTATGACCATCACGGCAGGGAGCACGGCAACAGGTTGGCAGATGTGGAGCTGCAGCAGTAACTGAGAGCTTACATCACTATCCACAAACAAGAGGAAGAGAGAGCTAACTGGGAGTGGTGTGGGCTTTTCAAACTTCAAACCCTGCCCTAAATGACACATGTCCTCCAATAAGGTCATGCTTCCTACTTATTTTCACAAATAGTTCTACCAACTGGGGGCCATGCATTCAAGCATATAAGGTGGTGGGGCTATTTTATTCAAACCACCACAGTGCCTAAAACTGTGGATAGAACTAACATCCTTGCCCACACCCAACATCCCCACCACACACGCATACACATACAGCACACAGCACACAGCACATATCGTACACACATACTTCACCTCCTCTCATGACACACATCGTACACACATTTCCTATCCTTCCACTATACATATATGGACACAACACATACATACAACACACTAAGCCCTCTCCCACCATATACCACATATACACATTATACACATATACAATACACACACCACACATGTAACACACACTCTACATTCTCCCACTGCACACACATGTACCCACACTACACATATACACTACACATATACACACACTCCTCCCCCACATACATACCATATACCACACACACATATACACACACCCCACACATACCCCCCACAGCACACAGACACACATTTTTCTTTTACTAGGTTTTCCTATATGTACATATATGTGGCAATGTGTAATTTATAAACTAGATACCATAAGAGAGACAACAGGGACTGATAATAAAGCAGAAGAATTCTCACATGCTATAAACAATAGTTTATATTAGCCTTATATATTATATATAAATATCATATTTCTATTACAGTAGTGATTGTGGTCTCTCGCTCTTGTCTTCTAGCTGCCCTTGTGTGTCGGCCTCTATCATGAGATGAAATGAGGTGAATGAGTTTGCATTGGGATGGTGCTAGGTTGTCACTGACAGCTCACTGGAACACAAACACTAAGGTGCTACAGCTGTTGATTTGGTCATTGAAGGATGGTTAGAAAGTGAACAATGGGTGGGTAGTGCACAGCACATGGAAGCACTGAGACAGAGAGATGGTTCATGTTCTGGGTAGGACAGAACAGGATGCTGCAAGATCCCACCAGGATCCTAAGAATAGCACATAATTAAAAATTTTGAATTATTTACATGTAGAATTTCTCATTTAATGCTTTGTGGTCATGATTGGCCCCATGGGTAACTGATAATCACAGAAAGGAGACCAACCTATGAAGGTGTCAACTGCATCTTTTGGATTTTTTTTTTTGATCAAAAAGAGACCCTCAATGCTGTCATAATGTACCTTTGCCTAAGACAAGCAAACCACCATGAATTCAGCCTTGCACAACCCACATTTAGTGACACCAGGAACACGCTCAGCATAGTCCTTGGTATGAAGCAGTGCTGTGCAAATGGATGTATATTGAGCGAGCAAAATTATACAGAATGCTGGGTGTGCATGCTGAATGCTGGCCAGCTTCGTTATTGAAGATGGACCAGTTATGTGGAAGTCATGGCTTACTGTTCAGTGGCCCCTGGGCTGGCTCCTGCCATCACTTCTCTCTATTGCCTGGTGGACAATAGCACCCGCCCTTTCCTGCATGTTCACATGTGGTCTAATCTCTCTTCCCCATGGTGTCTTGGTGCCTACAAAGAAGCAGGGTAGGAAGTAAGGCACGCTGTTTGTGTAATTTGCCAAGCTGTTTGATATCGTAGCCAGTTTTTTGTCTTTCAAAACTGTTTTGCTTGGATTCACACATAGATGATTAAGTAAAGGAACAGAAATGCATTCATTCATCATGAAGCAAGATGTGAGTGCAATGCCTTGGGGTAACAATCTTCCCATATGAGGTAAAACAGACGCGACTCCAGGGAAGTCTTGCAGAACGTCGTTACCAAGGGGTGTCGGAGTGCGTAGATAACAACCTCCTTCAACCTGGGGTGTGCGGATTCAAGTTTGCACTCAACAGAATCAGGCCTTAGGGTGGACAAACCATCGCCCACACGGCTTTGGCCATCCAGGGAGGGAGAAAAGCCTAGACAACCATGGCCTTCTGAGCAGCTGGCCTCCCACTGTAGCGCTCTGCCCTTGAGAGTTAGCTTTTTTTTTTTTTTTTTTTTTTAATTTGGAAAAAAAAAGACAAGGACATGGGGACATTGATTGTCTTGGATTTGTTGATTAAGTCCAGGAGATGCTGGCATCTGCAAACACATCTTATTAGGTGAGATCAGACAAGTAAATTGTCCCTGCCCTCCAGCATGCTACAATAATTAAGTCTTAGCAACAACTAAAAGTTAATCTCAGCAGGTGCAAAGGCAGGCTCCCTTTGTCTGCGCGCAAACTCCCTTTCCTATCATGGCTCCAAGGTGTGAGCTCTGAGACTTGGAACAGGCTCTTTGAAAAGGAGCCTTTCCTTTCAGGGAGACTGTTCTACATATTATTATTTTAATTTAATTAGATTTAAAAAAGGTTAACCATGACATTTTAATAGCTTGAGCTCACATTAATATTCTGAGAGCACTGTTTAGCCCAGCTACTTTGTGAATCAAAATGATGCCTGCCTACCCCCTGACCCCCCCCCACCAGAAAAAGAATTGGCTTTTAAGACAATCACTGAAAAATAGCTTTTGTGTGATTAAGATGGGTATCTTCGTATTTAGGAAGCTATTGAAATAAAATACATATAAGACACTGAAAAATGCGAAAACCATAGGTTGATACGATTGATCTTCGAGGAGGGGAGACTGGGCCGTGTGCTTAGGGTGGTTAGCCCGAAGGTGGCTAATGTCCTTCAGCAATGAGCAAATTAGTGGGCTGTGCTTGTGATGCGCTGTGTGCTGTCAACCTAATGTTTTATTTATTTTCCCGAGCGCGGCTATCTTCATTAGGGAGTTTAGAGAGCAAAGCAAAATGATATTTACTAGCCTCGCAAACTAATAAGCTCAGCTCATGTTTCTTCTTTTGCTATCGTGGCTAATCATTTTTTTTTTTTAAAATAGCTATTCAATATGCTAATGGATCCTGGGGGAGCAGGAGCCGGTCATGAATTCCTGTTGAGGGAGGTAGCGCAGAATCATTCATTCTCCCCATGTGTGTGGCTGGTGTGTGCCGAGCGTTGTGTTAGCTTCAGGGACACGGAGGTGCTGAAGCCCTGGAGGTGGTGGGCCAGCACCACAGTGGGTGGAGCTGGTACTGAGGATACAGCTAGCTCTCATCCTAGCATATGCTTCTCGTGCCCAAGAATCACGGGAACAGCTCTAACCTGAGAGAGCTGTGAGGAGGGGATCTGGGACTCATTTGGCTAGAAAGACCTTGCTGGGGCATCACTTCAAACTAGTGGTTCTTGAGGTAAGCTTCTAGAATCAACATGGGCTGGAACTTGCTAGAAGTGTTCCTTCATGACCTTAGCAGAACTCAGAGTCATAAAGCTGAGGGAAGGCAGGTGTCTGGTATGAATGGGTTTGTCAGTTGTTTTTAGCCACTATTCTAGGTGACTCTCAGGCTCTCAAAGGTCAGGAACATGTCATTGGTGGTCTCTCAAGAACTAAGAAACTTTTCCTTTGGTCAAAACTTGATGAGGGTAGAAGAATGGGGCACTGAGCTACGTGGGTAGAAAGATTAGCTTGAATCAAAAAGAAGGAAGGGAGGGCATTAATATATATTAATATAATAAATATTCAGGTGAGCTATTTTTGTGCAAGAATGTATTTGTAGCAATGACAGATATGGTTCCAGGCAACAATGAGTCAACTCATGCTAGCTTAAAGAAAAAACAAATTTATTAAAATGATCACATTATATACCTCTGTGCTATCTAAGGGAAAGTTTGACAACCAGGGCTCAGATTCCAGGTTACTGGTTGGGAGAATGTGAGCAACGTCATGTCATGGCTGCTGGTGAGAATGGAAGAACAGCTTTCAAAAGCTTCCCTCAGTGCATATGAATGTTCAACACTTTGAACCTACACGTAGACTTTGCTACTTTCTCACTGAGCTGACTTATTATTCTAACAGAGCTGGAGAAATGGTTCTTCGTCGTTGCTTGCTGTCTTAGGGTGGCTGTTGCCGTGACGAAGCTCCAGGACCAAAAGCAACTTGGGGAGAAGAGGGCTTGTTTCTCTCCCAGTTCTATGTAACAGTTTATTGTCTAAAGCAGTGAAGGCGGGAACTCGAGCAGGGCAGAAACGCGGAGGCAGGAGCTGATGCAGAGGCCATGGAGGGGTGCTGCTTATTGGCTTGCTCAGCCTGCTTTCTTATAGAACCTAGTACTACCCACTCATAGATGAACCAGCCAGAATGGGCTGGGCCTTCCCTAATCAATCACTAATTAATAAAATTACCTGTAGGCTTGCCTATAGCCAAATCTTTTTTTTTTTTGTTTTTGTTTTTCAAGACAGGGTTTCTCTGTGGCTTTGGAGCCTGCATTGAAAGGCTCTTGTAGACCAGGCTGGCCTCGAACTCAGAGATCCGCCTGCCTCTGCCTCCCGAGTGCTGGGATTAAAGGCAGTGCACCACCACCGCCTGGCTACGGCCAAATCTTACAGAGGCATTTTCTCAGTCGAGGCTCCCTCCTCTCCGGTGACTCTGGCTTGTGTTGAGTTCATACAAACACACTAGCACATTTGTAGTTGGTTATTATTATTTTGCAGTGCTGGGGATTGAACTGGACAAGTGATCTGCTGTTGAGACAAATACTGAGTCTACACTTGATTATTGGTAAAGTCAAATGGTAGAAGTTATTTTTTAATATCGTCCCTTTTACTAATTCCTTGAGAATTTCACACAAGGAATTTTGGTCATATTCATCTCCATTATTCCAAATCTGCACTCCAGGATCACTCCTATGCCCTCCCCCTACTTTGAGTTCTTAAAAAAAAATAACCCACTGAATGTACTTCATACAACCTATATACTTCTGGTATGGGCACATCTACTGGAGCATGGTTGGCCTATGAGGGGCCACATCTTTAAAGAAACGCAACTCTTTCTCTCCTAAAAGCTACCATATCAGCTAGCCATAGCTACTCCAATTAGTGGTGCAGACTGGTGAACCCTCCCCCATATGCTGGAATGAGAATTGACTTTACCTTGTGTTGCTAGCCACAGTTGCTGTGAGTTCTCGAGCCCGGCAGGCATGACATTTTCATTCCCATCCTTCCTAGCCTCTGGTCCTTACCGTCTTCATCCTTCTTCAGTAATGTTTCCGCAGCCTTGAGGAGGGGGTGATGGAGATGTCCCATTTGCGGCTGAGCACTCCTCCCTTCCTCTCTGCACTGTGACCATCCACCATCCGCCACATAAGGAAATCTGGCTGATGAGGTCTGAGAGCTGCCCTAGTCCATGGAGATAGAGACACGAATATAGAAGGCCGCTTGAGTCTATATCCATCTAGCAGAATAAGAGCAATGGTTTACTCCCAGGTTCTGTGAACTCCCAACCATGAGTTCTTGGTCAGATTCACAGTACCAGGCATGCATTTCCTCTTGTAAAATGGGCCTTAAGTCCGGCCAGAATGTGGCTGGTCACCCTCTACCACCGTGTCACCGTCACACTCATGGGCATGTCTTGGCACAGCAGCCATTTTTGTAGTTCATGGGGTTCACAGCTGGATAAGACTGTGGGCGACTTTTTCCTTCCAACAACTAGACATTCTTGAGGGGAAGAATTCCATATTTGGCAATGGGGTTTCTATTTGGTAACTAACCCCTGACTTCTAGGGGAAGTATCATTCTTATTTACTGCCTATCCTTTCCCCACTTGAACCTCTCTCTCCTCATTATTCCCCCATTTTCCTTCATATGACTTTAAAGTTATTCCACGTTTCCTATTGTATATCCTACTCCAAGAAGGTTCTGTTGCTGTTGTTTGCTCTGGAGATGCTCTCCTCTCACTCAGAGAGGTCAGGGTAATAGGAACTCTAGTAAACTGAAGATGAAATGAAATGGTCTGGTGGCTACAGGCTCTGGGTTCAGGAAAGGAACATCTTCATTACTGTTTTTACAGCAGCTGAATGTGTTAAGGGGTTGACAGAGAAATCCGCTTTCCGGTTCTGCTGATCACAGGCTTTAGGAGGTCAAAGTTTCTTTACTCCTTGAGTCCGTATCTTCTAGAAACTGGGAAGGATTTGTCATACCTACATACCGTTGTGAAGAACAGGGTGCGGTAGTTTGGTTTATGCTTGGTCAATTACAATGCGTTGGGTAAATGAAAGGCGTCATCACTGTTGTGTTATTGGCATTCTCACCCCAGTCTCCATGAGGGCACTCAGGGTCAAAACTTCTGCTGTTAATCTGCAACAGAATGATCACAGGTCTAGATCAGCTCTTCCACACTTCACCCAAATGGGGTGTGAGTCGTAAGTGTAAACATAGAGAAAAAAAAACCCACCAGTGAAATCTCAGGTAGTATTTTCATTCCAATCAGCAAGTAGTGAGCTCATACGTATGTAAAGACCTGACATTTTTCATCCTTCACGGATGGTTTTATTTGTCTGTCTTTCCTTCACCATTGGCAAGCACTGAGGCACACAGGGAGCAAGAGTTGACCCAGACCCTGCTTTCATGGAGCTGGCGTATTTATTGGAAGGGTACCTTGTGCCAGTGTCTCCATGTTTGATATGGATATTTACCTACTGAACAGTTTTAACAGTTTATAAGGCCATGTTTATAGCAACTCATGAGTTCAATTCTGACACCTAAGTCATGATGAAGGCAATGAGGCATGAGGTTTGGGAGTCAGAAGAGTTAGACGGTTTGTTGAAGAACCTATGGCTTCCCACCCAGTTCCTCGACCTCACACTCAGCACCTTTCCTATGGTTCTCCTCTCACCAGTTACTTTTCATTCTCTTATTTGCAGAGGATTGAACTTAGCTTGGCTGTGATGTGGGACTCGAGCTGAATAGGCTCATCTTATGGAATCTTAACTCACTCTAAAACCAGGTCAGAGTCAAATGTGGTAGCGTCACAGCAGGTGGGAAACTGAGGCAGGCAGAATGAAAGTTTGAAGCTAGCCTGTGCTGCAAAGCCAGACCCTGTGACAAAACAAACAAACAAACACGAACCAAGAAAACAACCCTCAAACAATGCAGGCTGCCTTTGAGTCTGTGAAACGTAGCCTCAAATGTAGTAAAGATAAACCTAGAAATTAAAAAAAAGTTAAACTAGAAAGGTCTGAGTGTAGAAAGCCCCAGCTAACCTAAGAAGTCAGGTAGTGGGACTGACCAGGTTGGAGGGCGTAGGAGGGGACTTCAGTCCTGCACCGCTCTGCTCTGATGGGAGTGTCCCTGCCAGTCAATGGAATTACTGAGATGGTTCTGAGGGATAAACAGAGATAAGCGAACCAGATAGAAAAGCTTGCGGAAAATTGAACAAAACCAGGAGAAGATGAGATGGGCTAAAAAAAGCACTGGGGGCACCTGGGTAAGAGGCAGCCTGCTTGCCTCGCGTGTCTTCACTGGGGTGGGGAAGAGGTGGAGAGCCAATCTGACATCAGACAATGGCAGTTCCCCTTGCTCCTCTGGGTCCCCCCACATCGGCTGTGCCATGGGATGGTGTACTCACCGAGGATCCCCTCCACTGGCCTGCGACCCTCAGAGGGCACAGCTACCGAATTTAGCTTCACTTTTAGCATCTGGCCGATAGCCCAGGCACAGCTACACTGGTAAGTGGGCACTATAGGACTGTGCAAAGTTCTGTCTGCCCCTTCTGTCTACCCCATTAAGGTTTTCAAGCCATTGAGGCATTTTAAACACAGACTAAAAAGATATCAGTGCTGTACATGTGTGTAATGAATTGTGGTTATTTTTACATCCCCCCCGTTTTCATCTCTCACCCTCCTCCCTCTTCCCACTGACTCTTACTCCTCACAGTCCCGACGCCTACTTTGATTTCTCTCTCTCTGACCTATGTCGAGTCTAACGAGGGCTGCTTGCATAGACACGCATGAAGCTGGCACATAAGCAACTTATCAGTGGCTTTACTCCTGAAGAAAGTGACGCCCTCTAAGCTCTCCACAGTTAACTGTAGTCCCTCAGGAGAGTGGATCATGAATCCCTCCCTCATGCATGATGAAATATTGGCGGGCTCAATGTATGGGCTTGTTTAGGTTACCATAGTTACTGTTAGTTCATGAATGTGGTTGCCATGCACTGTCCAGAATTCACCCTTTGGCAGTGCTTCCTCCTAGGCCTTTGACTCCTACGTTCTTTTTATCCCATTTTTCTGCAGTGTTCTCTGAACCTCGGGCATTGGTTTGATATAGTTGTTCCATTTAAGACCGGGCACTCAACAGTCACTTATTGTCAACAACTGGACCAGCCGTAAGCATCTGTATCCATTGGCATCCACAAAGTGAGTCTCTCTGATGAAGGCTGAGACCATCACAATCTATGGGTATAAGTATCTAGAAGGCAATTTGCTAGCATGTCCATTTAGTAAAATGACTATATTAGATTACCCTAGGACCTGTGGACTGCCCAGCCACAGGCTCTTGTCAAAGTTTTCATACCAAGCACAAGTTCCCTCCTGTGAAACAGGCCTCAAATCCAATCAGAAAGCAACTGGTTACTCTTATAATATTCATGCCATTGGTGTACTAGCGGGCGTCTTTCCAGGCAGGTAATTACCGGAGCTCATGGGTTCCATATCTGTACAAGACAATTGGCCCATTTTCTCACTTTGCAGCCTCTGCCCTGCCTTGGCATTGGGAAAGTTAATCTGGAAGGAAACTTGTAGTCTTGTGTCGACTTGATTTCTCTATGTTCAATCATCAAAATTAATACCTTTTAAAATGTTTATTTATTCATTTAGTGTGTGTATGTGTGTGTGTGTTTGTGAGTCTGTGTGAGTGTATGAGAGTGTGTGTTTGTGTGTCTGTGTGAGAGTGTATATATGTGTGTATGTTTGTATCTATGTAAGAGCGTGTATACATGTGTATGTATCTGTATGTGTGTGCATGTATGTGTGTATGTTTGCAATGTTGGAAAGAGGTCAGAATATAGCTTGGGAGTCAGTTCTCTCCTTCCACTCTCTGGATTTCTGGGCTGGAACTCAAGTTGTCAGGTTTGGTGACAAGTGCTTTTACCTGCTGAGCCAGCTCACTGGTCCTGTGTTAAGCCTTTTACCATAGTTTGAAAACTTTGTACTGTAATACCTCTGCATTAGAAAGACAAATCGGGATCTGACTTGAAGAATGACAAAATAGAAACTCAGAGCTACTGAGTGACTGGTCTGAATCCTCACAGCGAGGGAAGGAAATCTGGAAGTAGAAAATGCAAATTAGTCTCCTGATCCTTCCTACTGTACCAACACATGCTCTATGCACCACATTTCCAGGAGGAGAAAAGAATGTTCTGGAAGTTATTGGATTAGTTCCATATACAGAAAAAGAAAAAGTCCCTCTCTCACGTGTGTGAGAGAATGCAGGACACAGGTACTTCTCGTCCTGTGTCTTCCTTATTTTATCTTCCACAGGTAAACCCAACTCAGTGATGGTTGGTGATGGTCTCAGACTGGACTAGATATTTTCAAGCTTTTCATGGTTTAGTCCATGAATTGGAAAAGCAGACACAAATGGCAAAGCAGCAGGAATTTTATGCAAAAAGACAGTACAGGACGAGCTGTGAGAAGCAGCAGGCTTCCTGAGCCAGAGTGCCTGGGAACCTGAGTTATTGTTTGGGGCTTTCTTTTGTGGGGTCCAGAAGAAGGAGGAGTTGGTCACTAAGTAATGTGATAGTTCTCTATTTTGATTGATAGGCATGGGTCTTGTAAGTTTGATTTGACATACATGTCCTTTCCCTTGAGGTATCTGATTTTAAGGAGAAGCACAGGAGGATTAAGGGATTTTTTTTCTAAGCCTTAACTCAAAGGACACAATTTGTCTTATTGTGCCTGTACTCAAAACTCTGGACCCGTATTTTCAGGTCCCCGGTGGTTTCATGGCATCTATGGGTGGAAAGTGATGGAGAGTGGCCAAAGTCTGCTAAGGGAGGAACCATCTATTTTATGGTTTGGGACAGAGTGCACTTGCCCATGTGTCGGGGGCTCAGGTCACTAAGTGCATGGTTAGAGGAGAACTGTGAGGACAGCTCAAGTCAAGCCAAGTCCTGGGCTGCTTAGCTAGTCTTATGCTTGTCTGTCTCACTGGTGCTCAGTTCTGGTTTTCATTAGCATGGAATAACTTTTTCCATCTTTTTATTTCAGACTGTGTGCACCGTTACTGGTGAGTTTCTTATAGGCAGTGAATTGTTGGGTCTATTCTATTATCCATTTAAGTAGTCTGAATCTTGTAATTAGGTAATGTAGTTTGTTTGCATTTATGATTATTATTGAGAGGTGAAGGCTTATTCTGGGGTTTTATTACATTTCTTCTAATTTTTTGGATATTCTTTTTTTCTCCCTCTCATTCATCTTTGTGGTTTGGTGCTTTACTGTGTTGATATTGCTTGATTCTTTTCTATTTATCTTTTGTGTATCTATTCTTTGGGTGAGACTTGTACTTTCATGTTTTTATTTTGGTAGTTATCTTTGTTTTGCTTCTGTCTTTGTGGTGGATCAAATAAAAATGGTGCCCTTAGCACCATAGGGAGTGTTACTATTAGGAGGTGTGGCCTTGTTGGAGGAAGTATGTCACTGAGGGTGGGCTTTGAGGTCTCAAATGCTCAAGGCAGGTCTAGTGTGACATTCACTTTCTGCTGCCTGC
>JAQHUG010000269.1:2648279-2661971 GCA_028555095.1 Dicrostonyx torquatus | reverse complement strand
ACTCTCTGTGTGATTTTCTTTGGGGCTTGCCGGCTGTGGGGTACTGGGTGGGACAGTAACCCCAACAAGCAGGGCCCTCATGTTACAGCAACTAGTAACTAATAAGCCAGCAGAGTTGGTAGCACACTGCGTCCGTGTGCTCCAGTCCCGAGACGTGGCTCTCGCTTCATTCCTGGTTAGTAAGTTTCTGCCTCAGCTCATTGCTAGTAATCCCTACTCTGTTCCTCTTGCAGTTCTCAGGGGATGTGAGTCCTGACGTAAGCACTGTTTCTCTTGAGTAAATCCCTGTCATTCTTTTTTTCTTTTTAAAAATTTGTTTATGTATTGAGTACTTAGTTTGCATGTTTCTCTCCTTGCTAGAGGAGGACACAGGAGCTCATTATAGATGGTTGTGAGGCACCATGTGGTTGCTGGGAGCTCAACTCAGGACCTTTAGAAGAGCAGCCAGTACTTTCAACCACTAAGCCATCTCTCCAGCCCCCATCCCTGCTATTCTTAAGACACACTCTTACTGCGGTTCTGCTTCCAACCTGCCATCCGAGGGACCTGAGATGCAGTCTTCATTCTGATTGAAGAGAGTCAAACACTCTACCCTCCAGATTCAGTCTACTTGTTCCTCTCTATGAACAAACCCATTCTAACACATCAGTGAGTTTCACAGGGACCTAGCCTCACCCAAATGACCTTCTACCTCAGACAGAGCTGCCAACTCACAGAATGAGAGGTGAGTTCAAGGGCTGGGGCAGACAGGCAGGAAGCTTGTGGAGAGCAGAGCCCTAGGAAATTGGTGATGGCCCCAATCTTTCTGCAGATTCTCATGCCTGGCAGAGCCGTGAGTCTGTCCCAGTGAAAGGAGGACGGGGCCCAGGCTGAGGGGGAGCATGTATATGTTTTGGGGAATACATCTTCTTTGTATTCTTATCCCTAACACTTTCCTTCAGAGCCTGGCATAAGCAGGTGGTAGAGACGTTGATGAAGTGTCATGGACAAGTTTTAATGGGCATGCGACACTGGACTCATCATTAAGGCTTGGTCTTCCCATCTATTTAGTGGAGATCATAGGGTTTCAGTGCTATTCAAGAAAGAATTAATTTGAAGTGTTCGAGACTCTCCAATGCTTTTTCAGCATGTCCACCTATCTGTAGAAGTTATTATGTATCCGGTTGTATGCATATTTATGCATTTTAAAATTTCACATATATTCTCTATATTTATATATCTTTTAATAATGAAAAAAAGATTAAGAGTTATATTATAGTTAATAGGTAATAGATGTGCACTTGGGTTACTTTAGCGATTGTGACTTAATCATCTTCTATATGCTAACTGCAGAAAAGATCAGCATTTTTGGCTTCAAATGTGCAGCATTTTTTTTTCCCCCAATAGCTCTTCAATTTTCAGATGCCAGCTGGGTGTTCCACAATCCAATTTGATTCTGGCATTATTTACCCACAAGACTCTGGCTTTAAGTATCAGATCCCACAAACCAAAGGTTCAGTAACACCTGACTGCTCCTACTTCAGATGCTGGGCACAGAGCTGTCAATGGTACTTCTGACTGGCCTCTACACACTGAAGAGCTTCCCACAATGCTCTTCAGGTTCAGAAATAAATTCGCAGAGCACAGTGAAGCTGTAGCTGCCACTTCTGGTTTGTTGTAGAGCAGTGATTCTCAAAGGGGTCATGACCCCTTTGGGGTCAGATGACCCTTTCACAGGGGTCATCTAAGACCACCAGAAAACGGATATTTACATTATGATTCATAATGGTAGCAAAATTACAGTTATGAAGTAGCAATGCAATTTGTTTTGTGGTTGAGGGTCACCAAACTATGGGGAACTGTTTTAAAGGGTCGCAGCATTAGAGAGATTGAGAACCACTGTTATAGAGGGTACCAGTCAGAAACAGATAAAGGTAGAGATGCAGGGAAAAGTGTGGGGAAGGGTGAAGACCATCCATGGCTGTGCATGGTCATGCATCTCCATACGGTCAATGACTCCTAAGCTCCCAAACTCCTTCCTGTGGTTGTTCTTATGGAGATCCCACGTCTGTATGATTGAGTCACTGCCAGTCTTTTGTCCTTCTGCCCTTTCCAGATGCCCTTTCCAGTCTCCTAATTGTGTGGTTGGTTCCTTTGACAACCAGAATCTATCCTACAGTCTGGACAGCTGTAGTTAGTGTAGAGTGATTGAAAAGGGTTTGGCTAGGAACCACAGTGGCCGCTCTTGTCACCCTCACCATTCAGGAAACTCCAAAGGTTTTCCAAGTTCTGTGGTAGGAAATAGAGACAAACACAAAAGACATCTTTTTGTTATATCATAATTATATATGGATTGCTGCTCATATTCACATTTTAGAAGCTTAAAAATAATGTTTGTTTGCTCCTTAATATTTATCCAATCAGCAAAGTACACCATCTCAATGGTAAGACTCCACACTATTCCTCCCATCCCAGAGGGTTCACTAAAGACATTTCCACATTAAATTTTAAAATGCTGATCATAAACATTAGTGTTTTTCCTGAGTTGGCTCTCAACCAGAAAAGGTTGCTCACGACTGGCTTGATGTCACTAGTAACCACATGTGTTTCTTGGAAATGTAAATTCTTGAGCTTGTTAAAGCCAAAGGCCCCCCCGGGTACTGTAAACAGATGTTGTCAGGCATTACCCACATCAGCAGAGAACTCTTTTCTCGCCTTTCTCCATCGAAGAAGTGAGTTTGGCAGTGATCTGGGGTCCATTCGTTTCTCCAACTGACAAACGCTTACCATTGCCAGGCACCGGGCTAGTCCCTGGAAACAGAACATTAAACAAGGATGACTATAGCAAGTGCCTTCCTGAGTTTTGTATACTGAGGGAGGTGACAATAACAAAAATCCAACGAAACAGCTAAACGTGGAGTGATGCTATGATTTGGATCTTGAGTGGCCCTGGAAAGTTCATGTGTTAGAAATAGGTCCCCAGCATGGTGGTGTTGGCAGGCTGTGGGACCTTTAAGAGGCTGTGATGTCTGGCAGGTTTTTGGTCGTTAGGGTAGTGCCCTTGATGAGGATATGAGGCCTTAGTTTCTTCCTCTTTCTCTTTCCTGCTTCCTGACTTGGGAACACTCCCAGTTCTGCTGTGCCACACATCCCAGTAATATTGCTACTTTATCCTAGGACCGGAAGCAATGGGTCCAGCTGATTATAGACTGTAATCTTCACAACTGAGTCAAGACAAATCTTTTCCTTTCATAAGTTGGCTGCCTCAAATATAGAGAGCTGACTAACACAGTAAGTCTCACAGCTGAGAGGGGCGTGGAAGCAGACATAGACATGGACTCTCTTGCTGGTCACGGAAAGTGTCTGAAGAGGTGGCACTTCAATCCTCTCTGAAGAGCAAGTTGCTGGTGCATGTCTAAGCATGGGTCAGAGTGCTGGTGATCATGTGGTATGAAAGGGAATGGCTGTCTGTGGAGAATAAGGTGTTGTGCTACAGGAAGGTAGAGATTATCCACACAGAGAAGAAGGTGGGTGAAGCTCAGAGAAGGAGCAGGAGTGAATTGATCGTGAGATTAATGGGTTTAAGCCACGCAGCAGGCATGCTGTAGAAATGTCATGTACAACCTTCTCTGTAAAATCTAGCTTCTTCGTTCTTCCGGATAGTGGAAGCATCACCCAGAACCTAGACTCTTGGGAGTCTAGACAGTCATGTTACAGTTATTTCTCCATTAGGATTTCACTTCTCCTCTCTTCATTTTCTTTCTCCATGTCCTTGTCTTCCTCCTGGGGTTTATCTGAACCCATCTTGGCCCCACAGATGTAGATTCTACTCCACAGACACCATTGTGCCCCGAGGCTTCTCTGTCACTCATTGTCATCTTTTCTTGCTCTGCCTGGGTTCTTACAAACGAGAAGTTCCCTGGTTACTGATCCTATCATTAGTTGGGAAAATGTTCTTCTCTCTCCATTGATGCAGTTCAAGTGCACCACCCAGAAGGACGGCTAGGCCTTGGAGTCTGGGGTGGTAAAGGGAAGAAAGGGATGATAGGGATTCAGCAAGAAGAAAATACAGGTAAACAATTCCATTTTTCCCCTTGGTAAGGCTTTGGCTCTTAGTCCATTTCTCAGTCACTTACCCTTATTGTCTAACAGCAGGGAGTTAGGGAGAAAAATACAATCATTGTGTCTGTGTGTTCTTCAGAAGTTCCCATGACACTAGGGAATATCAGGGTGTAGAGAAGGATGCTTACTTCTGCTTTGCAGTGTCAAAATAAGAGTTTTGATATCAAAAGAGTAGCAATAAAATGACCTTGAGAGAAAAGGACATTAGAGTATTTATCAGCTGAGCTCCTGGACTGAATTATAGGCAAACAACCTTTCTCTTCTCATCCCAGAGAACAGGCAAGGGTCTAAGTGTAGAGATGAAGAGAGGACCAGGGATCAGGCCTTTGCTTCCAGAATAAGGTAAGTCAGCCTTCCAGAAGCACAAGACCCAGGCCTGGGTTCTGCTAGGAGAGACATTTCCCTGTGTGTATCCTGGGGGTGAGAGGAGAAAGACAGAAGCTAGATGACAAGGACAAGGGTTTTGGGGGGATCCTCCCCTCAGAATTAGGGATCAGAGAAAGCAAGGAGGAGCAAGCTTTGGTGAAAAGGACAGGAACAGTTTCCCAGGGATCTATGTGGTAGGAATGCTTAGATGTTCCTGATCTGCCAGGGAGTCTGAAGCTGAATTAGGAAATACCGACAAGCAGAGGTACTTGTGCCTTGGATGAGAACTCAGTTCAAGGCGTGTGGGTCTTAGTGTGCTTATGTGACCATGAGCGTCTGCCATCAGTAACCCTCTGGAAGGGCCTGGTGATCTACCATCTGCCTCCAATGACCAAGGAAGCTGACGAGCTTGTGGCCCTTGGGATGGGATGACTGTCATGGAGAATGCCCATCTTTGGACTCATCAGAACACCTGTGCATTTCCTTTCCCCTGGTTAGTGCTTGGGAAACGTGTGACAAAAAATGGAGATTCCCTCTGCATCAGTTGCTGGAACTGCCAAACAGTGTGACCCCAACTGGGAAGCTTGGTTTATCATCACACAATCCTCATTCAAGGGTCAAAGTCGCAGGCCAAGGTCTCATAGGGTTGGTCTGTCCTGATGATGTGAAGCAGGGTCTTTTCCTAGTTTCTCTCCTAGCTTCTGCTGGTTTGTGGACAATTTTGGCATTTATTTCTGCCATTTTCTTTGTTTTTTCTGTTCTTGTAATGTGCCCACCTCCTCTTCTTCCTCCTCTTGTTCTTTCTTATCCCCTGTCCCCATTCTCTTACTGCGTAGCCCAGGCTGGCTTTGGATTAGTATCTTCCTGCCTTGACCTCTTAAATTTCAGGGTTACAGACATGTGCAGCCATGTCAGACAAGGACTTGTAATCTGTCACCACTCATAAAGAATTAGGGCCTCACCCTGCCCCATTTTTACCTAATTGCATGTTCTACCATGGTATTTCTAAGCAAGGCCACATCCTAAGGCAGTGCATATCAGCATGAGGATTTCAGGGGTACATAACTCAACTCATGATACTCATCATTTTCAAGGCCAGTCCTCCAGGGTGTCCCCAAAACACTGCTCCTGAATGGAGATTTAACACAGCCTGCTTCTCCTCACCTCCTCTTCTGGACAGTCAGGTTCACCAGCAGAGCTCACTGGAAGTATCATAGGTCCTCCCATGGCTGAGTTCAGAGTTCTCATGTGCAGAACAGAGGCTTAGCATATTTCTCTTGGCTTGACTAGACCTTTGTCTCCAGCCACCATGGTGACTGATTTAAGAGCCCACCCAGTTTAGTGGGGGTCAGATTTACCAGTTTCACAGTCCATTTGGGTTGAAATTGGGTCAGAATCAAGTATATCAAGTATATCATCACCTCCCTTTTCTTTCTCTTTGGCAAGGATAGATGTTCTTCCTACCAGGGGACGTCACAGAGTCACTTGAGTTCATGGTCATTCTGGGCTGGCATTCACATTCTAACTGCTGTCAGGTTGTCCATCAAGAACCCCATGCTGGCGTGCACTGAAAGCCCAGGTCCCTGTCTCAGGACCACTCTGACCCCATAGCTCATATTCACAGACTCTGTCCAGTTTTCTTCCTTGAGACATGGGAGAACATGGTTGCACCACCCACAGCTGTTACCTGTATGACACAGTACAGAGCTGCTCTCTGTCCTGGAGTCACTCGGTGAGTCTGTGTGTTGGGTTTGCCAGTGTCTCAGGGATCCTGACAGAAGACTAGCTAGCTCTACTCTTTCTTATTCCTGGGTCTCCTGAAATCTATTTGAGCATTCAAGTGGCTGTTCTTCCCCCCACACTGCTTATTGACTGCAGTTTCTTGGTCTTCTTTAGAAGCTGGAAACCTCTGGTCACCTTTCCTCCTCCATATCTAGCAGCTACTGGCCAACATTGGATGCTTAATAGAACTGATGAACGAGTGACTCTAGCTCTCTGGGCAAAGAGAACATGTGACATCTGCAGCGGGTGCTGTGCCTAAGGAATGACAGAGCTGTAAAATAAAGCACGGACTCTGGAGGCTGCGCAGCCCCTCATGCAGATTCCAGCCCTTCCATTTGCTACCTGAGCACCGCGAGTGACTTTGCTCTGTAATCATTAGCTTCTCTTCTCTTCTCTCTTTTTTTCCCCCACATAGGATTGAGACTAGGTGCAGGTTAGATAATGTATACACAGACTTAGTGTACCTCCTGCTGCCTAGTTAAGAGCATTAGGGAAGGCTGCTCGTGCTATCACGGTGCTGGTGCTTTCTTTAGGTTCTGGAGCCCTTGGAACTTGCAGATAAAATGGGAGCTCTGTGGACAGAACTAATGCGGCTTTGCCTCAGTCCACATTTGGCTCATGGCTGAGTTTGGCTCACTAAGGTAAGCCCTTGCAGACTCTGGAGAAGGGGTATCTAGAAGCAGCATGGTCGGTTGCCCCATCCCCCTGGTGCCTGAGCTATGACAATCTTAGGTTTAACATTTATGGGTCTTCCAAAATGATGCGTGATACTGGCAGCTTTTGTATGTTCCTTCAGGTAGAGGAAGGAAAAAGTTACTGTGTTTCAAAAATAGAACCACTTTCTTCCCCACTCAGAAAGTACGGGGAGATGGGTCTGGACTTCCAGACATAGCAGGGATGGAGTGGGAGATTCTTGGGGGGAAAGAACTGTATTTTCCTGGCAGGCATTGCTTTAGGATTTTGAACATAAGCTGTTCAGTCTGGGTAATGTGCTTGCTGTAAGGAAACAGTGGGGCCTGCTACCCTCTCTCTCCCCTCTTCATCAACTTCTTTGTTTGGAAGGGGCAGGGTCAGTTTGGGAAGCAATGACATCACTGTTTTCTATCTCTGGGTCAAGTGGATGCCAAGTTGAAGGCTAACTCCCACTTCCCACTGTTGGGCGACTTTTCCAGCGTGCTGTTCTATTCTGAGCTCTGCGCTCTTTATTTTTATGGAGGAAACTGAAAGGAGTCTGGCAAGTCTGAAATGGTAGGTGAGCTGGGGAGAAACACTGACCTCCTTGTCTGAAACACAGCAGGGAAAAGAAAACTGCATGTGAATGGCACCCACAGGCCTCAAATCAGCGTGCCATTCTGAGTGAGACTTCACCGAGCTGGCAGTAAAACCAAAGGCTAAGCTGCAGACCAGGCCACCACCTCCCCTAGCCTCTTGGAACTTTGGGATTTTTTTTTTAATTCATAAAAATGGAGACAAGAATAACAATCCCAGTTAAATTTCTCTGAGTTTATGAAGCTTCTAACAGCAGCAGCTGGTCACTTTGAACATGATGCATAGGGCTTGTTTGTCGTAGCAGCCCCCAGAGACTTGCTTTACTATTTCTGTTCTAACACGTAGATAAACGAAGAAGCAAGAGGGAAGTGACCCAGCTCCTGTAAGGCTGCACTGAAGATCATCGTTCCCTTTGTTTGAGCACACCTCCCCAGAAGGTGGTGTGCCACTGTCTCTATAGCTCTTGTTCCTGGGGACACAGAGCCATGTACCCATCCCCACCTCAGGGTCAGAAGGATAATTTCCCTTTGGAAGTACCTGGTCTTCACCCCAGAGGAAGCAGACAAATTGCAAAGCTGCAGTTTCAGGTCGAAGGCTAGCATTTCCTGGGGGTAAATATTGGGTCCTTCATTCAAGAAGCTTCAAAGTAGGTATGTTTGAGGATTGTTGAATTTGGAGAGATAGAACAGCAAGTAGAATGTTCCAGGAGACCTTTTCTGCCTACAGCGGAAGCAGGGTACATCCTGCTTTGCATGTGTATCCTGCATTGCATGCTTCTGAGCTGTCAACATCTTGGCCATAGCATGCTGTCTATTTGGTCCCCAGGGAGTCAAGGACATCTCTGTGTCTCAGGGAGAAGATGAGACAGCTTAATGGTGTCTAGCCCAGACAATTGGAAGGACTCTGCAGGACTTCACTCACCAATGGTTTCCTGTTGTTGTGGAATAGAATATTTGTTTAATCATGGAAAGATGTATTTCGGAATAATTGTTTAACTATGTGGGACTATGTTGCATTTGTTTACACTGCATTTGTTTAACGGTGTAAAGATGTGTTGTTTGCCTAAGGTACCTGATTGGTCTAATACAAAGCTGAATGGCCAATAGCTAGGCAGTAGAGGGACAGGCGGAGCTTGTGGGCAGAGAGAATAGGTAGGAAGCAGAATTCAGGCTAGAGAGAAAGAAGAGAATGGGGAGAAAAAGGGAGACGCCTGGGGTCAGCCAGGCAGCTGTCAGCCAGCCAGACACAGAGCGAGCAGTGAAAGTAGGACCTTCAGAATGAAAGAAAGGTTATGAAGTCTGGAGGCAAAGTGTAGACGAAGAGAATCAGTTTAATTTAAGTTATAAGAACTTTCAAGAAAGGAGCCTAAGCTATGGCTGAGCATTCATAACTAATAATAAGTCTCTTGGTCACGATTTGGGAGCTGGTTGGTGGCCCAAAGGAAGCCTGCTACAGTTTCCATTTACTGACGTGTGTAGTAGTCAGGATGATGTGTCACCCATGAGACTTCAGTAAGACTCAGGTCTATGATTTATGTCATTACCAAGGTGGGCAAATTTATGTCTCCAAGGACAGGAGCTGAGCTTACTTCGTCAGTTGATACTGAATAAGCAAAGCCTATGTGGTAGCCAGATGACTGTCTTTAGCTGCACAGAGATGAATCAGATAGCCCTGCCCTTGATAGGCGTCTGCAGAAAATTATGGTGTGTGTGCACATGTGCCTGTATTGTCTGCATCTTACTTCTTATGTCTGTGCCCCGGAGTTTCTTACAGTATGGAAAGCAAGATTTTGTCCTTGCCTGACACCTGCCACTCACTCCTCCTTTGGAGCAGGACAGGTGACTTAGCTCTTAGCTGGCATGATGGGAAATTGACATCCATGGCTCTATGTTGGAAAGAGTGATGTGTTAATTTAAAGGTCGTTCTTCTCCAGTGAGTGCCCCTTTCCTCCCATCTGAGAGCGGCTCCCTCTGAGCAGGTGTGTTTGCCGGCACTTCTCTGCCTGACTGATCTGCTCTGTCAGGGAGGCCGGAAGTTCTCCAGCTGTTCAGTGTGGCCAGATGGATAAGGCAGGCCAATCAGGGTGCAGGCACCACATTAGGAAGCTCATTTGGCTGCAGGGCTGGTGCTGTCTCCCATCCAGCTTCATCTGTTATGTCCTAAAGCTGGGACTGTGAGCTCCATTTCTTAGGCTCCAGGGTATATATGTTCCCATCAATTTTAAAATCACAAGGGAGGGGTAAAATGTACTGTGAAGTCCACTCACAGGATAAGCGCAATTGCAGAAGTATGGAGAAAGGGCCATAGGGTCAAAGAGGAAGAGGTGACAGTCAGGGAACCCTTGGCACAGAAGGTGACGTTTGAATGGAAGGGCATTAGCTAGGGGAGACCCGGAGGCCAGCAGCCTATCAGAATGGTCGTCATCTCCACCTCCCCCTTAGCACAGGGTTCTCAGAATGAACTTCAGATTTGTCTATACCATACAGAGATGGCGGGCCCTGGAGGACATTCTGAGAGAGGTGTGGGAGTCCCCGAAACACAGGAGGGCTGCCCTCCTGCCGTGTTCCCCTCCTCTGTCACACACACCTCCCCTTGCCTGTTTGCTTCCTTTGCCATCTTCACCTCCTCTGCCTTTCTCACCCCTTCCACACTCACCTCCCACCTCAACAGCACCAGGGCCACCTTCATGGAGGGAGACAAGGAGCACAGGACTCTAGTGCACAGCTGAGTCACACCTGGGCAAGTCACTGGGGGAGACCTCTGAGGCAGGTGGGATAGCAATCTGGGGCCAAGAGTGGTAAGAGGTTCAGAAAACTCAGACTCTAGAGGAAAAGGGCATTGGAAAGAACTCAGGAGGGAGACCAGGGAGAGCCGTTCTGAGAGTGATTCAGACAGGACGGATTAGCGCAGGGCTGGAGAATTTCTCCAGGTGACTGACAGTGGGCACAAGCATTAAAGGATTCTAGGAAAACCCACTACATAGGCAGAAAACTGACTTATGTGGAAAACAAAAGACCGGGGACTGTTACTGAATAATTGTTTGCATGCAGCTAATCGTTGCACATTTGATAGAATTATTTTCATTGATGTAATTAGTGATTGCATTTTCTAGAGGACATTTTTCATGTCAAGCAGATAATGACTCCAAAGCTGAGGGACAATGGTGCTTCATGGCAGACCCCAGTAACAGGATGAAAGTGGATTTGACAAAGGTGCCTCTCTTGTACCACGAGCACCCTGGAGAATCAGCGAGCAGACGCTTGCTTTTGGAAACACAGATGAAACCCTGTGATAACATTACCCCAGGGACTCCAAGTGATTTGGTCATGCTGAAACCTTGCCAGTTCAGTTCAAGTTCACTGAATCAGCTCTCTTCTACCCTACTGCATGCTGGTTATTAAATACTCAGCTAAATAAGATATAGTGCCTGGCCTCACAGGAACAGAGGCAAGTAAGTCAGACGACACTAACAATACAGGGTCTGCTGTGAAGGGTGACCACAGGATGCCGGAGCAAGGGCACCACCCAGCTCAGAAGGCACCAAAGGCTTTCAGGCCACGATGCCCAAGGGGCATGTGGCTGCTATTAAAGTCTTCCTTAGAACGAGTCCTCATAGGAACCTTCCTGGTGCTCATCTCTTTAATTCATCCTTATGAGGCTCCTGGTCATTGACTTTGGACCATCTTCTCTGTTGTCAGCTGGAACCAGCAGTGTCATCCCATCCCTGTGCTTCCTTACCCACAATCCTTACGATGGTCCTTTAGATAGTATGTGACAACTGGTTTTGGTCCATGGCCTTGCTCCATTGAGGGCTCTGGTGAATTAATTAGGCTTTCCCGAATGTTAGGATCAAAGCCAAGTTTTAGGATAGGAGTGTGATGGGAAGGTCACTGGAAGGTGGTGGCAGGCACCTCAGCAACTGTGCACTCATATTGTGGAGGTCCAGACTTCTGGACCAAGTATTCTTTTCTTTATCTTTTCTCCTTTCCTTCTCCCTTCCTCTTTCCTTGTTTGTTTTTGGATTAGGGTCTGTCTGTGCAACCCAGATTGCCACGGGACTGACTGTGTAGCCCAGGGTGGACTCGGATTCCTAAGACTGTACCCATGAGCCATCACACCCAGCCCCCACAAACATTTCTTGTGGCCTCATCTTGGAGTGGTGTCCTGCCTCTACCACACTGTTCACTCCTCCTCTTGTCTGTTATATTTGTACATGCTCAAGGAATGGCTTTCCCAGTTTCTAGATCTAGTTGGAATTTCATGATCTAAATATGACAGAATGTAGGTCAGGAGCCACCTACTGTTAGCTTTGCTTACAATGGGGCTGACCCTAGCAGTGCTGACATCTCCTGACAGTGTTGATATCTCCTCTGCCTGTCTGACTGGTACTGGGGATGAGTTTCTATTCAGGACCATGTTCTCAGGTAGAGAACATCTGGATATACCTCTCTTTCATTCATTCATTCATTCATTCATTCATTCATTCATTTTCTCTCTCTCTCTCTCTCTTTCTCTCTCTCTTTGACAGGGTTTCTCTATGTAGCTCTGGCTGTTCTGGAACTCACTTTGAAAAGCAGACTGGCTTCAAATTCACAGAGATCTGCCTGCGTAATGGAATTAAAGGCATGTGCCACCACCACTTGGTCTGGATATTCTTTTTTCTTTTTAATTAATCTATTTAATGTGCATTGGTGTTTTGCCTGCATGCATGTCTGTGTGGGGTTGTCAGATCCCCTCGAACTGGGGTAATAGACAGGCGTGAGCTGCCATGTGGGTGTTAGAAATTGAACCTGGATCCTCTGAAAGAGCAGTCGTTGCTCTTAACCTCTGAGTCATCTCTCCAGCCCTGAATATTCTTATCTTGGCTTCCAGGGTATAGTCTGCCCTGAGACTCCTGAAAGACTTTGTCTTATGTTCCCAATCTTGCTTCCACACTATGGATCTCACAGCTTCTTGCCATGGTTATTCATTGCCTGTTACGTATCTGAAACAGCCCTCTAGGGCTTTATGAAAGATTCTGAGGGAATCTTCACCTTAGGGTCAGGGGGTGACCGCTCAGACAGACCCCGCTAGTTGAGCCCTGCTCCTGTGTATTCAGGGCACTCGGAGTTTAGCTTGTCTTTCCTTGTTAGAACTCACTCCACTGCTGTAACTGTACTTGGTAGAGTTCTGCATCATATTCCTTTAAAAAATGTTCTTTTAGCCGGGCAGTGGTGGCACACGCCTTTAATCCCAGCACTCAGGAAGCAGAGACAGGTGGGTCTCTGTGAGTTCAACTTAAAAAGCCCCCGCCCCCAAATATTTTTCTTTCTGTCACCATTTTGTATCTTTTAAAATGGGAAACAGGAAGTTTAAGGTTAGGGGTCTAGATCAGGGGGTAGCCGTGCTCCACAGGGACATGGTTGCCCATACAACCTCTCTTCTGATTTTGGGAAGCCTCCTGGGTTGAGGGCCAGCCCTCCAGAGAAGCCAACAATTCCTCCCCCACACACTGATGCATGGCAGTTCTGCCGGGAAGCTGCAGGGAGGTTTTGCCTCAGGCTTTTTCTTTTGCGCCACCAACCAGCTCCCAAATCATGACTCGAGGCTTATTACTACTTTTGAATGACTGGCCTAGCTTAGGCCCGTTTGTGGCTACCTCTTATAACTTAAATGAACCTTGCTTCTCTTTGTCTACCTTTTGCCTTGGGGCTTATTGCCTTTGTTTTTTGTTTTTTTTTTTGTTTTTTTTTTTTCCCCTGTATAACTTACTTTCACTACTTCTGTGTCTGGCTAGAGACCTCTTGCCCTGGGCATGTCCCTTGTTCTCTCCTCCTTCTCTTTTGTTTTTCCTTTTTATCCTAGATTTCTCCTCCTATTTATTTTCTCTGCTGGTCAGCCCTGCCTGTCCCTCTACTGCCTAGCTATTGGCTGTTTAGTACTTTATTAGGCTGATCAGGTGCCTTAGGCAGGCAAGGTGAAACAATCCAATGTATCTTTACATAATTAAACAAATGCAGCATGACCAAGTGTAACACATCCTTGTTTGGCTAAACAAATATTCCACAACAAGGTTTCATTCTGAGGGCCGGAAGTTCAGCCTTGAAAACCACCTTGCCACCTAAAGAACAGTTAGCCCGGGTGGTGGTGGTGCATGTCTTTAATCCCAGCACTTGAGAGGCAGAGGCAGGCAGA
>JAQHUG010000269.1:2627127-2645889 GCA_028555095.1 Dicrostonyx torquatus | reverse complement strand
AAAAAAAAAAAAATTAAACCACAAAAATGCATGATGGGAAATGATTATGGTAAGTACCTAGTGCTGGGTACCAGCCACCATAGGCTGAGCCTTTTAGTCCCCAGTCCCAGTCTGTTTTATAGAGTGAGAAGAATATGTAGATTTTCATTCACATTGGTTGGGATGCTGCAATCTGAATCAAAGCATCAGTGCCGTGATGGACACGTGACTGCATGGTCATCTCCTCGATGTTTCAGTGCTTTGTCCTTGACCCTACCACCAGGCAAGAATAAATAAGCATCTCAAATTCTCACTTGAAATGAAGCCTGAAGCTCAGCCCTTTTGGGACCAGCTTAAGCCAACAGGAACTACATGAGGTCCTTGCCATAGCTGTTCCACCTGCCAGGACCCTAAAAAGAGTTGAGATTACATCATCAGCCCCTTCCTCTGTCTCAAGTGGTTGGAAATGATGACCCTGAGCTCCTAACATCACCTAGGGCTCTTCCCTCCTGTCTCCAGGGATGCTGGTGAGAATGTGAGGCAGAAAGACAGATGCTTTGGTTTTTGCCCACTCTTGTCAGTCTGGATCTTTTTGCAAACTCTTACCTGGGCCGTAAAAAAAAAGAGCCCACTTCGTTGCTACCATGGACTTGAGTAAATTAGTCCTTAAAGAGATGAATGCAACATCAATCCTGCCACCAGCTCAGCAGGTGTCCGGAGAGAACGGATGGAGCTTAAGACACCTACAATGCACACAGCACTTCATATAGTTATGAGAGAGCTGCCAATCTCGTCATCGCTAAAGGCCACTTAAGACATCTGTCACTTGAAGAGATGGGTCTGAGGAATACGGTGTAAATCACTTTCACTTCATCCTCTAAACACTGAGTAGCTATTATTCAGACTTCCAGGAAGCAGCGTGAGAGCCTGTTTGAGCTCCCTAAAGAAAGGCAGAACAGTAGTTAAGCCTGAATGTGATGCTTGGAGAGTCCCAAGAGTGGTCGCAGTAAAGGGTCATTTTGCAAGTATTTTATATCTTTTGTGGTTTTGAAAGTGTCATTTATTAAAGGATTCAGGTAACTTCTCCTGAAATTCATTGCTGGGAGAAAGCTTCTTTGGCCAAATTAATTCATTAATTCTCCCAGAAAACCTTCATGCTATCTTTTGTGATAGGAGAGCACTTGTGGGTTTTTTTGTCTCATGTAAGTGCTGTGTAACTTAGGTTTGTATTCATGGGTGCTGTGTCTGGTGGAATCACCGAATAACATTTGATTCTCAAGTACAGTGACTTTTTACCAACTACCACTAACACATTCTTATTTTTTATTATTAATTCAAACTATAATATAATGGGTGATGTTTTGGCTGTATTAGAACTCATTGTTAGAATTTTGTATGGTATAGGAAATAGGAAAATCTTTAGGCTCTCTCTTCTTCCTGTGTCCCCGAATACTGCCCCTTGGTACAACCAACATTGTGTGATGTGTATGAATTCAGCTATCACACACACACACACACACACACTTATGGGGGGTTTTATTCCAGATCCTTTACTGACACACTGGCACAAGGGCGAGGGAGTATTGGCAATTGTCCATCCCCAGTGAGGTGCACTGTCAGAAGGGAATCGTAGATGAAGCTCCATGGCAGTTGATCTGCTCTTGATTAGCTCCCCACAGAAGAAACTGTAAAGAAGTCAGATAATACACCCCTTCCTGTGCTGAGCATCTTTCACCAGCTCTCCATCCCCTGGCTACCACACTGAACACACATAGTTCCATACTGGAAAACACACATTCATATACACAGACATATGTGTAAGTGTTTCAGATGTATATTTACAGCATATATCATGAAATACAAATGGAATAATACACATTATCTTTTCAGTATTTCTCTGTTAATTTTTGCTGGGCTTCTTTCCACAGCCTTCCAGTTTTTAAAGCATGTCCCATACAGCCATGCTATCTTCACACTTGCTGTGGCTGACCTTAAACTTCTCCTAAACCTCCTGTCTCTCTACCTTCCAAGAGCTGTGATTATAGGCACATACCATCATGTCCACATCAAAAATTATTATTGTTATTATTATCATTATTATTTAGGTGCTTGGAATGAAGTCTGGGGCCATGCACCTATGAAACAAATGTTCTACTAGTAAGTCACTTCACCAACTGTATCATTTAATAAAGATTATAAATTATTTTTTAGTTTTGTCCTAAGTTCGTAGGTTTCCATATGGTTTTAAACACCACCTGTGGTTGAGTTAACCCTCTTCCTTGTCCCCTCACTCCCCTACTCCCAGCCCTTCCCTGCTCTCCACTCCCAGTACCCTTTCTCTATTTTTATGTCACCTACATCCTACTATCCGTCACCCCCACCCCTTACTTTAGTGCCCTCCTGATGACCTCTTTCTGGTTCTCTGGCTTGGACACATCTTCCAAGCTAAGTATACAAAATTAGAGACTTAAAGTTAGGATTCCCATATGTGGGGGAACATGTGGCATTTGTTTCTCTGGGCCTGGGTAACGTCACTCAATACATTTTCATCCCAGTTACTTCGTTTATCTCATATTTCATTTTTCTTTGCAGTTGGACAGGATTCCACTGTGTATAGGTAACACACGTTCATTGTCCACGTGTCAGTTGATGGGCAGGTGGCTGATTCTGTTTCTCAGCCATTGTGAATAGAGTTCCAAGGCACACGGATGAGTAAGTGTCTCTATAGGAGAATAGAGAGTCCTTTGGGTACATGCCCCGGAGGAGACTAGCTCGGTCATGCTATCTTCAGCTTTTTGAGGAATGTCTACACTGATTTCCACCGTTGTGTCACAAGTGTGTACTTCCGCCACCCTGAGCAATGGTTCCTTTCCCTTCACATCCTCTCCAGCATTTGTAATCTGTTGATTTCTTGCTAATGACCATTCTGACTCAGGTGAGATGGAATCTTTTTCTCTAAGACAGGATTTCTCTGTGTATCTTTGACTGCCCCGGAACTTGCTCTGGAGACCAGTATGGCCTTGAGCTCACAGAGATCTTGCCTCTGTCTCCTGAGTGCTGGGATTAACGGCGCTTGCCACCATGCCCGGCCTTAGATGGAGTCTTAAAGTGATTTGAATTTGCATGTCCCTGATTGCTCTATAGATCAGGTTGGCCTTGAACTCAGACATTCCCACTTCCTCTTTCTCTAAAGTGCTGGGTTTGAAGATATGTACCCACCACCACCTGGCTTAAAAGAAGGTGTTGTGATTTCTTTTCTGTATGTTTGTTTATTTGTTGTTTGTTTTTTGGGACACAGTCTCACTATGTAGCTCTCTGGCTGTCCTAGAACTCACTATGTAACTGAAGATCTACATCTACATCTGATCTACAAACTTAGAGATCCTCCTGCCTCTGCCTCCCAAGTGCTGGGATTAAAGGCGTGCGCCATCATGCCCAGCTATGTTGAAAACTTTTAAAGTGTTTATTAGCCAGTCATATTTCTTATTTTGAAAATTCTGTGTTCAGAACTATGAATCCATTGTAGATTAGGTTGTTTTACTTGATGTTTTGTATTTTGATATCTACATATATGTATATGTGAGCATATATGTTTATGCATTTTAAATATTAATCCTCCTTCAGATGTTTAACTGACATATTTTCTTTCATTCTCTAGGCTGCTTCTTGTATTCTGGTGACTGTTTCCTTTGCTGTACTAAAGCCTTTTGGTTTTATGAGGCCTCATTTGTCAGTTCTTGGCTTCATCACTTGAACAACAGAGCCCTGCTTAGCAGGGCCTTGCCTGACCCTGTGCGCTATTGTGGACGCCCTGCTCTTCCAGAAGTTTCAGAGACTCAGGTTTTAGCCGAGGCCTTCAGTCCTTTTGGAGCTGATTTCTGTGCAGAGTGAGAGGTGAGAGTGTAGTTTCCTTCTCCTGCACACACACTTTTCTCAGCATCATTTCTTGAAAATGGTGTTCCTCCACACTGTATTTTTGGCATCTTTGTCAAATATTAGCTGACTGTAGTGTGGAATTAAATTCATGTTTTCCATGTTGTTCCACTGAACTATGTTCCCATGGTTCTATTTTTTTTTGTTTGTTTGGGTCAGTATCCTACCATTTTTGTTACCGTATCTTTATAGTGTAATTTGAGAATGGAGACGGTAATGCCTCTAGCATTATTCTTTTTGCTTAGGATTTCCTTGGTTGTCTTGGGTCTTTTGTGTTTCCATATGAATTTTAAGATTTTTCCTATTTTGTGATGAGCATGGCGATTTGGATTATGATTACATGGAATCTATAAGTTGCTTTTGGTAGAATGATAAAGTTCTCATTTACAAGAGGTCTTACCACCTTCTACTCTTTTCCTTAGTTACTTTCTCCATTTTAAAGTTTTGAATGTAGTCTTTCATCTTTGGTTAGGTTTACTCCAAGTTATCATTTGGGCTAAGGATGAGGTGAATGGGATTGCTCCATAATTTCCTTCTCAGGATGTTTGCTATTGGTACATTAAAAAGGCTACTGGCTTTTTTTTTTGAAAATCTTAATTTACTTTTTAAATTTAATTTTCTATTCCATCCACAGTCCTTCCCCCACCCTCTCTTCCTGCCCCTTCCACCTCCCCTGAGCCCACCCCCATTCACTCCTTCCAATGGGTAAGGGCTCCCATGGGAAGTCAGCGAAGTCTGGCACATTAAGTTGGAGCACAACCAAGCCCTTCCCCCCTGCATTATTGCTGAGCATGGCATCCCACCATAGGGAATGAGATCCAATAAGCTAGCTCATGCACCAGGGATAGAGCCTGGCTCTATTGCCAGATGTCTCACAGATAGTCCGAGCTTCAGCACTTCAGCACTCCTTCTTGTATTATGGTGACTGTTTCCTTTGTCTCCCACATATGGAAGGTTTAGTTCAGACCCATGGATGCTCCACAGTTGTCAGTCCAGAGTTCATAATTTTCCATGAGCTGGTTCAGCGGTCTCTGTAGATTTCTCCATCATGATCTTGACTTCCCTTGTTCGTATAGTGCCTCCTTCCTCTCTTTGATTGGACTTAGGGAGCTTGGCCTAGTACTTGGTTGTGGCTCTCTGCACCTAGTTCTGTCAGTTGCTGGAGCTTCTCTGGAGCTGTGCATTGTAGTCTGGCTATTCTTTGCTTTACATCTAATATCCACTTAGGAGTGTGATAAGAGTGTGATAAAGAGACATACCGTGTTGTCTTTCTAAGTCTGGGTGACCTCACTTTGGGTGTTTTTTCCCCCTTAGTTCTAGCAATTCGCCTGCAAATTTCATGATGCCATTGTTTTTTAAACCACTAAGTAATACTCCATTGTGTAAATGTACTACATTTTCTTTATCCATTCTTTAGTTGAGGGGCATCTAGGTTGTTTCTAAGATGTCAACATGGAGAAGACTGCAAATCGATCCATATCTATCACCATGCACAAAACTAAAGTCCAAAATGGATCAAGGACCTCAACATAAATCCAGGTACATTGAACCTGGTAGAAGAGGAAAGGGGGATGTAGCCCTGAATGTATTGGCACAGGAGACCACTTCTGAAATATAACACCAATAGCACAGACATTGAGAGCAACAATGGGACCTCCTGAAACAGAAAAGCTTCAATAAGGCAAAGGACATGGTAAATAAGACAAAATGACATCCTATAGAATGGAAAAAGATCTTCACCAACCCTACATTGAACAAAGGGCTGATCTCCAAAATATATAAAGAACTCAAGAAATTGACATCAAAATGCAAAACAATCCAATTAAAAAAATGTGGTATAGAGAATTCTCAGCAGAAAAATCGCAAATGGCTGAAAGACATTTAAGGAGTTGCTCAATATCCTTAATCATGAGGAAAATACGAATTAAAATGACTCTGAGATACCATCTTATACCTGTCAGAATGGCCAAGATCAGAAATACTGACGACAGCTTATGCTGGAATGGATGTGGAGTAAGGGGAACACTCCTTCATTGCTGGTGGGAGTGCAAATTTGTACAGCCACTTTGGAAACCAGTATGGCGATTTCTCAGAAAATTGGGAATCTACCTGAAGACCCAACAATACCATACCTGGGCATGTAGTCAAGGAATACTCAATCATACCACAAGGACACGTGTTCAACAGTGTTCATTGCAGCATTATTTGTAATGGTCAGAACCTGGAAACAATGTAGATGCCCCTCAGCTACTCACTTTTGTATGCTAAATGTGCATCTTGCCATTTTGATGACAATATTAGTTAAAACTTGTAGGAGTTTTCTGGTGGAATCTTTAGGATCTTATACATATAACATCATATAATCTACAAAGAAGGATGCTTTGACATTATTCTTTCTTATCTCTACTAGTTTTATTTCCTTCTCTTGTCTTATGGCTCTAGACAAAATACTACATTGAATAGGAGTGGAGACAGTCTATTATTCTTGCTTCTGATTTTGATGGGGGTACTTTAAATTCTTATCCATTTAGGGTGATGATGGCTCTGGGCTTGTCATATGTAGCTTCTACCATATTGAAGTAGGAGCCCTCCTGCCATATTCTCTCTAGAGGTTTTATCAGTAAGAGTTATCATTAAGATTTTGTCAATAGTCTACAATGTATATTTTGAAGTGATCATGTGATTTTTGCCTTCACATTTGATTATATGATTTACTACATTTATTGACTTACATATGTTGAACTACTCCTGCATCTCTGGGATAATGCTAACTTGATTGGGTGAATGATCTATTTTGGTGTGTGCCTGTATTCAGTTTGTAAGTATTTTGTTGAGAATTTTTTGTGTCTATGTCTATCAAATATATACTGGTCTATAGCACTCTTTTCTGTTGTCTTTATTTGACTTTTTATTCTAGCATATTGGTAGTTTCATAGATGGGATTTGGAAGTTCTGTATGTCTATTCTATAGAATAACTTGAGTGGCCCTGGCTGTAGGTTTGCTTTAAGGTTCTAGTAGAATTCAGCTATGAATCTATCTGAATCTGGGATTTGTTTATTCATGAGTTTGTTACTGCCTCAGTCTCCTTGCTCACTGTGGGTCTGTTTAAGCTAGCTACTGATCTCATCTTTGATTTAACCTAGGTGAGTCAAATATATCTAGAAACCCATTCATTTTTAGGTCAATTTATTTGATTATGGGTTTTTAAAGTATGTCCTTACAGCTTTCTTAGGTATCTGTTGTGATCTATCATTGTCCATCTCTAATTCTGGGTCTTCACTCTGTTTATTTAGTTACTTTGGCTAATACTCTACCAATCTTGTTTATCTCTTCAGAGAGCCAATTCTCCATTTCGTTGATTCTTTCTATTGCTTTTGTTCATTTGTTTCCATTTTATTAATTTCTAGACTGGCTTTGTTGTTTTCCCCATTGGCATGAGGTCCTGGGAAAGGTGGGTGGGGAGCTAGGTGGTGTAGGGAGAAGGAAGGAAATGGGTCTATCTGGTGGCACCATTTGTGCTGGGTCTTGGAAAAGTCTGGTAAGGAGTTGGGCTGCCTAATACAGAAGAGGGAAAGGGGATTGGTTGGCAGTGGGAGGTCCCAGGAAAGGAGTCAGGGAGGAGTTGTGGGACCTATGGAGGAGGAAGGCCTTGCAGTCCTTGGGAGTCCATCATTTCTTATACAGGTATTACTTTCTTAGTGATTTCAGACTACAATGCATGAGTGTGCTGTATAATTTTATTCAAGGCTCCCTATTTTGCTTTGCTATTAGCATGAAAGACGGTTTTTGTTAATATAATTGATAGTTTCTCTTTTTGAATCAAGTAGGTATACCTCTTTGCATTTTAAGGACACACATATGTGTGTGTGTGTTTGCATGTAGTTTTAAAATATTTATTTGATTATATTTTGTTTTATGTCATTTTCTTAATTTTTATTACATCAATTCTTCTGTACTTTCTTTTGTATTATGATAACAATATTTGAAACCTTGATATAGTTAATCCTCTACTTTTAAATCAGTCTTGGAAAGCTTTTATAACACATTGCAAAATAAAAAAATTATATTCACGCTTCTAGGTCTTTCCTCTCATCTCACTCTTAGTTTCTTTTTATAATACCAAAATTTATAACGTAAGTGGAGCTGAAGTCTGGAAAGGCAATTACACACCCTGTGGTCACCAACAGTCCTTCTGCCCATGGCTTTCCCGTTCATGGCAAGACTTTAAACATTTCTACTTATCTTTGGTTATGCAGTACTTTTTATTTTAAGAACTCACAAAGTGTTATACATCAGAAAGTTGCATTATTAAAGTGTATCTATCTGTTCTGGGCATTGTGGCACACACCTGTCAACCCAGCATTTAGGAGGCAGAAGAACCAGAAGTCTGAGGCCCACTTAGGCTGCATAATGAGACCGTTTAGAAAACAGAAGCAAAGCCCAAATAAAACAAGCAACTATTGTTCTACAGGCTTTATACATAAGGTGTATACTTACCAATCCACATATTTTCATCATAAGAATTTTTAAAAGAGAATCTCTCCTTTTAAAAATTTATTTGTATTCTATGTGTATTGGGTGTTTTGCCTGCCTGCATGTCTATGCAGTATGAGCATGCAGTGCCCAAGGGAGCCTAAAGAGGGCGCCAGATGCTGTGGAACTGGAGCTGCAGATGTTCAGCATCTGTAACTGTACTATGTGGGTACCAGGACCCAACCTGGGTCTCCTGGAAGAACAGCCAGTGCTTTTAACTGCTTGAGCCATCTCTCGAGCTCCATCATAAAGATTTGTAGATTCTGTTCTAGCAAATATTTGCATTAAATGTTACTAAAGAGAAGGTTAAAGTTCTCCTTTAGGGGAATGTATTCTAATTCCAGAGTGCCTATAAGATTCTTTATAAAAAAAAAATTCTTTAACTTCAGGGACTCCTTTGAAGCATGGCTGAAGAGATTGAGACTGTATGTTTCCTTGAAGGAAAGTTTCATGTTGGGGATTGTAAGCAGTTGGATTCATCTCTTTACCTCAGAAAAATTTTCTTTTCTATGTCTTCAAGTATTTGTGGGAAAACCATCCTGTCAAGAGGAAGTGGCTCATGACGGCTACTTCACATTATCTGTTCTCTTCGTTGCCTCAAAAGTAATTCTTTTTCAACTTTTTATTAAAATTTTTTAGTGTGTACAGAAGAAAATGTCTTTATGGTAAATATATACATATATATATATATATATATATATATTCCTTTGTCCGTAGCCACTCTCCATTACTGTCTCTTGCCCCTGAGTAGTCCTCTTCCTACTTCTAGTAATCCCCCTTTGCTTCCACGTTATGTCTCAGTCTCCCAAGCACTGGGACTTTAGGCACGCCCACCATGCCTAGCATAGAAAGACAGTTTAATCTGATAATATAGCCTTATGAATCTGTAATATAACAGGCATTTTATAATCTCTATTTAAATGTGTATGCACATTTTTATGTATTCACAAGTATCTCTCTATATATAAACATCTGAGTTCTACATTTGAGAGAAACAGATACTGCCTCTCTCCTTCTCCCCTTAACTCTCTCTTGTTTACCTTTCTGTCCCAAATCCTTCTCTTCTCCTACCCCAAGTATAGTCCACCTTCTGCAATCATGTGAGATACTCTCCCTCACTCACTTCCCCGACTCTTTCTCCTTCTCTCTGAGTTTCTTTTCACTTTATATAACGACTGGTGCTTTATTCTCTGAACTCTATTTTAGTTTCTTTTCTTTATCGATCGATTACTTGTGACTTTTCTATGCTATCCCTTTACATCTCTACATTCAGTATTACCTGGTATTGCTTCTTCCAATGTGATTTCATAGAAATGTTTTATTGTTTTGAAAAAATTTCTTCCAGTTCAGCCTTCAGTTTATTACCTCTTGTTGCTTTATGCTCGAATCTTTGATTCTGCAGTTTCTTTTCTTTTTTGTCTTCCCCTGAAAGAACCTGTTAGCTTTCCTTATAGATCGACCACAAGCACATAAAAGTGTTTTCTCCTCAGCAGTTCTTCTTTCTTTCATAGTCTTCTCCTAGCCTTGCAGGCTTGCTTCCCACTTCCTAGGCACTGTCTCTACACAGACCATATCTTACATTCTTTTCTTTCTTCTTTTTTTTGTTTTTTATTTTTATTTCTTTATTGTTAAAAGAAAAATTTACACTTCCTCCCCTTGTCCCAGGCCCTCCCACTACCCCACTATCCCTCCTTCCTCCCCTATTTTTTTTTTTAAAGATTTTATACTAAAAGTAGATTTTCGAATATGGTATATTCTGATTATGGTTTTTCCTCCCCGAAATCTTCCCTACTTCCCTACCCACCCAGATCCATATCGTTTCTTAGGATACAGTATGTATCATTAGGATACAAATAGGTATCCGAAAAATAATAAAATGAGATAAAATAAAGCAAATAAACCCAGATACTAAACAACTACAAAAACAAGCAGAGCTGAAAGAGCCAATGAAAAGGGACAAGAAACAGAGACACACAGATTTGCATAAATGGAAATCTCATAAAATCACAAACATAGTATATATGTATTGGCTAGAGGAATGACTCAGAGGTTAAGAGCACTGACTGCTCTTCCAGAGAGAGGTCCCGAGTTCAATTCCCAGCAACCACATGGTGGCTAACTACAATCTATAATGAGATCTGGTGCCCTCTTCTGGCATGCAGGCATACATGCAGGCAGTACACCGAATACATAATATATAAGCGTATCTTTTAAGGCATAGATATGTATAATATCTTTGAGGTTAAAAAGACAAATAAACCAGTCAACCAACCAACCAACCAAACCAAACCAAAACAAAACAGAATCCAGATGAAGTATTATGGTACAAAGAACTTCCAAAAAAAACGCCATTGAATTTATGTTGTGTTGCTCAGCTACTGCTGGACATGAGGCCTGATCTTAAGAGTGGTTTGTATGTTCAATGAGACCATTGGAGAAAACTAGTTTTTCATTCGAGAGTGGTTACTTCAGACAACTTCTGGATTAGGGATTGGGGCATGTGTCTACTTCTCTCTCAGAGCTGGGACTCCATCTGGCACACACCCGGTGTGCCCTGTGCATGTCGCCAGCCTCTGAGTTCACATGCACATTGGTCCTGGTATGTATAGAGGGTCTTCTTGGTGTCGTCCATTCCCTCTGACTCTTGCAGTCTTTCTGCCCCCTCTTCTACCTAGTTCCTTGACCCGTGAGAGAAGGGTATTGATGGAGAAGACATCCTAGTTAGCCCTGAGGGTTCCAAGGTCTCTCACTCTCTGAACATTGTCCAGCTGTGGGAACATTATTCCCATCTGCTGCAGGAGGAAGCTTCTCTGATGGTGGCCGAACAAGACACATATGTGAAGGGTGGATCTATCTGGAAGGCTGGTAATGAAGGAGCCGTTGCAGCCTGCAGTACATCTTCTCAGAGCTCTTCCCAGACCTCTCTTCCCCTGCCCTGAACTCACCCCTTGAGGTTTCTGCTTTTCCTCGTCTGCAGACGAGAGAGCTGAGTGGTGCTCAGTACAATCTCTTGACACCCGAGCATTCGAATGTCTATCAAATCAAAATTTCAGTAGTGCAAAATAGCATGAGATTGAACAAGCTCTCTTCCACCATATCTATCTCTTCTGCTGAGCTAATCACACTGACTAGGTTTTTTTATTTAAAAGTTTTTTTTTAATTTTACATACCAACCACAGGTCCCCCTCTCTCCCCTCCTCCTGCTCCCAACTTTCTCCCACTGAACCGCCACCATCCACTCTTCAGAAAGGGTAAGGACTCCCACGGGAAGTCAACAAAGTCTGGCATATCAAGTTGAGGCAGGACCAAGGCCCTGTCCCCTGTATTGAGGCTGAGCAAGGTATCCTACCACAAGAAATAGGCTTCAAAAAGCAAGTTCATACACTAGGGATAAATTCTGGTCCCAGTGCCAGTGGCCCCAGAGACTGCCCAAGACACAGAACTGTCATCCACATTCAGAAGGCCTTGTTTGGTTCTATGCAGGCTCCCCAGTTGTCAGTCCAGAGTCAGTGAGCTCCCACTAGCTCAGGTCAGCTGTCTCTGTGGGTTTCCCCATCATGATCTTGACCTCTTTGACCTTATAATCTCTCCTCCCTCTCTTAGACTGGACTCTGGGAGTGCGGCCCAGTGCTTAGCTGTCACACTGGCTAGTTTTGTGTCTGTCTTTGGGGCTCAAGAGTCTGCACAGCTCTGTGACTCAAACAGGATGATTGTGCAGTGGATGGGATGGGGTCTGAGTTGTTTGAGTTACGCCTCTCAGGGCCTCACGTGCTGGTCTCTTAGTGGGATGCGGTATGGACCTTTAAAAGGTGGGGCCCCGTGGGAGGTAATTACATCATGAGGACACCGTAGTCCTGAAGATTGAGTTTGTTCTTACATCACCACAGTGGTTATTAAAGAACAAGGTTGGCCTTTCCCTGGTCTAGCTTTCTGTCTTGCCCCGTGACCTTTCCCTCACACTCCTGATTACACCATGATGTCATCTACCATGGTGTGGCATAGCTAGGGTGACCCCCCTGAAGAGGGCCAACCTCTCTGGACTGGGAGTTAAAGAAAACCCATTCTCTAGCTTCAGCTGGTCTGTTACAGTAGTAGGCGTGGACTAAGACTCATACTCACATGCCTGAGTTCTCTCCTGAACCCTGCAGTCGGGAGTGGGTCTATGGTAGCACACACCCATCTACTTCAGCTCTGTTGCTGTGCAGGATGCTCTTGTGACCCACATTTGAAGTTTGTTGGACAGTCCAGAAGTCCTCAGTCAGCAATGGGCCCTGAATGGTTTTTATTTTGTTTTAAACATTCTCTATGTGTTCTCCCAACTCAAGGACTCTTGGAGCTGGCAGGCTGCCCTGAAGACCAGGGACAGTCACAGTGGTCATTTTATTTTCTCAAGGTGAAAGGACAGGCAGTAATGTCTGCTCATATGTCCCTGCTCATGTATGTGTCCCTGCTCATCTTAGCTCTAAAGGACTTGATTAAACAGGCATCAGGATGACAAAGGAGTCTATTGAGGCAGATGCAGGGCACAGAGGCCAAAGATTTCTCTCAAGTTCTTCCCTGGTGCACTTTGTTTTAGCCTATGACACGTGAAGTTTATACAGCTGGCCTCACTCATGCTGACGATGTTTTTAATGAAAACAATACAGTTACATCTGAGATTTGGGCAAAAACAAGCTAGCAAATCAGATCGTTTAAATAAAGATACTTAAGGAGAGAGGAGATAAACCATCCAAAATTTATTTTTAATAACTGGAACCATGGATCTCATTTTCTAACTTTATTTGTTACCCTCTGTTCATGATGTCAGATAACAAGACTTTTCTCCCATGGAGCTTCAGAAGCCCCACACATCCTCTGTGTAGCTTCTGTGAGCTGTTAGAGATACAGCACAAATTAGGCAGGACACGCATTCTTACTTAAGAGAACCTTTGAAGCATTTGTGAAGTGTGTGTATTGTATTCTTGGCTTCATGCCAAGCATCCTCATCTCTGTTATCTCATGCCACACTCACAAACAATACAATGGACGTAGTTAGAGTCAAAAAACCCTGGGTTAATTTCTGACTCTGCCAACCCCAATTCTCGACAAAATTGTTTAAGCTCACTGCCTCCATCTTTTCATGAGTGAGATGGGATAGTGACAGGACCCCTTGGAGTAACTTTTTGTGCCAAGCTTTCAGCCAGGCATCAGGATCCTGTTGACCCTCATGGAGTATAGATAAATTTCCTTTGTTACCGTCTCACCTCCATCCCTAATTGGAGAAGTGGCGGTCCTCCTAAGGAGTCACCTAACCTTTAGAATGTCAGGGTTCAGATGCTTGTCTGGTTGACTCCAGAGTCTGTGCTTTGAAACAGGGCTGGAGATTTTTAGCTGTTACTCGGAGTCTCACTGACTTGTGTCCTGCCTCAAGTTAGACTCATTCTAAAGTCGTTTCATGTGACATCCTAGAGTTGTTTGAGTGAGGGAGTGGTCTTGGAAGGATGCAGTTTCATCTGGCTATGAGACTAGAGCGTTGGTTATTTTGATATCATTTGAGAACTTTGCACATGCAGGAGGCACTGGTGGTCTTCATTATTCATGTGGTCATGTCCTACCAGGTCATTGTCAACACGCAGTTGAGTGGCTGGTGAATAGTTGTTTCCAGGGGAAATAGAGGGTCAGGTTCATGCAACACTGGTCACATTTTGTCAGTCCCATAAGTTCAAGTATTTATCTGTACAGAGAAGTTTTGCTTAATCCGTAATTGATTTATAAACATTCAGCCTCTCACAACACAGGGCTCTAGTCATGCGTAAGTACAGCTTACCTTACACACATATTTTCTCCATGAGAGACTTCACAGCGTCCTAAGATAACACCAGCCAATGCTGCGGTTCTGCCCTTGGTGGCCATCTGACACAGTGGACTCATTAATAAAATGCACAAACTGCTAAAAATGTGGCAGCAGAGATGCTGTCGAGACCACACTTGCTTCTAGCATAAAAGCCAAAACAGGGCTGTAAAGCCTGGCTTGGGTCCTCACGGGGAAACTCGTGCATTGGATGAGTCAGAGCCTTTGCAGCTCTGCGCATGCCCATGAATCACCATTCTGCGGTCACAAATACATTTTAGCAAGTAGGCAAGTTTGCAAGCATGGAACCCACAAATAATGATGGTCAACTCTATTTTGTTTCCAAAATGATCCTTTTTTGCCCATCCCGAGGCTTTAATTTGGAGTCTTGGGAAGGTGGCGTAGGTCACTGATCTCCCAATACTAGGCTCTCCGCCCTGAAGCTCTTGGTCCCTCCCACTTTAATTTCAGGGTTGGAAAATGAGATAATAAACTTGGTGCGAGAAGACGCTTGAACAACCCATGCGTGTTCATGTCCCTTCTTTTCTCTTGGCCTCTTGCCACCACCTGGGGAATACATAAGCTGAAGTGCGAGAGGAGCATGAAAGACAGGAGGAGAGCTCTCCTGTGCGAGCCTCGTCCAGACCAGACAATCCTGATCCTCTTTCCTCTGGCCCGGAGACCATGAGAAACAGTTTTGACTTGAATCACGCCTTAGGTGGTTTGCTGTGTCCCAGTCACTGATCAATGACTCAGGGGTCTGTAATTTCAGCATGGCGTTTTTCACCGTCTAGATCCTCCAGAAGGGCGTGAGGCAGCTCCTGCTGCTGCCATCATGTCTCTTTCTCCATATCAGGTGGAAGTAAAACATGACATCCATAGTCCCAGCATAGACGGGGAAGGCAGAAGGAAACAGGGCAAGGGAAGAGGGCACTGGGTGGGTAGGAATGAGAGTTAGTTTGTACATCTGGCTTCCTAGGCCCGGATGAGGATATGCTCTTCCTTTTGTTTTTTTTTTTTTTAAGTTGAAAAAAAAATCACCCGTTGATAAGAGTGGTTACTTTATTTTTCACAGATAGGATGAACTAAAAAAGCAGCCAGAACACAAAAGGAGCAGTGGTGGAAAGAAGGGAGTAATCTATGTATTGAAAATAATCTCTCATGTTCCTTTCTCAGAACACGAAATCTGCACGGGCAAGAATACATCAATATCACAGTGTCTACTCCTCTCAGAAAAACTGCCAGCCCCAAGGCATAGTGGAAGTTACACTTAAGAAGACCATAAACATCTTAAGAGTCACATTTTAAATCAAAATAATTTTCTTATAAAATATTAATTCTCAAAATGAACTGTAAAATATGAACACAAATGGCTAAGGCTGTTTTTCTTTCTGCAGTGAAGCTGGAATTTCTTAGGGAAGCTGACAGCTTACTAGAAGGCAGTGAAAGTGTGAGCTGGGCGTCGTGTGGTGTCCACTGTCTCCAGCCCACAGTTGCTAAGCAGCCCGGACTCCATGCGAGGTACTGTAGGACTCCCCAAGAGAGGATGTCAGAAGGTAACCTCAAAACACAGTTGGAAAGTTAATGAAAAAAGAGGACATGGATTTGAGAGAGACTAAGGAGGGGTAGATGGGAGGGATTGTTGAGGGGAAAGGGAAGGGAGGTGATGTAATTAATTATATTAATCTCCAAAAATAAAAGAAATAATTAAAAAAAAAACCTCAGTTGGCACCGCAGCTGTGATTTCAAGGTGGCTTGTCATTCTGTGATTGTTCTGAACTTACTTGTGGATGTGGGCTTTTAAAAAGGAGAAACCCAGAGAAAATTAAGGAAAAATATAGGCCTAGCCACATTAAAAAACAGCCCTGAGTGGAACTAAAAATTCTGTAATTAGCTGAAAACTGCCTTACCAAAAATCTATTCTAATGTAGCATTTCACTTAATATTAAAACAAAATCAGCCAGCACGATGCCTCATGCCTTTGGTGTCCGCACTTGGGTGACTGAGGCAGGAAGATCGTTATGAGTTTGGGACCAGTGTAGGCTGCTCTGTGGAAACCTATATAAAAAGGAAAGGACTTTTAACTTAGAACCTGCATCTGGGAGTGAAGCCTTAACTCCTGAGCCATTTCTCCCCCAAGTCCCCCTTTTGAGGACTTAAGAGGCTTCACTTCTCGAGGACCAAAGCTCAATTTCTAGCCCTTACGTGGTGGCTCACAACTGCCTGTAATAGGCATCCCCTGTGGGCATCTGTTAGCACCAGGTCTGGACATGGTACACAGACAAACACACAGGCAAAAACTCTTGTACAAAAATCTGTAATTTTACATCAATTTTGCAACTGTTCTGTGCCTCGATTTCCTCCTCTGTAGCATGGATATAGCGACATTACTTGCACATCTGTTTGTACTATGCGTTAAGTACGATTGCGCATCCAGATGTTTGCTCTATGTCACCATCACCCAGGGAACCCAGGCTTCCTCTGTCCTTTCCCCACCATTCTTCGAGCCAACCCAAGTGGTTCCATTCTACCCAGGTGAACAGACTCCTTTAATTTACCCCTCTAGTCAATAGATCCTAGCATTCTTTTGGAAGCTCCTCCCATAGAGGAGATGGGCCATTGGCACAAGTCTGCCCATCTTTTGTTGGCTACACTTCACTCTCCTCCTTTGAGGAAGAAATGGGGGCAAATTGTCCTCCTGACTCTTTGGAGATTCTCATTCCCAGGTTGCTGCTGCTGCCTCTTCTGGCCTCTCAAATCCTGTCCACTACCCCTCCCTCAAGCCCCTGTTTCTATGGCCCAATCTGGAGCTTCCCACACCTTGTTAAATCTCAGAAGTTCCTGGCTGAGGATGGGCCTCGGGTCTGACTGAGTCCGTGACTGTTTTCAGTGTCTGTTTACACTGTTATTTCATTTCAAGGGGTTGTACTCAAAGGACCTCTAACTTTCAAGCTTTCTCATTTATATTTTTCTCTAAATTGAAAATACAGACATGCCCACAACTCCAGATCTCTAGGGATTTCTTGCTCATTCCCAGGAAAGTCTACAGATTTGGTAGATTCAGGACGATGTGTACCTGGAAAGGCTGAATGTATGCCCTTGCTTTCTTTCTAATGTTTCTTCAAAGCTATTGAAACTCAATTCCGGTTCAGAGCCTCTGGTGGCTCTCAGACACACTCCCGGAGTCAGTTTCCCGACTGACCGTCAATAGATCAATCCTCATCTTGCCTTATTTAACTCGCATGCTCTCTTGAGTTTGTGTTACACAAACAGCATAAAGCATGGGGGGGGCGGTCACTAGGGGTAAGAAGTCATTTACACTCCTGCGATGAGATCCCTTTTGGAAAGGGCTGACGTCAGCTGACCCAGCCTCCAGCCATAATTCTATGTCGCTGTCCACCCTGACCTCCATCAATCTTTCCTCTTCCAATTAGCCCCCTTCCTTAAAGACCTCTGACTTACCCACAGTTTCATGGCACCTAGGAACAGAGTTAATTAGAAGTTAGCTTTCTGAGTAGTTCCTCCTTTCCTTAGGGGAAAAAGAAACCCCCCTGTTTCTAGAAAACGGGCTTTAAACTCAAGCAAAACAGAAACCCTGGCATGGTGTAATGACTGAGCTTGTGAGGTGGAGTCTGCGCTGTTTACCTGCACAATAAAAAGAATTAAGGAAGACCCAGGTAGACTGTTTTATCATTGAAATGGCAGTGATGGCTGGCATCCTTTAAGTCCTTATATTCTGTTGCACACTGTGGCAAAACATCCCGTGTTACATCTCATTCTGACCCCTCAACTCCATTGTAGATCTAAACGGCCTCCACTTACAATGTGCTTTATAAACGAAAGAAATATTGCTGTGGTAGGGATAGTATTTGTTCTAGGAGGGAGCAGCGGGCTGTGTCCTGCCCGGCTCCCGGTGCCAGTGGGCTGTGTTCCCTGCATCCAGCGCCCAGCTGCACGGCCACACGGCTAGCTTATACCTAAAATAACAACACGAAAATGATATTAATTTCATTACTGCCTGGCCCATTATCACTAGCCTCTTGTTGGTTAACTCTTACATCTGATTCAGCCCATTTCTAAGTCTGTGTGTCACCACGAGGCAATGGTCTTACTGGGAATCATTCAGCATGTCTGACTTTGGCGGCTTCATGGCAGCTCTATCTGAGCCAGTCTTCTGTTCTATTCTCTTTTCCCCGCCTATCTAAGTCCTGCCCTATCAAAAAGCCAAGGCAGCTTCTTTATTAACCAATGAAAGTAACACAAAATACAGAAGAACCCTCCTACACCAAGTATTTTCAAAATATTAGGAAGCACATTAAAATTTCTCTCCTGTAATCCCTGCCAACTGCTCTTGTCCCCATTATATTCCTAGGAAAGGAAGTAGGGGACATAAATGGGACATCGGGATCCTGGATACAAAGAGAAATTCAAAGTCCAAATCCTTCTACTTTGGAGGGGTATGGGAAGAAGAAAGGGAATGAAACAA
>JAQHUG010000269.1:2588261-2626662 GCA_028555095.1 Dicrostonyx torquatus | reverse complement strand
CCAGGATAGAGGTGACAAATGTTTCCCTACTATGCGACTTTGTCTCCCCAAGCAGTAGAGTCCACTATTGCAGATCAAAAGGGCTTTTTGTTTTTTCTTTTTGTTTTTTGGCTATATTTATAACTGGAAGGGCCATAGAAATGTTATGGGCAGTGGAATGTAAGCGAACATTTGAGCTGAACTTCGGGGATGGCCTCTTCCAGGAGACCATTCTAGTTGGAAGACACTTGTTATCCTTCTGTGATACCTTATTTCTGTGGCAGTGTCTGTATGGGCGTATGGCTGGAGCTCCAGCAGCTGTTGTCTTGCAATGCAATTGATGCTGAGGACTGAAACGGGCCCACAAACATGCAGGAACCTGGGGTCTGTGATACCCCAGGGCTCTGGCACACAAATCCTGGATTAGCTCCCTCCAGGTCTTTTAAAGCAAGAAAATAAGACTCATGTTTTAATCTATGATTATGCTTGTGAGACTCCACACAGAGTCAGGCTGGAGACACTGGAGCAGATGGTCAGGCAGTTTTGACACTAAGTGGTCTTGATCCAACTCCAAAACCTAGCAGAACACGGCCATAAACCTATTATTCTTGCTTAGTGAGAATGTCAATATATAATTGATTTTTGAAATGAAAATCAAAATCCTGTAGATTCAGTTCATATATAAAGCAGGAAAGAGGCATTAAGACATTTAAGGGGAATGGATTTACTAGGCTCAGACAGAGGGAGAAGAGAAGGGTGGGCTCTAAAACTTGGGCGCCCAAGCTGGTTCCCCTGGCTCACATGCTGTGTGCTCACCAAAAATTTTTGAGGTCTACCCAGGCTGAGCTGGAGAGAAAAATCTGGGAATATCTGGGCAAAGGCAGCTTTTCAGTGTTCTGGGGACAGATTCATTTTACTAATTTCCCGACCAATGGTAGCAGAAAGTTCCGTCCATCTTTTCATCGCAGAGACCATGGAAGACATGGATGTCTTGTCTGCAATGTGTAGAGCAAGAGAAAAGCTGTGAAGGGGGTGTGCACAGCCCACTTCCCACACAGTAAGGACTCTGGCTTGTTAAGTTAGAGTTCTGTTCTTCACGTTATTGGTGAGAACGGTGTCTATGATTTCTACCCCACACACTGATGTTAAATGTGCCCACCCTTTGAGACAGCAACCCCAGTTCTGGGAAGTCATCTCTACTGACTCTTACCCACGTGCTCACTGTAAGCACGATGTGAGATAACAAGTCAGGACACAACCTAAGAGCTCACAAATATGGGGCTGATGGAGTAACTGGAAGTGTAATGCCAAGATAAATACTCTGCAGCCACTAACAAGACTGAAGTCGATCTGGAGCTCCATTTCTGTATAACGATTCTAGTATACTTATTTTTGGTATTTTTTAGTTAATTTTTAGGATACAAAAATGAAGTTTCATTGAGACCTTTCTTACATTAGCATACACCAAGTGAGGAACATTCTAGAGACTTCTGTATGTAAATGTGGTGGTTTTGGTTCAGTGGCAGCCTACGAAATGAAGAAACCCAGAGGAATGAGAACAAAAGTGTTCCTTTGTTCACGGTCAGCACGTGCTTGAGAAATCCTCAGTTTGTCCGATATGCCCTGAATGCAAACAGAAAAGGCAGGTAGATTCCACAGTGGTGCGGATCTCTGTATTAAGCTGAGCGTTTTAATGATTATACATCACTGGCCTGCTGCATAGGTTGGGAGTCAGTCAGCCCATGCATCGACTGTCATATGCCGTTCTTGCTTTTTCTCCACGTGAGACATGAAGGGTCTGAGGTCAGCAGAAGGTGGATTGAGAATATTCAGGAAACCAAAATAGGGAAGGGGAGGGGCAGCTGAGAGACCACAGCCAGAACTGTACAAGGCAGAGCAGAGAGCTTGCTGCTTTTCCTGACCTCCTTTAGCTGGGAACTTCCCTGTTGAAGTTTGGCAAGGAAGAAGGGCAGAGGAAAGCTGCAATCCCTCTCCAGGTCTAAGCCATGTCTCTGAGGCAGCCTTTGCTCTCTGTATCTCCATCGTGCCAGCCATTTTCGTGCAACAGGCATTTAGGATTCATTCATCATTCGGTGGGACAGATTCATGGTGGGCAAACAGCTTTTTGTCACCGTTTCCATTGTGAGTAGCATGTAAACACAGTTCAATATTTGAAGAGGATGGGTGACAGATGGGCTGCTAAGAGCACTCTCCTTCACAGTTCTTAAACGGACTTTTGTCACCAACACTTACAGTGTTGATCTCTCTCCCAGAGAGGAACTGTCTGGTGCCTGGGTCCATAAGCTTTTACGGAATCCCAAGCTACATGCCTACAATGCCCCACCCAGCTCCCCAGAGGCCACTGACAATTATGCTAACTCTTCCCCTAGTCTCAATACTACTACCAAGTGCTGGTCCCATGTCACTGCATTCTTGGGGAACAGGTCCCTGGATATGGACTTGCCTGAGAGGGAGTGATGCAGGCTCACCACCACGTCTAGAACTTTCTCCCTTCCATTATTTGTTTTAAGAGAGAGAGAGAGAGAGAGAGAGAGAGAGAGAGAGAGAGAGAGAGAGACTGAAGTGAAAACAGTGGTGTTCATTTCTCTGGAGGAAGAGGCACAGAAACTGGCCTGAGTTAGACACAGGATGGCCCAGAGTGAGTCCCGGAGTCTGTGTGTTAGCACTTCTAATTCCTCTCTTTGCTTGCTTGGACCCAGGCTTCCAGAGCTTGGAAAACACCTTCTTGGGGCTTCCAGGCTGGGCTTCAATGTGACTGAACCCAAAGCCACCTCTTGTGGTTCCACAGGTGTGTTGCTCAAGTTACTTAGGCTTGGTGACTTGCAGGAGCATGAGTGGGACACTTGCTTTATTCTCCATCTTCTTTCCGTCTCTGAAATGACATCTGTGTCCATCTCTGAGCTTGCAGCCTTTGGGTTGAAGCTGATTTCCTCCAGCCACCTAGTATGTACCCTATTAGAAGCTAAGGGCTACTTCAAGAACCATTTGCGGGGAGGTCTAGAATTTTTACTCTACCACTCTCAACCAGGGGGTGAGATGAGAGTAGACAGTTCAGAGAGATGCAGTCCAGATGTGGAAAAGAACTCAGCGATGCTGTAGCTACAGATAGGTACCCAGCGAGCTTTAGAATGATGGCAGGGAACCAGTCAAATAGCTTAGTTTAGATGTGCTTCTTGTTTCCATATTATGGCTACTTTGTCAAGGATGGGTTAAGGAAAAGTGAGTCTCTATACAGTTGGTTTAAGGGAAAGAATTCACTGAACACAGATATGCCTCCGAGTAACCAGCACCTGGGACAGGAGTTGGGAGGATATATATTCTGCTCTGAGACCTTTGGGCGACTTTGGGCACCATTCAGATTTTGGAGGTCCCCTTTCCCACCATCAGTTTGTAAGGATTGTGATAGAAGCCTGGCTAATGTGACTTTTGGGTGCTCGATCAGGAGGCCGTGGGTCTGCTTGGTAATGAAGATCTCTGCCAGGCAGGCAGCAAAACACACGCTGATGAAGACTGAGCACAGGCCATGTAGTTATTAATGGGGCATCGGAGCTGTGCGCCGTGCAGCAAAGTGATCTGCCCTTCACGCAAGCCCACTAGGACACAGAAGCTGGCTTGGAGAGAAGCCAGCATCAGGCCTGTCATCAGAATGAAGAAATTCATTAGGAGAAATCTCATTCCAGGGACTGAAGGCACGGCTTGGAGTGCAGGTGAAGAAAAAGAAGGGGTGTTACTGGGAGACAGTAATTTAAAACTTGTCATTTGTTGCAGGCTACCCTTCTGTCCCATGTTTACGACAGAGCTCCGAGGGTCTTGTGCATGCCTGTATCACCCAGGGACACACAGTGTGCCCCTCCTTAAGCACAGGCTTGCTTGCTTCCTAGGATCAGGGCAAAGGCTCCATGGTATCTCAGAGCAGAAGATTTCAGTGAGGGGACAGATGTGCTACTGCCAGCAGAGGGGAGGTCACATCCAGTGACAAGAAAATGACAGTTCAGAATACAGATGTGGGAGTAACACTTGGTATAATGTCTGCAAATATTAAGGAGACAGCCAGGTCTGGGAGATGGGTACCAGGAGGCGCTAGCGTTCATGGTGGCCTGGACGGCCCAGTGCCCCATGTATATAGTTGGCTACTGCTTACCACCCGGCAATGATTTAACAAAGGACTCAGTCCTGTTCCTAGATCTGAGCTTCCGAGAGAAGCCAGACACGGATATTATATATTCTCCTAATTTAAAAGCATTTAATTTTAAAATATCCCTAAATGCAAAGCTACAGAGAAACCCTGTCTTGCAAAACCAATCCCCCCCAACAAATCTTCAAATATTAATATGAAAAAAAAGCCAAAAACCAAAAAGAAACCAAACCAATAATTGCAGACTGATCTGATCAAACAGAACCTCCTTGCAGACTAAATCTGTCATGCAGGAAGCTGAAATCAGAGAAGTGGCCTTCCACACTTGCGTCCGTCCTAATTCTGAAGACCTGTGAACGGGCTATGTTATAAGCAGAGGAGAATTAGCTCACTGTTGCCGTTAAGTTGCTAATCACCAGGAGATAGCATCTTGGGTTACGCAGAAGGGCCAATGCCGTTTCAAGGGTCCTCAAAAGCAGAAGAAGGAGGCAAGAAAGTCAGTTGATGTGAGAAAGATGTAGTGCAGCATGGCAACCTCAGAGGTGGGCAGAGGCCCTAAGCCAAGGGATGCAGAAGCCTCTGCACCGTGGAAAGAAAAAGTAAGCAGGCTGCCGTAGGTCCTCCAGAAGAGAACGCAGTCCTGCAAGCAAGTTGGCTTCTAACCCAGGAAATCACACCGGAATTAACTACTGGTAACTTGTCACACGGGGAACTATTGCCACAATGGGAACCACCTCCACTCAAGTTCTATTCTGAAGGTTGAGAGCAAGATGGAAGAAGAGCGAAAGAGGAACACTGAGTCTGCCTTTCATAAAGATGGCGTGCAAGCGGGAGGCTGAGCTCCTGGGGATCAATTTGATGATTAATGTCTGACCAGCCAAGCTGATGGCTTTGAGATCTGATTCCTACTCACTAGCCCTACCCTGAGGGCCACTTTTGGAGGAGTTTCCCTGAGCATCTCCAAGTTAATCACTGGTTTTACTTCCTGTGACAGAGTTCTGAGTATCTGTCAAGCACAAATGATGTCCTATAATGCCCAGTCTCCCTTAGCTAGGTTTCAGTCACCACTCATGTGATGTCACCACACGTGACACAGACAACCTGCAGGATTGGTTTCTTAATAGCCCCACAGGTCCTCTAGCTCTTCATTACTCTATGGAATCTGGAGGATTTGTGTTCCTTATGATTAAGTCACTGGAAAAATACTGTCCTACCTGTGTTGTAAGCAAGACATCTACCCCTATTTTGCTGGACCTTTAATATTTCAGAGCTGTCTGTAGCAATACTAGTTCATCAGTTATTGAGTCTCAAAAAGAGGCAAGCTAGAGGAAGGAGCAGATGTAAGAATCAAGGAATCCAGGGGAGCTGAGGGTGATGGCTTGAACTACTGACCTCGTTGTTCTGTTATAACCTGTAAGCAACCAATGGGAATCGAACATGTGTGGTGGCAATTCAGAATATCGTGTAAAAACCTTGAACACTTAGGCATTTACTTATGTACTCACTATTTTAAGAAAGTGTATATGTAATTTTGCAGATATATTTTGATTACAGGTCAATTAAAGATAGTGGAAAGAAAAGTATTATGTTGAAATATGGAAGTGGCATATCATTTTAGAATAAAAATATGAAGGTGACATTTGTGTAACTGAAACCTGAGGACATGGTCATGGGAAATGAGGAGGGTTGGATATCACTGGGAAGGATACAGAGTAGTCCAGGCCTTTTTGTGGTTATACGTGCAATTCTATGGTTTGCCGAGAACTGAACACAACTTCTGGGCTGGAGAGACAGCTCAGAGCTCAAGAACGCGTACTGCTCTTCTCGAGGACCTGAGTTCAACGTCCTGCATCCTCATCATATAGCTCACAACTGCCTGTAATTCTAGTCTAAATCTGATGTCCCGTTCTGGCCTCAGAGAGCACTGTATAAATGTGGCATAACTCATATAAACATGTGCACGTAAGTAAAAAGAAAAATAAATCTTAAAGATACAGTAGCTCGTGCCATTTATAACACTCATTTTTAGTGTTCAAGATGGGGTAGGTGTTTGGAGTCTGCTAGCACTTGACTGGCCAGCTCAATTTCCACTGAAAGTCTGTTACTTCTACCACACTTGTAAGGTTAATTCAAATCCTATGTGCTCTTTGAAGCTTCACTGCATAGTCTCACCCTTTTAAGGTGATCGGGGTTGTCGCTAGGACACTGCGTGTGCAAGGAAAGTTCTCGTCCAGCACATTCCTAGCTGCCAACTCTTCTTTTGCACCCACTCACTCACCACCTATACACGCAGCTGTAGAGTGGGGTCCTTTGTATCGGCAATGTGTCTTCCCATTTCAACTGTAAGCTCTTGATCAAGGCTCCTTTGATTTTTGCAGTGTTTCTTTGAACCTTTCATACTTCCTGGTAATTTCCAGTACCACACAAGCAAGAGTTGTTGTAACTTTTTTTGATGTTAAACATCTATTTCTCACACTTCAAAGCTTTTCAAAGCCCAAGCCAAGAACTGCTGGATTCAGAATTGAGCTGTCTTATGACATCAGGGTAATGTATTGAGCTTTCTGTTTGAAGAGACTCTTCTCTAATAAAGTTGGCAATCGGAAAGGTCATGAATTATGTTGTTACCTGGCTCATTTAAATGGTCATGTTGGGGAAGTGTTTGCACACAGAATGTCAAAGCTATGGCACCTGCTGAAACCTCAAAACTTGTTTGTGTGTGTGTGTGTGTGTGTGTGTGTGTGTGTGTGTGTAATTTTTGGAAAACAGTGGGCTCTAGGTGAATGTGGGAAATTTTGAATTATTATTTTTCTACATTCGTTTACTTACACACACATATATACATATATGCACATACATTTGTATGTATGTATAGATACACACATATATGAGGGATACCATGGTGGACATGTGGAGGGGCGGCCAAATGACAACTTACTGGAATCAGTTCTCTCCTTATACTATATGGTTCCAGGGGTCAAACTCAGGTGGCTCCAGGCTTGGCAACAAACACGCTTAGATGCTGAGCTATCGCGTGGGGCCTGGGTGTAGGTCAATGTTCTATTAAATCATTCATCCTTTTTTAAAAAATGATCTTTAGCCTCTCAAAAATCACTTCCCTAATTTCACCTGGCTTTGTTAGTTCTAGTCTTTCCCAGTTGTATTGGCAACCCCCGTCTCTCATACCCCCCCCATCTCCAAGCTAATTCTAAAAAGATGTGGTTGTATCCAATGGGCACCTGGGCCAGTGACACACATGAAGCAGTCATGTGCTCTGCAGTCAGTTTGGCTTCAGCACTGTCCAAATGAACACTTCTTGTGAGAGCAGAGAAGACACAAGTCAAAGCTGTGAAGAATTCTAGAGAGCGTCCTATCCAGCAGCTCCTGTTTGGGCAATAAAGGCAAGGGTCGTTGTACAGGTGGTGCTTCCTGGCTGTGGGCAGAGCAGTGCAACTAAGATGAAGACCAAACTATTTCCTGCCAGCTTACCAAAGCCAAGAATGAATTTGTTAGTAAGGTGTGGGAAAGCCTTCCGTCTCATTTGCCCTTGTAGGATTATAGATTAATCAACAAGCTTTTGGGGGATAGTTCATTACATTTCAAAGCAAAAGTGTATCCTTTGATGTAGCAGTTTAATATAAGGATACCTGTGAAGAGGCATGGAATATATGTCCATGGAGGGGCATGATTAATTATGATAATGAAAAAGCAGAGAGAACTTAAATGTATTTAAAATTTAATAGAAGGGTCAAATTAATTATAGGAAATCCTTCTTGCCCTACTGTGAAATTTTGTGCAGCTATTGAAAAGAATAAATTTAATACATAAGATAGTGCAAGTGCTTTGGAAAAGACACCTTATATATTGAATTAAAAAAGTTAAATGAGTTATCATATGACCCAGAAGAATGTTCCCAAGTATTGGAAACATGTCTGCAGAATAGCCATAAAGTAAAAATCTCCCAAATCTGTCAACTGATAATGGATAAGCAAATTATGACATGTCCATATAGCTAAGTATTTTCCAGTCATGAAAATGAATGAAGCTTAATAATATGTTGAGAGTTGGAGAGGTGGCTCAGAGGTTAAGAGCACTTGTTGCTCTTACAGAGAACATGATTTCAGTTCTCAACACCCATGGCACCCATATGGTGGCTCACAACCATCATAAGGGGTCCAATGTCTTCTTCTGACCTCTTTGGGCATCAGGCATTTATGTGACACACATACATACATGCAAACAAAACAATCATACACATAAAGTAAAACAAATAAATATTATTATTATTATGATGATGTTTGGTTTTCTGAAACAGGGTTTCTCTGTGTGTCTCTGGCTGTCCTGGAAGTCAGGCTGACCTTGAACTCAGAGATCCATCTGCCTGTGCCTCCCAAGTGCTGGGACTAAAGGTGTGTGCTACCACTGCCGAGCCATCAGTCTTAAAAAATAAAAGAAAGTAATCATGCTCACAGACAGGACTTGGACACAAAAGGCCAAGCACCATGGGAGTCCATTTGTACACAGTGTCCCGAAGAGGCAAACCCTTAGAGAAGATGTAGCTGTAGTTTCAGAGACGGAGACCCAGAAGGGAGAGAGCATGACTGCCAGTGGGTGTGAGGATTTGTTCAGTGCTGATGAAATATTCTGAAACTAGGAAAGAGGGCTTCAAAATTTATAAACAATACACTAAATGCCAGTGAGTTGATTTAAATAGTTAATCACTTTGTTTTAAATTTTAAATAGGTATGGTATGTAAATTATATATCAATAGGGTTTTTTGTTTGTTTGTTTGTTTGTTTTTGTCTTTTAGAATGAATTGGATCCATTTCTCTGAAATGGAAGCATGTCCCCAATACCTTGGAGGAGTAAAGAAAAAGATGTAGAGAAAAATATCACCTCTTTTTATAACTTGGCCAAGCAAACTCCATGATGAAGACGGGAAGCCCAGCAAACATTTAAATCAAAGGGAGCGTAGCACAGGAAATTGACTGCAAGAGTGAAATGCACACCCCATTGGTGGGACAAACTAAGCATCATTACTTCAGAGACCAGGTACTGGGCTCCCTGTTGGGAGCAGGAACCATGGAAAAGTTTCCAATGTAGCCACTCTCAGAGATGTCACCAGAAGCAGAGAAATGTCTTTAGCCTCTCTCCTCCTCTCAACCCCTGATCTCCCATCACTTTCCGGTGGTCTTAACTGCTTATAAGTCAAGAGGAAGAGAGTTCGGAGATCAGAGGGACACAAAATGAACAAAGAGGGATAAAAGTGCACATGCCACTGGCTCACGTGGCTGCCATTTTGCAGCCTAAAAATCTTTCATTTGTCTCACTCCACCAAAAGCTAGAACCCTCTCCTGACAAGAGAGTCCCCAGATCCCATCAGATGGCATAACTGTGTCAAGACCTTTCTTTCCAGCCTATACAACCCTTCCCACAGGTCTGGATATGACGTCTTATGGTGACACTGACTTAACGTCATCACACTGGTCACAAGATGGAAAGAACTGAAAAACTGAAGCCTGATAGAAACATGTGTAGCTGCCTGTCCTCCCATGTCCTCCCATCTGCAATAGATCACAAAACCATAATTGATATTTACTGCTTCCTCCCTCTACCACCCACCCCCTTAGCTAGCATTCTACTTGGTCAGGTCTTGACCTAGTGGAGTAACTGTCCCAGTACATGAGGCACAGGTAGGTTTTGTGTTCACTGGAGGCTATAATTGTGCAACATGAGTGATTAGATTAGGGGTCAAATCTTCAGCTATATCATTTCAATGGGTGTAGAAGGAACGGACTTTTTAGGTACCAAAGAAGCATGCTATATCTGCCTCTGAGACTGAGTTGATAGATTCTTTTCTGTGAGCTCTCAGCATCTTCAGAGGCAGAGACCACCAAATAGCTTATACCAGCTGACTGTCTGTGATAAAATAAGTAGATTGCTATTGGATTCCACAGAATCCAATGACTCCTTGGTTCATGCTATAGCAGATGAGTGAGTGAGTGAGTGAGTGAGTGAGTGAGTGAATGAATGAATGAATGACTAACATTTCCAACAACTGGAAGTGGGTTATCAATGAAGCCAGGCTGAGATCATAGGCCACTGAGTTTTGAGGCCAGATTTGGACACAGGTGACCGTGTGTCTCATTCTTGGTTGATACATATGTGCTTGATATAAGATGGAACAAGGTCAGAGTCGGGGCTTTAAAGCTCTAGATTGAAATACGGCTCCCTCAGGAAAGGAAGCTGACATTTTCATTCCTTTAAGTAGCTCATTTTTAGAGGTGTATTTTGTATGTATGAGTGTGTTGCCTGCATGGGTGTAACCATGGTTGGTGCAAGTGGAGGCCAGAAGTGGGTTCTGGATTCCCTGAAGCTGAAGTTACATACATGCAGTTGTGAGCAGTCATGTGGGTACTGAGACATGAACTCCGGTCCCCTGCAGGAGCAACAAGGGCTCTTAACTACTAAGCCGTCTCTCCAGCCCCTTTTGATTCTCTTGAAGGATGATAGCTTTCCTGGAAGCTCTAGGCCTGAGAACAATGTCATGACAGACCGCTGATCTGACCTCTGGATTGGCTATGTTACTCTGAGACCAAGAAATTAAAAAAAAAATCACACTTAGAAATCAGTGTTGGAGTGAGATCAAAGATTTAGATAGAAATAAAAATGAAATAAAAAGTAGAAACAAGCAAATTAAATAAAAAATCCCACAGGTAAAATAAAATGCTGAAAACAATAGTGAACAATAATTGTGAATAATCACGAGAACTCACTTCAAATAAAATTAGTTTCATAAAACAACCCGATGGGGGTCTATATAATAATACTTAAGAAATTAAAGAAGCAAAATAAAAATAAATATGCATAGTGTACAACATGAAAATAGTAATAAATGAGTAGAAAACAGTAAGAGGTACATATAAAGAAAATACTAAGCTATGTTGTTGGAAATGAACAAAAATTGAAATTGAGAAACCTAACTGATGGATCCAACTTTAGACTTGTCAATGTCAAAGGAAACAGTCAATGAATGGAATTAAATACAATGTTTTTAATTCACCAGAAAGTAACACTGGGAATAAATAACGCATTTTAAGAACCTGAAGGCACATTTGGAAGGCACATCTAAATACGGCTTCTGGAAGAGGGACAGGGAAGCAGAGTCTGAGAGCATCCCGGTTGAGAATGCCCCTGGACTGAGGAAGGATTGACAGTTTACGCAGAGAGCAAGAGGGAAAATGACATCAAACCCGCATGGAGACAAGGTGGGAAAACAGAAAGATGCCAAAGATACAGAAAAAAAGTTCTTAAAAGCTGCCATAATGAAAAGACATTTTATCCATGAGTGAAACCAGGAAGGCTGACGTCAGCCTTTCCCTCCTCAGCACTGCTTAAGGAGAGTGGATTAACTTCTGCGGAGCACCAGGGAGTAACCGCCAGCCTCACGGTGTAGTCATTCAAGAACGAGAGAGAAACAGTAAAATTTCTAGAGACTCAGAGTCTAAGATACTTTGCCACCCTTGGAAATTAATCATTAAAAAATAATCTTATATAAGAATAAACCTAAGCCAGGAGGGAAAACAGGGCCACGGAAAACAACGGGAGCTTACAGAAAAAGGAGCTATATTTAACAATTTGCTTTCAAAATAATTAAATTTACTTTTGTGTGTTGAAAACTTCAGCGTTAAAAAGGGATAAATAGCCAACGGGGGCATGGAGTAAGCAGCATTTGTTATAAAAGTGTGAAATTCTGTTCATGAGCTAGAGGAATACGCTAGTAATGAACAAACAGACTTCATGAGAAAACTTACATTTGAATGGTTATGGCTTCAAAATTAAAGATAGCCACCAAAAGAAGAAAGACAGAATTTATGGGTCATAAGCTAGTAGAGGCAGAAAAAAAAGGAGAAAAACATTATCCAGCTCTCAGAAGGCAGTCAAAGAGAGAAACAAAGATAAAACAGAAACAGGAAGCACAGTGCCAGAAATAACCGGTCCTCAGAAGAGTTTGAACATATTGAGTTCACATTTAAAAAGTAGATTGTTTGACTAGATTAAACCAAACCAAACCAACTCAAATCAACCACAAGCACTCTGGCCAGAGAAGCAGATCAATGCTTTATTCAGCCATCATCAGAGAGGCTTCCTTCTGCAGCAGATGGGAACAAATGCAGAAATCTCCAGCCAGATATTATATCAAGAGTGAGAGACCTGGGAACAGTCCACCCTAAATGGGATGTCTCCATTAATACCCTCCCCTCAGAGCTCAGGGAAGCCCATGGAAGAGGAGGCAGAAAGAGTAGAAGAGTCAGAGGATGGAGGACACCAGGAGAGCACGGTTCTCTAAATCAACTGAGCAAAGCTTATATGAACTCACACAGCCTGAAGCAGCACGCACAGGGCCTGCACAGGTCTGTACCAGGTCCTCTATACATATTACGGGGTCCAGTGGAGTTTCTTTTTCTTTTATAGGAGTGTGCAAATGACTGGGTGTCTGACTCTTGTGCCTTCTCTTGGGCTCTTTTCCTTCTGTTGGTTTGTCCTGCCTAACTTCAATGTGATAGTTTTTATTTTATCTTATTACCTTTTACTGTTGTATTTTTAAAAAACAAACAAATGAATGAATGGAAGTCTAGCTACAAGGGTAAAGGTTAACAACTGAACTGTCACTTACACCCCCTGGGAGAGTGAAAATCAGCTTTCTCCAACAGAGTGACCGACCCTGGGTCTATCAACCACTCCAGGGCAGGCCTCACGTTCAGGTGCCCTTTGTGTGTGTGTGTGTGTGTGTGTGTGTGTGTGTGCTTTCATTTGGTTCTGTTTGGTGTTTTTTGTTTTTTGTTTTCCTAGTTGGGTGTTGTTCTATTTTATTTTCTTGGTTTTGGGGGATTTTGTTTTGTTATTTTGGGATTTTGTTTTTTTTTTTTTTGAGAAAGAATTTAAAGTTGGGTGGGGTAGGGAGGATCTGGAAGTGCTTGAGAAGGGGTAGAATATGATCAAAATATATTTAAGTTTAAAAATTGTCTTAAACAATAAAAAATAAAAAGCCAACAAAGACACAAGAGCTGGGGTTGCAGCCCAAAGGTTAATTACTTGCTTAACCTTGATAAGACTCTGGGTTTAGTTCCCAGCACCAAAATCAAAACAGAACATTAAAAAAAAAAAAAGAAAAAAAAACCCAGAAAGTGGGGGATAGAAAAAGTCTACCTGGAATACGCCCCTAGAAAGAAAGCTGGGTTTCACTTTGAGTTGAGTTGTGGGCAAAGCAGGTGATTCTCAAATCTAAGATACCATGATCTCTTACCATTCAGCCGTGCAAATATCTACAGCTCAGTTTAGAAAAATTGACATCATTTTCCATTCTGGACTGACTTTCAGTTGACTGTTGATCCAATTGTCTACACGGTTCCAGTTCTCTTTGGCCCTGAGGCCTGCACATTGGATTATAGTGCACATTGGATTGCTGTATTAGGGCAACTACAACACACTAGAACATCCCAAACACGATAAGGGCTTCAGAAGACAGTGCTGCCGAAGTACCAAGTAGAGCAAAGACCTCCCTGTGGGCAGCAACAAAGACACAATGCGCCTGGACTGAACATGATCGGGGCTACTACCCCGTCTTGTCTGACCCAACTCTCTGAAGGAGAAGGGTGTTGGCAGCAGGAAGAGATGCTCTGTTGCATGGTGGGAAGTGGTTAGGAACACTGCCTTGGCAGCAGGAGTGGGCAGGCAGGCTGTCTGGGAGCAATCTGCAGATCCAGACCCACTGTCGGTGGGCCAGATCCGCATCTCGGCTCTGAGAAGACAAGTGGGCAAGGCAGAGACTGTATGTCTTGGTGCTCTTTCTATTTAACTCTGTCAGGTCCCAGGTGTATCCCCTCTCCAGCAGCCCACAGAGCCTTGTACAATGACACAAATCAAACATTGCACTGGGTCGATATGGAGCAATTATTAAGTGACCTGCCTTAGGGGATCAGAGTCACTGTTGTCAGGCTGCAGTCTTCCTGTCAAGCAGGGACAAGTCGAGCCTCTAGAGATTTCGATTTCATGACCCGATGCAAACAGGGGCAGTTGCAGTGAGGATATTTGATTTTTATGTGACAATGAGACAATCATTTAAGCAGAATATAGAAAAGTAGGTAGATAACAAATAGATAGGTCATAGGTAAATAGATGGATAGATGATAGATAGATAGATAGACAGATAGATAATAGATGATAGATAGATAGATAGACGGATAGATAATAGATGATAGATAGATAGATAGATAGATAGATAGATAGATAGATAGATAGATAGATAGATGGATGGATAGATAGAAGGAGTCATGTCTGAGACAACCCCCCAAGATGGCCAGAAGAGCAGAAACCATGAAGTACATCTAAGGCCTCACTTAGATGGGGTGGTGGGGCTGAAATACTTTGTGTCCCCTGTTGCTGGCCAGGGACTGAGGTGCCTACACAGTCTGGAGGTGTGCCCTCCCCATTCTGGCCCCTTTTGAAAGGGAAGCAGCTGGTACCTGGATCCCAGAAAAGCTGGAGAAACTCTGTCCCTTCTTCAGAGTCAGTGGTAGTGGGCACCAGGGCCTGTCCATCTGCCACACCGCCGAGCCTTCAGTGAAAACTGTCCAAGTGTGCGGCCCCGCACTCCTCATTTTCTGTGCTGCAGCCCGGCTGGCTGATGTGTTTATCCCACGGCCGCCAGGCTGGTGGAGATGGTTCATCCTGAAGACTCAGGCCCCCTTTCAAGTTGAGCTTTTGTTTTGCCCATCATTTGTTTGTGCAAACATTTCCAGATTAATTGAACACTCCTCCCTGTTCCAACCAAGACACATGCTCGCCTTCCCTGCACAATATGGCCATCTTGGCTTTCCTTTCTGAGGCCCCACTGCTGACAAAAGACCAGTCTCAAGTAACCACAGGCCGCTGCGCTGGAGAAATGGGGTTTCATTTCTGATTAGCCTCTTCACTTTCAGGCCCTGAAAAGCTCATTTTCCATAAATCTAGGTTTGGGTATCTCCAGGCTCACCTTGAGCATGCCGCCGCATATCTTTTGCTCATCCCTTTAATTACAGCTGTGGGTCTGGAAACGTCTCTAGTGCGCCACGTTGCCAGAAAAGATGAAGAAAGAAAAGCGCTTTGGGCAGATTTTAGCAAGTAGCAAATAAAAAAATAAAAAGAAATTGTTTTTCTTCAATATGATTTCACTATCAAGATTTAACTGACCACTGAAAACACCAGCTAGGGTTCTCACGATTGCTTAATTTTTATGATTGAACACCCCAGCTATACAATCAAACCAAACCCCCAGTCGTCAACCCCATTATTGTCTGTGCTCTCCTCCAGGTGCTGCTTAATCCTGTTGCTGAGCAGAATCGGGGTATTTAAAAAAGGGATTCCCCGTGTTGGAGACAGAAAGGTGGCCTCCAAAGATGTCCTGTGTGTTGTGGCTTAGATACAGTCTGTCCCGTTCAAAACTCATGCTGGAGACTGATCCCCACTGAGAGCTGCGAGAAGGGAGGATACTTAATCCTACTGTGGTGTTAGGAGGCGAGGCCTTGGGAAGTGAGACAATATAAAGTCATCAGGGCAGGGCCTTCATTCTGGAACCTGTTCAGTTGATAAGAAAAGAAACACGGTGATGTACACACACACACATGTATGCACGCATGTGTGCGCACACATTAACTCTTTCTCTCTAGGTGATGCCCTGAGAAGCTTCCCAACTGCCCACAAAAAAGCAACACCAAATCAAAGAAAAACACCAGCACCTGATGCAGGCCCTTGACTTGGATCCCCAGAACCAAAAGCCCAAGGAAACTTCCTTTTCTATTTTTTTTATACTCTGTGGTCCTGTACTCTTAGAAATAGACTGGATTAAGACATGTAGGTCCCATTACTTTCTAAGTAACTAAGTCAGGGATTTGAAGGTGAAAAATTATCCTGGGCCATCTAGAGTAGGCTTAAGTGTAATCCCACAAATTCATGAAAATTGTGGAGGGGAAATGAAGAGATCCAGAGGGAGAGATGTTCTTACCGCCTTTGCCAATGGAGGAAGTGGGGTCCATGGAAGCTGGAATGGGGCAGGGGAGGGGACAGCTCCCACCTTGTCTTTAGGAAGTTCTGATGACAGATTGAATAGTTTACTGACCCCTGTGTGAGACTTGTGGCCTAAGTATGTGATAACATGCTTGTCTTGTTTTTAGGCTCGAAATGTGTGGTAGTTGTTGCAGTCGCCAGAGGAGACACTGGAATCTGAATTTTGCAAGACAGGCATCAGTGGCATGCAAGGCCCTGCAGGCGAGATACATGTGCCACAGTGCTAAGTGTGGTGGGATGAGACATGCATGCCACAGTGCTAAGCACGGCTGGGATGAGACACGTGTGCCACAGAGCTGAGCACGGCTAGGATGAGACGCGCGTGCCACAGAGCTGAGCACGGCTAGGATGAGACACGTGTGCCACAGAGGTGAGCACGGCTGGGATGAGACACGTGTGCCACAGAGCTGAGCACGGCTGGATGAGACATGTGTGCCACAGAGCTGAGCACGGCTAGGATGAGACGCGTGTGCCACAGAGCTGAGCACGGCTGGGATGAGACACGCGTGCCACAGAGGTGAGCACAGCTGGGATGAGACACGTGTGCCACAGAGCTGAGCACGGCTGGGATGAGACATGCGTGCCACAGAACTGAGAGTGGCTGGGATGAGACACGCGTGCCACAGAGCTGAGCACAGCTGGGAAGTTCTCACATTTGCCTTCCCTCACCTTAGCCCACTGCAACCCAGGGACTGGCACCACTGCACCTCTGAAACTTTTTAAACGTACTTGCCCTTTTGCACACATATCAAGGGGACACCCCTCCCTTCTTATTTCACCTCCAAGCTGATACTGCTTGACAGCTCAGCACGCTGAAACTGTGTGCTGTGGAGGTTTCCCTTCAGCCAGGCATCTCTGGCTCCCCCTGCTCTCATCTGCTCTTGTCACGGTGCAGTTCTGTAGAGCTGCGGCTTTCCTTCAGCCTAGCCCCTGAGGGTCAGCACCCTGGGAGATACTTCTCATTTAGTATATTTTTGCTTAGATCTTTCCACCACCTCATTGGCTTTCATTTGATGACAGCAACCTAACCTAAACCTCTGTCAGGTCCCTTTCCCGACTTTCATATATTCAGCAGTCTGCTTTAAACTAAAGTCTGTCCCATGCTAATTCCCTTTCTCTATACATAGCATTATCCATGTAGAAACGTAAGCCAGAAACCCGGGACTCATCTGTCTCCTCTCACTCACTCCTCCCTTCTTCTCCCAAATCTAATCAATCATTTCTCTCTATCTACTTGGTATCATCCTGGTTTAGGCTTCCTTCATCTGTGTCTGAATTATGACATGAGCCAAAGGCATCTCTCAGAAATAAAAATGTCATCGTTCTACATAAAACACTTTTAACATCCTCGGGATAAACTAGAAGCTTTTTCACTAGCCCTAAGATGGGTGTCTTTTTGTCCTTGATTTTTTTCTCTCATGTACTATCTCTAGCTCCCCCCCCATCTCCACCCCCTTGGCCTCTTCTTCTGACACCTCCCCTTCTTCCAGCTCTGTGCCTCAGTAATTGGCACTACCTTAGTTGTCTAAATTCCATGCTTGTTTTTGTCCCAGACTATACACACATTGGTTTTTCTCTTCAACAAACCATGCTCCAATTCTAGGACCAGCTATGTTTTCCCTACTCATGAGTCTCAGCTTAGTGGTTGCTATGGCACCACCACCTTTTCCTTGGCATCCTGATCTCCGTCTGGAAAATTTTCTCTCTTCTCCTTTATCTTTGTGCATAGATGGTAAACCCAAATGCCTGGCATCTATCACTAAAGGGGTCAGTTGTCTTTTTTTGCATCATCACAGTAAAGGCTGGTAGATGAGCTGGGACCTAAACTCTCTCTCCAGTGGCTGCTCTGGTAGATGCATCCTCAGGCCGCTTTCTAATATACATGAAAATGCCACTTTACTTCTCTATCATCTTGGCTAGATAGACAGACACTTCTTGAGGGTGAGGATAATGCCTTGTTCATTATCTTCTCAGAACCAGGGATAAAGGCTGGAAATAGGAAGCATGAGAGGAATGTGAGTGCAGTTTTCCTCTTCAGGGAGGGCGGAATAGATGTGGGAAAACCCAGAGTCTGCTGGTTACAGTATTTCCAACTAGACTATTCCAGTTTGTGGAAATGATCACCAGCAAGATCGGTCAAAGCTTCTTTTGTCCATGGTAAAACATGCAAATAATTGTGCAGAGTAGAAACCTAACCAAACCTGAATCTAAACAGAAAATGCTAGGAAAGAGAAGTCCATTTCCAGAAAGATGAACAGACATACTTTTCCCTTCGTGCTCCTTAAGTAAGGCTAGAGTCGCTGAATAATATATATAGCAAACCAAAGACTCTGGAAATGGAGAAAAGACAGACAGGGGACTGTCATTACTCATAAAAAGATGCAGTGGTCATGAATAGACCCATCAGGTCGCATCCAGAGGTAATGGGGGTGAGTATAATCAGATTATATGTTATATTTCTATGAAACTGTAGAAAATGAAGAGAAAAAGGTGATGGTAATTTCTTTAGGTTTTCTTCTTGTATCACCCACATTCCAGAGTTGGAAATGAAGACATACTAATGGCAAGAGACAGAGTTCCATGAGAGCCTGATCTTTTAGGCACAGGACTTGGAAAAGGACAGCCTAGCAGTACCAGAACTGTCCTATTCATGCCAGACACTACAGAAAAAACTGTGATTCTGCTCCCCAACCCTGGTAAAGGATGAACTGGGCATCTGGACTATAAAGATGGCCCCATGTGATGTTTACTAAAGCAGTGTCATAGGGCACTCAGTAGGGAGCCAGGGCTTTCATGCCTTCTGGGTGGTAATAAGTACCTGCGTTGCCCACCGCGCATCAGTGGAGACCACTTGAGGAGCCTTTTACATGGCGACAATAAGGTGCACATTCTATATGCTTGCCAGGAGTATCAAGGGGGCCCTTGGGATCAAGATCTCTACCAATCCTAGAGATGGCAAGGAGCCTTGTCTCGGTGCACTTTGGTGCAAACAGAGACTGCAGAAAGCTTAAATTTCCACTGGAAATAATAATTTGGTACCCCGTTTTCTCCTTCCAGAATAGTGCCAATGTACCCCAGCTAAGGCGATGTTTAAATGAGATGCAAAGTCCATAACGCATTATCCAAAATGATTTGGCGTCAGCAAAAATCATTTGCTATAACAAGAACCAGTAAGAAATAAATCCGAATGGAACCTGTATACATTAGATAATCTTAACATCTCTGGTTACCCGACAATGGTTCTAAAGGTGAGATCATAACAGGCTTCTAGTGATTGCAAATGCTCTTGAGGCAAGTGGGAGAAATCAGCCAGTTTGTAAAGACTCGTTAGAGAAACAGAAGCTTTGAAGTGGAACCAAATGGAAATTTAGAACTGAAAAATACAAAAACTAAAGTAAGAAGCATGATTGATGTCTCAGAAGCTCAGTAGAGAGGACATGAAAGTGGCAGCGACCTGGGAGATGGGCAATAGAAATTCTCACCTGAACAGCAGAGAGGAGGAAACAGGCTTAAAAATGGAGCAAGCCATGGGGACATAGACCTAAAATTCTAACACTTGTGTCATCTGAATTCTGGAAAGAGAGTAGGCATAGGAACATAGTTGAATAATGTCTTTAAACAGTCCAGATTTGACAGGGACATAAAAACACATATTCAAGAAACTGTGTGAACCCTGAACAGGATAAATGCAGGGAAGTCAATACCAACTCATGCCATAGCTAGCCTCAAAACTAAAGGCAAGGGGGAAAATCCTGAAAGCAGCAGGAGACGTGTTATCTCATGCATACGAAAAACAAATTCAAATGATGGCGGTTTCATAACAGAAGCACGGGATCCAGGAAAAAATTTCTCAGGGTGTTTACAGAAGGAAACTGTCAGCAAAAATATCCTATATTTAGTGAAAATAACCTTCAGGAATGAAGAGAAACAAATCCCCCAAAACCCCCAACCCCCTCCCCCATGAAACCAAAACAACAACCTAAACTAAAAAGCAAATGTGTATTAGATGAATAGCTAAAGGAAGTTCTATAATCAGAAAAGATATAGGAAGGAACATGGAGACATCAGGATCAAGAACACAGCGAGCAAGATTACTATAAGTAAAACAACAGACTTTTATTGAGTTTTTGGGGATTTTATTTGAGAGTAGAAGTGAAAATTTTAACTGTGCTGTGGCTCTGAATGTACAGAGAATCTAAAGCAGTTATATTAAATAGGGGGAAGGGGAAGGGACATGAAAGAGCTATACATTTATGCTTCGTTGGAACTGATAAAATGATACAAACATTCTATGATAATTAAAAATGTGTGTGTATGATACATGTGCGCTTGCATGTGTGATGTCTCTGTGTGTGTTTGGTGCACATGGATGCAGGTTTGTCTTCACCTTCCACTTTGTTAGGAAAGGATTTCTTTGTTGTTCACCATTGGGTACACCAGGCTAGCTGGCCCTTGGATTCTGGGAATTCTGACTCCTTTGCCCATCTCGCTAGACAAGCACTGGGACTGCAGATGTATTCCATTGCACCCAGCTTCAGGGGAGTTCTGGGGACTCAAACTCAGGTTCTTATGGAATTCACCTCCTTGGTGAATTCAATACTATCGGATAAAACAGATTTCAAAACGGGGTATCAGAGACAAGAAAATATTGTATAACTGAAAAATTTCATTCTACTGGGAATACATAGCAGCCTTAAGTACATATGTACAAGATAATAGAGATGCATGATATACAGAACAAAACACTGAAAGACCAGAGAAGCATTAACAAACCCAGAGTTACAGCTGGAGACTGGCTTATGATTTCTATTGCTGTGAAGAGACACCAAGACCATGGCAACTCTTATAAAAAAAATTAATTGGGGTGGCTTGCATTTTCAAAAGTTTACTCCATTATCACAGTGGGCCATGGCGGCATGCAGGCAGACATAATGCAGAAGTAGCTGAGTGTTCTACATCTTGCACAGGTAGCAGGAAGTGAACTGAGACATTGGGTGTGGCTTGAGCATATGAGCCTTAAAGCCTGTCTCTACAGTGACATACTTCCTCCAACAAAGCCACACCGACTCTAACAAAGCCACACCTCCTAATAGTGCCACTTCCTTTGGGGCTCATTTCCTTTGAAACCGTAGAGACCTTATTTCCCTTTCTGCAACAGTTAATAGAGCAACTAGACAAAGTTAGAGAGGAATTCAGCAGTGTCATCAACTACCAGGCTCCAATCAACGGGTATAACACGTGTTATTCAACAACAGTGATCTATCTTTCAAGTCCTAGGGCAAATTATACTGTGATAAACTGTATCCTGGGCCATGACATGTCCTTCAAAAATTAAATGAACGAAACCTCAGAATATGTTTTCTGGCTCAATAAAATCGAACAAAGACTTTAGACTTATGGTTTTTGTTTTTTCAGTGTTGAAGATCAAATCCAGAACCTCATACACACAGGTACATTCTCAGCCCCTAACAGCAGACTTCTAAATAGCCCAGTGGTCAAAGAGTTGTCAAAGGAAAAAAGAAATACAATGAACTACATGAAAAAAGCGACATTTCCACTTCATGGTACACAGCTAACAGTGTTGAGAGGAAGAATTGGCGTCCCTAAGTGGATATATCAGAAAAGGAAAAAAATCTAAGACTACCACTCTAACTCCCTGTACCATGCACCTAGGGAAATGTCAGAAGTACATCTCAGTGGAAGAGTGCGGGCAAGGCCCGGGTCCAGTCTTCACACCGGAGCAAAAAAACATAAAAAAGAACATAGATACAAAAAATAAAAAGAACTAATAAAGAAAAGGCCATGAATGAAGGAAATTTAAAATAATAGCAAAAGCAGTTTAAAAAGAGCTCAATAAATCAGAGTTAGGTCTTTGGAAAGATCAATAAATGTAATGATCCCTTGGCAACATGACAAACAGAGATGATACAACTTGTCAATATCATGAATGAAACAAGATAGCCGTGTAATGTCAGAATATATAAAAGGAGTCAATAAATAAATATTACAAAACTATATACATATCATACATAAACTTGACAATATACACAAAATTGACCACTCCTTCAAATATACAACTGTGACAATAAGCAAAATTATTTTTTAATTGATATGTAGTAATTTTACATATTTTAAGGGTATAGTATGATATGATATCATTTAAATAGTTCTGTAATTATTAAGGAAATTTAATTAGTAATTTTTAGATTCTCCAAAATGAGCCTCCATGTACAAGAAGTTCCATTGGAAAAGTTTCTAAATACATAATCTTTTTCAGAAGCTAGAAGAGAGAGGAGCAATCTCTAGTCATTTTTACATAGTTTGTATTACATTGTATTACTCTAATACAATCAGACCAAGAGCATCCAAACAAAGAAAACTATAGACCATTATCTTTCTGAATACAGATTTATAATCTGTTTTGAAGTTTCATTAATTTTTAATGGTATGTCTGTATGTACATAGGAATGCCAGTGTCCATGGAGGCAGCAAAGTGTTGGAGCCTCTGGAGCTAGAGTTGTAGGTGGCTGTGAGCCACCTGACATGAGTGCTGGGAACCAAACTCAGGTCCTCTCAAAGAGCAGTAGGGGCCTTTAACTGCTGCACCATCTCTCCAGCCCCCAGATACACAGCCTTTAGCAAAACGTTAACTAATACAAGTTGGGAAAATGTAACAATGTATAATAAAATTTAGTAACATATACTCCATTTTTCTGTGTGAACCTATAGAAGTCCTGGGCTGCCTCTACAACCACATACATGCAGAACAGATCCAAGGCCAGCCTAGAAGAAGCTTTGGAGGTTGAACTAATATTTTCTCTGCCTGAGACTTAGATTAGTGTTGAACTGCACAAGAGTGGAATAGACGTAAAACAGTCAAGTAAGGATTTTTAAAAATGGAATTGAGATTGAAATTACCCCCAGAAAATGCAAAACAGTGTCTGCAAGCTAAACTGGATGAGATTGCTTGCATTCTGTGGACTTTAACTGGACAAGTCTGCACACAGCACGTGCCACATTGCTAGGAAACATTTATTTCAGTTTACTCAATATAGAAAGACCCCTGGAATGTGACTAGCCCCTAAACAGTCAGACGAGAGCAATGCACTTACATCAGAATTTCAGGTGTTCAAAGACTTTAAAATGCAAGTGTTTTTAGAGAAGGGAAGATAGAAACGTATTTGGATGTGAAGGTTGGCAGCTTCAGAGAAACTGCATGATGCAAGAGCAATATGAAAATTCTAGATTAAAAAATCTCAACTTAATAGTTGGCTGTTTTGACTCAGCAGCAAATTAGACATGATATAAAAGTCAGTAAACACGAACACTTAAATTTATAAAATTATCTAACAATACATTACTGATAATGATAATATCTCCATTTCTTCTCTGAATAATAGAGGACAAAGTTTTGTTTCGTTCACCAAAGAGTATATGAACTGTTTCACTGTTTTGCAGGAGGCTCAGTTCATGGGGCTTTAATGAGCACAAGCACACACGTGCACACATACACAAATATGCACACATATCACAACGACTGTGCCGCAGAGGTCAGTGTGGAGGATAAAGGGATTTGCATGCTTGTAAGACTTCTATGTTTTACTAAAAGTGATAAAATATTAATTTGGAATAGATTGAGACAGGTTAGGCAGTCATATTATAATCCCTAGAGTAACCAGCAAGTATGTGATGACTCAGAGGTAGGGCTATAACACTATTAGACAAAATGAGATTTTAAAAATATTCAGATAATTCCAAAGAAGAGAGAAATGGATGGGAGGGGAATCCAGCTGGGATAGACATAAGATAAATGATATCACAACAGACTTAACCCAGTCATACCAATAATCAGTGCAAATTATCTAAACACATCAGGGAACACACTTTAATATACTGATATGTGAACATTGAAAGATGAGAAAAATATGATTGTACCAACAGTAAGAAAGATGGGTGCCATGTTAACATTCGACAAAGATGATTTCAGAACAGGGGATACTGCTAAAAGGAAAGGGGTATTGATCCACACAGGAGATAAAAACAGTTCTAAAATATGCCGGGCCATTGCTGTAGTGTGGGAAAGTGGCACAGTGATGCTTTGATTAAGAGGAAACACAGCGGTGGTTCCCTAAGATCGAACCTCTTCGTGACAGTGTAGGCATCTTGGTTTGCATAAGAGTATTCTGTGATGTCCACCACAAGGATGGAACTGCCCAAGACACGGTTCTCAGAGAGCATCCTCGTGGTTAAAGCGATAGTTCACTACAGTTGATACTAACACGTTTAAAAAATTTTTCTCCACGTGTTTTGTTTTGCTGTCTTCAAAACAGTTTACTTTGAGCATCGTAGGCAAAGGCAAAAAAGAACAATAGTACTTATTACAAATAAACAGTTATGAGCTGGAGAGATGCACAGGCCTCGCTGCTATAAGCTACGTTATGTGGGGAAACAACCCTGTGCTAACATCATTGAGAAGCCGGCTCTGGAAGAGGGGTTGTGCTCCTCCCTACTGCAGACCCACTATCTGGAAATGGGCGGTCCACCCCAACTCTGCGATCTGCATGGCAAAACAGTTCAAGGGTAAAAGCTGTTGTGCCCTTGAGAACCGCTAGAAGATTAAGCCGGGTCTAGCAGAAGTTACTGCTGTTTATCCCATAATAAAAATGCAGCTGCAGTGGGACCGAGAACCTGAAAGTCAAGCCGTTGGAAGCTCAGCCATGGAGAGAAAGCTCACCTCGGAACTTTAGCTGATGGTGCCAACTTCACTGATCCGTTTCTTCTGATGTCATTTGTGTCCGACTTGGTGAAGTCATTTCTCGCTGCTTTTCGGTTGTCTTTTACTTGGCAACCTTACCTGAGGGGACACTCTGCTCTGCCAAGTGCGCTCGCGGGAACTTCAGCTGACAACCTTAAAGAGGCTTTCCCATTAGTCTTTTGCTGGATTGTTTGAGCACCTGATTTGATGATGTTTTGCTGACTGTCTGTTGTCTGTCTGTCTGCCTGCTACTTGATTGCTATGGCTAGCTATATACTTGATAAGCTCACTCACTCAACCAATGTCATGGTTCTTGTTGAACATTGTCTGGGCTGTATAGAACAATGTCCATGTATGAGGAGAGATCACTAATGCCCATTTAAAAGCAGGCATGGAGGTTTGGTTACAGTCCCAGATGAAATTGTGTGTGTGTATGTGTGCGTGCGGGGGACTCACCAGCCACCGGCCTAGCTGAAATGGTAAGCTCCAGGTAGTAGGTGACTCTGTCAGAAAATAGGGTGGAGAGGGATAGGGAGTATTCTCTCTCTCTGTCTTTCTCCCCCCACCCCTCTCTCTCATTTTTTGTTTGTTTGCTTTTGTTTTTCAAGACAGGGTTTCTCTTGCCTGTCCTGGAACTCACTTTGTAGACCAGGCTGGCTTCAGACTCACAGAGATCTGCCTGCCTCTGCCTTTCGAGTGCTGGGATTAAAAGTGGGCACCATTTAAAAGAGAAAAAAGGTCATATGTATCCTATCCTATAACAATTTACCAAAGTAACTGCTGGTAGTTCCTAATTAATGAAGTGTCCTTGCTAGTCTGTGTTCATCTCTTACCATCTGAGGGAAGTCATTATGAGCCAATATGGCAGACAGTTTCTCAGGGGCTGGTTCCTCATTCCTGACTCTGTGGAGTGTGAATGTTTGAAACTGTAAATCAGGCCTGCGGTATGGAGCTTGTATGCTAACAGTATTTGTTCTGTCTTTGATTGCAGATTTCTTTCTGCCTAATGAGACCCTCTGGAATCCAAAATCCTACCCTGAGAGAGTCTCCAGGCTCCCTGCTTCCATGCTCGCTCATCCTTATTGCCTATAGGAGACCTCGGCAGGTGGGTTAGAGACTGACATATCTGCTCTGATTCCTCCCTAAGTCACAGGTTTGAAGGAAATTCTAAGGCAGTGGAATCTAGCCATGGGTAATGCCCATGAGAGAGTCCTCTAGAAGGCACTTCCGGAGTGTTTCTCCTTCATGTTTGGAAAGTCCTTATCAGTTTTCCCATTTCCTCCTGGGAGCTGATGGGCCTGTCACTAGCTATTGACCCATCGGCCCCCTGTTTCTTTAAGTCATAGAGTGGAATCTCTTGAGGAAAGTCAGAAGTCAAAAAGATAAACAAAAGCATCAAAATGGAATGATCAGGAACAAACATTGAGTCAAGTAGTTATGTCCAAAGATGGATGTCATTATAATCAGCATTGCAGGGGGCCCCTGTAGCAAGGTTATTATCTGATAGTGAAGTTGTAAAAGTAAGCAACTTAAAATGAGCACGGGTACTATGGACACAGCCACACACCCACCCATACCCCCACACCTCCACCCACGTCCTTATACACCCACCCCACACACCTACTCCAACCCCACATACCCCGACACACAGACATACACACACTTATGCATACACAATACATGCACACACACATGCACATACATGCATGTGCACACACATACACACACCCACACACATACACACATGTGCGCGCGCACACACACACAGCGGTAGCCTACACTTCACTCATGACAAGCTCTGTAACAACTCTAAATAAAACATGGGCAAACAGAAAGCAGATGAAAATATTAATATTGCATGATCAAAGGCATTTACTCCATGGATGTGAGGATGTTTCAATATTTGTATTTACTAATGTATTTCACATTAGTGATCAGATGGGAGAACCGAATGGCCATCTCCCTGAATCTCTTTGAGAAAATTCAACACCTCTTCTTGATTTTAAAAAAAAAAGGCACAAATGGATATTAATCTACTCTGTAAGCTCCAGCTCCACACCTAATGGAATGAGAGGAAGGAAGCATCCACAAACTGGGGGCTGGGGAAGGACATTCCTTCTCGAGCAATTGTCACAGTAGTCAGCGTTCTGAACACAGTAGGAGAAGAGAAAGATGTCAAGTGGTTTCGAAGTTGGAGTAAAGGCTCACAGTTATAGCCATTGGCAGGTATCATGGCTGTCTCAAGAGTGTAGCAGGGAATGCATGGAACCATTGTCTAGTGAGACAATTTAGTAAGTTAATGGAACAGAAATCAAATATGGAAACCAAAAATTTTCATATGTGCAAACTATACCAATAGGAAATAAACAAACGGCAAAACGCTTACACACTACTGAAGAAGCCTGGCAAGAACTAGAAGGTCTGGAGGTAGAAGAGGGTAAGAACTGCTTGTGACCACAGGGGGTGGGCCTGGCACAGATGAACTGTTAACACAGCATCTCCACGAAGACCTTAGTTCTCTCCAGGACAAAGAAAAGTCAAAGTACACTTTCGGTAAGATGTGAACTGGATTGCTTAGGAACTAGGCAACGTAGTTATAACATTCATCTGGAAAGTAAACAGCCCTGGTTATCTAGGAAAATTCTAAAAGTTAAAAATAATTGTCACATGACTGCCTCTATCAGATAGGAAAATGTAATGTTCAGAACAATGTGACATTGGACCTAACTAGATAAACAGACTAGTGGAAAATCAGCCTGAAGATAGAGCTCTGAGCATGGAGGAATTTACTGTGTAATAAACATGTCTTTCACATCGGTGGGTGGGCTGATTGCATGGTGACACTTAGCCCTGTTTCTGCCTCCCATGCTCTCTGTTGCAAAGATCCTGGCTGGGAGCCAGAGAGCTGCATTCCCAGAACCTATCCTCAGACGCCTTCAGTTAGGCTCTGCAACCGAGATGAGCGTAGTACTGAGTGCAGGGGGAGGACACCTCTGGGCTTCTTTTATTTTTATTGAGAATTTAATGCACATATATGATGTGTTTTGATCTAGCCCATCCCCACTCCTTCCCTTTCAATTCCGCTCCTATTTCTCCACCACTTTTATCTCCCAGACTTACACGCTTGCTTGCTCTATTAATATCTTCTACTTTCTTCTTTCTTCCCCCACACTGAGTCCACTTAGAGCTTCCTGGATACGTGTATCTAAACTGGAGTGCTCACAGAAGTCAGAGAACTAGTAAGGGACCGTGGGATCAATCACAGAGAGCATGAAGGAAGAAAGGGGAATGATGGGACAGGAAAGATTAAATGGAGCAGAGATGGGATGCCAGGTATAGAAAACAGTATGGGGAGGGATAACTACCACTAAAGAGCTTTGAAAATTCTGTATGAAAACCTAATATAGAAGTTTCTTAAAATATACATATACACATACCCATATGGTTTAATGGAGCTACCCAATAATGGGGACAAATGCCTTTCTCAGTCACCAGAGCTATCACTTCAGAAGCCCAGTGACAGGTCTGAGCTCTCTTTACCCAACTGTGGCTGCTTCTGGTAGCAGCAGCGTCACCAGCAGCAGGTAGCTCACACACGCTATGGGAATTTGTGAGATGGTTGTGGTTTTAGCGGCATCATTAAAGTTCAGGTCTCCTGAGAGTATGAGTACTCTTCCTGTAGTATGGGTTCTCAAACACCTGTGTGTGTGTGTGTGTGTGTGTGTGTGTGTGTGTGTGTGTGTGTGTGTGTGTGTGTGTGTGTATGTATAGCTCAGCTGTAAGCACAGCCTAGTGGTGCCCAGTCCGGAGGCTCCCACAGCTTCTTGACAATCCCCTGCCTTTTTTTTTTTTTTTGCTTCTTTCACTCTTCTAACGTTTTTGTATCAAATCATTTTCTTTTTGGAATATCTAGAATACTTTCAGATTTCCTGAGCGCATACTAACTGATTTAAGAAGAAAATAACCATTGAATAATTGATATTGGTGTTATTATGGGTCTTCAGCTTCTGGAGAAAAAGGCTTTGAGTTCCCATATCATACCTTGTGTTAAAACATGTCTCAGATAATCAGTGACTGAAAAAATGTCATAGAAATACATAAGAAAACATGGCATATTTAAAAGCATAACCCCAGAATTGAGATACTACTAAGCTTTGACGTGTTGCAGACAATAGAAGCATTTGAAAATTTAACTTCATAATAGAGTCGGAATGTGAAAAAAAAATCCCACCATGAAGGAAGTCAACAAACAGGAAACGTGCTTGGAATGTTTAACTCTAGACAAACACCAAGACCCCTGCAGGAGAACAACAAAGGTCCTGGCTGAAAGGGAAAGATAAGTGGGCCTTTAAAACAAGCACTCACAATTCTCTAATAAAGCCTGGGATTTTCTCACTTGGGAAGTTTCTGATTACAAATCCAAGCTCCTTACCACTTATTGGACTGTCCAAATCTCCCATTTCTTTGTGATCCAGTGCCGTGTAGACATCCATTTCTCCTGTTATCTGACATTAAGAGATTCTTTTACAAATTCTATTCACATTATTTTCAGTCATAATGTCTCATCTTTATTTTTGTTTTTGTTTTTCGAGACTGGGTTTCTCTGTGGTTTTGGAGCCTGTCCTGGAACTAGCTCTTGTAGACCAGGCTAGTCTCAAACTCACAAAGATCTGCCTGCCTCTGCCTCCCTAGTGCTGGGATTAAAGGCTTGCGCCACCACCGCCCGGCTTCATCTTTTGTTTTTTTAGGTTTCTCTGTGGCTTTGGAGCCTGTCCTGGAACTAGCTCTTGTAGACCAGGCTGGCCTCGAACTCACAGAGATCTGCCTGCCTCTGCCTCCCAAGTGCTAGGATTAAAGGCATGCACCACCACTGCCCACCCAGCTTTCTCCTTTTTTTCTTAATTAATCTGCTTAAAGTTCTGTGACCATTGTTTTTCTTGGGAAGGATTGGACATCTCTGACCTTGATTGTGGTGAAGGGATCAAGTTATATGTAGTATTCTAACTCATCCAAATGTCCACCGTAGTATGTAGAACTCTTTGCATGTCAATTATACCCTAATAAAGCTGCTAATATACTCAGTCACTCATAATAAGGAAAGTCTACATTTAAATCACAGCAGATTCATTTCCACAAATCATCTAAGTGAGGGTACAAAAGCAGTTGGTAACTTATTGTGGTGTTTTAAAAATATATTCATAAATCCTTTGAATTCTTTTCCTTCAGGATATAAGGCTTAGCTTTGTCCCCTTTGGGTATGGGCTGGACTTAGTGACTTGCTTTTCTAAATGTCACAGACAGGATGGCTGTGACTTCTGAGACCACATCTTGAAAGATGCTGCTGATGCCTGCTTGCCTTCTCTCTGGTGAAGACATGCAGAGTCCCCATGACGTGCACATGGTAAGAGACTGAGGCTTTCTGCCACAAGGTGCTGTGTGAGACATTTTGACAATTGATCCCTCCACTCTAAGTCTCGAAATGACTGCCTCCTCGGCCAGCTTTCTGAGCTGCAGTGATGGTGTCGCCCTGCCAGTCTCCTTTTAAACTCCCGACTCACAGAAATAGAGATAGGACATGTTCTAAGCTATTAAACATGTAGTCATTTGTTACACAGCAATAGATAACTAATGAACTTCCCGTGGAGTGAGTGTGTGGGAATAGCCAGGCACCTTCATAAACTGTTAGTAGGAACATAAATCAGATCATTGCTATGGAGATGTATTAGGCGACATAGTTACAGGAAGAGTACATTTAGAAACGCTGCCGAAGATACACTTGCACAGGTGTGCAATGTTAATTAGCAACACTATTATTATTGTAGCCATTTTTGCAATGGGAAAAAAAACCTGGAAGCTATCTAAATGTGACTGTTCCTGGGACTAATTACATAAATAGGCTATATCCACACATATATGTCAAGGATAAAGAGCACAACATAAATCTATAAGCAAGAAGCAAGGAAGGTATGTTGTGTGCTACCATCATGTAACAGAAAAGAGAAGGATATGGGTACATTATCTCTGTGTGGACATCCAAAAGGCTGGTAACCATGGAAGAGATCAGAATCGGGACTGGGAGAGAAGTTCTTACTGTTTGTTCTTTGACAGGTTACTTTTTGAAAAATAATTCTTTACCATGTGCATGTACTATCTAGCCTAAAAATTAAATAATTTGAAAGTTAAAAATAGATGAAAGGTCATTTATAGTAAGAGGCAGAGTCTAACAACATTGTTGATATAGAACTAGTAAGTTCAAGAATGGACTATGACTTAAGAAAGTTACAACTGAGGCCCATCTATCTACCTATCTATCTATCTATCTATCTATCTATCTATCTATCTATCTATCTATCTATCATCTATCTCTACTTCTATCTGTTATCTAGAGAAATAGGAAGAGGGGGAAGCACTGCCTGATGTTTAGATGATGAGAAATGGGTCTGGTTGGTATCTATTCAGACCCAGGGAGAAAGGCAGAATTTAGATGTCGTAAGGACTTCAGTACTAGAGAGAGAGATTTACGACTCAGAAACATTTGATTCTGTGCTTAAAAAAGTAAACATCAATTACTCTATTTCAGTTTCCTTGGTTTTTAGAAGAGCTCTCCTTCATATGAGACAGAATTGTCACAGTCTTTACAAAATACAGATTCAGTTAGAAAATTTAAAGGGGTATTTTAGTTTCCACACCTCTCTTTTAGGAGTTTGATTGTATGACTCAGACTAAAGCTGAGCAGCGAATTCTGATCTATTGTTATGGAGCTTCTGGCTCAAAAATCAGATACAGAGTCTGTCCTTCTGTTTGAGGGTTAGTGGAGTAGCCAGGTGATCTTTACTGTGCCCAGTAGGAACCTGGAGGCAGGGACTGAAGCAGAAGCAATGGAAAAATGCTTCTAACTGGCTTGCTTTTCAGGGTTTGTTCAACCTGCCCGGGGATGGCACTGCCCACAGCGTACAGAACCATTCCACATCAATTATTAATTAAAACAAATGCCCTGTAGACTTGCCTGGAGGGCAATCTGACAGTGGCATTTTTTCAATCAAGATTCTTTCTTCCCAGTTATGTCTAGGTTTGTGTGACGCTGAAAAAAAAAATCAACTAAACAATCAGAATACCCTGGAAGCTGAAATCTCAGGACAATATAGAGATGGGATCCTGCAGAATTATCATCCTACTGGATTCCCCATCAGCCCACTTGGAAAATCTTCTTGTATAAGTGGAGAGAAATATGACCTGAGATCATAGCAAACTTCCAGAATTTCTGATACTGTTACAGAATGTTTTGCACTCTGAAGTACCTATGTAGCAAAGTCAAACTGAGCTTTGGACACTGGAGAGTCAGCTGGCCTCACTTACTAGCTAGATGATTTAAATGAATCAGCTGTCACACTAGCCTCCTGCCGTCACAGTAAGTAAGCTTTGCCCATGACCCAAAATTACTGTGCTGTATAAAAGTGAGACTTAGTAAGACATAACTGAAGATGTAATGTGTTAACTTGGTGACTGTCAATTGGGTCTAGAACTGGCACCTCATTTAAAAGAATGAGGGAAGAACGTCAGATAGTTTACACATTGTATGTATGTGTCCTCCATGTATCATCCGTGTGCTTGCTCTTGTTGTTTTGAGACAGGGTCTCATACTGTGGTTCACGCTGACCTGGGACTCACTTTGTAGCCTGTGCTGGCCTTGAGCTAGTAACTACCTTCTTGCCTTAGCCTTTTGTGTGTTGGGAATTATGTGTGCATGTCATTACCAGCTCCATTTATTCATTCATTTATTTAACCTATGTGTATTGACCATATCCTGTTTGCTAAGAGCTAGGGTATGTTTCCGCGTAATCTGTTATGAGGAACAGCAGGGTAGGAAGAGACTTCAGACATACCACCAAGAAAGATTTAAAGGGAACCTGACAGCTGCTTCCAAGTGTGTAAAGAGTTGAAGGCTTATCTGTGTTTTTCCAGAGGGCACAATTAGTGAAAGCGAGTGGACGATAAGCGGAGGCAGACATGAGCATAAATTACAGAGGAATCTTTTGACTTTGTGAGCTAACCGACAATGGAATCTACAGCCTTGCAAAACAGCCATCTTCCGGCAGGTCAAGGGAACTGCCCACATGAAAGAGATAAGGAGGACGCTGTAATACAAGGTCACATGGCCAGTTCTCAGAGAGACTGGCTTAGAACCCAGGATTTGAGACAAGCTAGGTTGGTCAGTGCTTGGCACATGATGAGCTGAGTATTTAGTTTTGCAACCTCAAAGTTCCATGATGTGTTGCAATGTTGACAAAGTACATACTGCAAGGTTAGCGTGGGAGAGAGCAGCCCTGAGCCAGCGAGTGAACACCCACATTTCAAGTTGGCTTTGAAGTCCAATGCTTGTAGAATGTACAGGAATTTTGCGATGTATTACTTTTTTGCTTATTTTTATATTTATTTATTTATTTTGATCAGTTTTTGCCTGTGTATACACAAGTGCACCGTGTACATGTGTGCAGTTCGTGAGGAGCTCAGAAAAGGTGTCAGATCCTCTGGAAGTGGAGTTGTGTATGGTTGTGCGCCAGTGCATGAGTGCTGGGAACCGAGCCCAGGTCCACTGTAAGAGTAGCAAGTGTGCTCAACTGCCAAGCCATCTCTCCAGCCCCATTTATTTTTAATTTATTTGTGTGTGTGTTTATCTATTTATTTTAATGAGAAGTAGTTAATGTTTACGGAACAAAAAGTAAAGTAGGAGTGGCATGTAAGTTCAGAGGTGACGGGGTCTGTGATGTGAGCCAGGTTCATTAGTGAGTCCATAGTTTCCATTACCTGACACATGTTCAAGAGGAAAGGGTATCTCACGTTCAGTGCGTCTCTATTCTTGTCTCTTGAGGGCTTCTGCTCTAAGTAATTTGAACCATCCTGGATAAGAGGAGGAAGGAACTGCTGACCAATTCTCCCCACTCCGGAGATAAATGAGGAATGAAGTGTAGCTTCATTGTCCGTCTGTGTGGTCCATCGAGAACTCTGGCTCCATCTGACCTGTAGACGTTTCAAACTGGGTCCATGGACAGGCATCCATCGCAAATGTTCCTGTCTCCTTTTGAGGGGATAGGCTCCTTCCTGTCTGCTGTGGGTCCAGGTTTGAGGGATGGGTCCAGATTCAAGCAAACTTTCAGATCCCCCGCCCACCTCGTGATACCAGAGGCAGTACAGGCTTGTGTTCTGTGGTCTCCTCTGAGGTGCCCTAATGTAGCAGTTTTCCATGTGACCAGAACCAGCACCCCTGAGAAATCATTTAAAATACAGAGTCCATGTTCACCCAGAGACACAAGTTGCAAGCTCTGGGGAGTCCTGGGGTGGTCTAATGTCACCTCCTAAGATACTGGTGCTTACTAGACATTGGGGGCTGTAAATAGGCCTTCAGGGACAGCAAGAGACATTGGATTTCATTATCGATGTCTAGTTTTGGCCATCAGACTCCCTTCCCACACAAGATGAATGCTGACATTAAGACTTCTGCCCTCGAACACACAGCAATGAGCAGAGAATGCTATTGGGGGCCAGGAGATGCTCCACTGGTAAAGTGCTTGCCATGAAAACGTTAGGACCTGAGTTCATATCCTCAACATTCACAACAAAGCAGGACAGAGTGGAGTGTCTGTAATTCCAGCGCTGACGGTGTAGAGACAGGAGAATCCCTAAGGCTTACTGGCCAACCACTTACCTTAACTGGTGAGTTCTGGATTCAGTGAGAGTCCCTGTAACCCCCCCAGATTAGATGAAGAGTATTTGAAGAAAACACACAGCATGCATCTCTGCCCTCCCCATGCATGTGTCTACAAACGCTGCACACCCTGTGCACACTCACCCATACAAACCTGTAGAGAGGCCATTAGGTGGTTTCTGTGTGGCCCTTCCAAGGTTTGAGTGGCACCCAAATATTTCACAAACTGAAAGGGAAGTGTCAGCACACCTGTGCCATACCCCAAACGGCGATTGCGGCTGCAGAAACTGTGCAGAGACCCCTGGACCAGCTGCGGGTTGCATATTTCTACATGCAAAGCTGTCAACGCAGCACTTCTGCCAGTTCCAATTTTACTTGAGAAAGGCAAGGTCTGACCATTTATACAATTCATATTTTTGATTACTAGAACTTTACCAAATTACATATTTAATAACTGAACTAGCAGTTCTTTACCTGTTATGTGAGGTCTGTACCTAAGGTACTTGATGAATATCTCTCTCTCTCTCTCTCTCTCTCTCTCTCACACACACACACACACACACACACACACACACACACAGAGAGAGAGAGAGAGAGAGAGAGAGAGAGAGAGAGAGAGAGAGACTTTCTCTTATCAAGTATCTTAGGCTCAGTCATTTCCCTCCTCCCACCCTCGTTTCGTTCTTTTTGCTTCTTTATGGCAGGCTGTTTGTGTGGCAGCTGCTTCATATTGATATAAACACACTCCCTACTCCACCTGAATAAATGTCAGGAGAACAGCAGGAAGCCTATTCTCTCTTTGCTGCAGCCTATCCCTTCCGATCACATCCTTCTATCCCTGCTATAAACCACTGCCGATGAATGACAAGCCATATCTGCCACATGATACCTGGAAACTCAGAGACTGCCCACATTCCAACAAGAGACCAGAGTTGAGGGAGGGGACAGTAATAAACCCAGAGTGAACCTTTTCTTGAAGCAGGGTACCATACCCTCTTGCTCTCTGTGTGATCATGTTTACAGAGGCCTGGGCGGATCAACAGAGTGCAGAAAGGAGAGAGAATGCTGGAGAAGGTACAACAGAGGGGCAGGGCCTGGGCTCACTGTCAGAGCCCTGTAGTTCCCTCTCCGGTCAAGAGGTTTGCAGGTTGAGCAACGTCACCAACATTTCTGCATTTTGTCTGGGTAGAAAGCATCATCTTACAGCTAGCTCTGCAGTATTCTGTTTCTAAGTGCCACTCTGGTAAGCAGACAGTTAATTACTTAGGAGACATCTTTCTCTTCTTGAACGCAGCTTATCTCAGAATTTAACCCTAAATTCTCTGCTTTAATCCCCATGCACTGAAGAAAAGAAGTAGGGGAGAGAAGGACAAAATAAACATCGTAATTTTTGTCCTGAAGTTCTAATCAAGAAGCCCAGGCACGGGAGAAGGAGGCTCAGAGGTGAGAAACACATGCTGCTTTTGCAGAGGACCTGAGTTCAGTTCCCAGACTTTTTCTATCCTCTGCAGGCACCGGCACTCACATGTTCATCCCCCAGCACAGACACACATTTAAAAATGAAACTAAATCTTAAAAAGAGAAGAGAACATGATCTCTCTCATTGGAAAATTAGCTAAACACTTGAGATGTGGTCCTCCATGGCTGGAAAGGGGCCAGAGTGGCTCTGCTCTTAGCTAGAGTATCCAGACCCAATTGAGAACATGAGCCTTCTTCTACTGCTTAATTGAGGCCTGTGGATAGCCTATATAAAGTAAACCCTTGCTTTATGGATGAAACTGGGCCTCTTCCTATAAAACGTCTCTGGTAGTTAAATAAAGGGCAATCTTTTATAAATAGGCCAATCTATGTTGGCCTTTACCTCCTTGGTAGAATTCATTCTAGTAGTGTGTGTGTGTGTGTGTGTGTGTGTGTGTGTGTGTGTGTGTGCGCGTGCGCGCGCGCACATGCGCGTGCGTGTTTTTATACAAAACCTCTGTGTGCTTAATAAAGGTCAACGGAGCAGTAGGCAGCCTGTTTTATCCCATTATGTCCCTGTCTCACCACAAAACAGCTTAGCCTCCCAACCTTCCTGACAATACCCGGCTTAGAGGGAGGCCCTGCCACAGAGCTCAGCATGGCAGGGCTGTCCTGCTGTTCTATTTACAGCTCTTTTCCTGGGCCACATCTGGATCCCGGGATGTACCAGGGTGGGTACAACTGCCCTTGAACTAGGAGCAGGATCTCAATCAGGGGTTTGGTTAGCCTTGTGTTTCTGCAGGAGTGCTTCACATGGAAATCCTGGGAGTGTGGGCATCCACAGGGCCTTGTTTGAGGAAAAGATCCGTAACAGTATATGGGCTATGGGATGGAGGATGGTTCTAAAGAGATGGATCACCAGGACAAGTTAGTGTGCCAGCTTCCCTTCTCCTTGTTGTGATTAAATACCTGATAAGCATGAATTTATGGAGAAAGATTTTTCGTGGTCTGAACATGGAGTTCATTATGAGGGGAAAGTCATGCCTCACAGCCATGGCAGTAGGAGCTTGTTTGTGTCTTGTCAGATCTGAGCAGGCCAGAAGAAGGAGGATGCCAGGACTTAGTTCATGTTTTTATTCATTCCAGGACCCCTCCAGCTCATGGGATGATGTCACTCAAATCTCAGGGAGCACTCTCACAGATGCACCCCAAAGTGTGCCTCACCAATGTCTTAGGCACTTCTCAATATGCTGAAGGTGACAATTGACCATTACACCCACAGATCATTATAAAATGTAAAATTGCATTAGGATGCATTTAGGAGGGGACCTGAGGTGACATCACAGAGCCCTTGTTATGTGCTCACCATGGTTCATAAGACACGAGTGAACTGTCTCTTACAGTCCTTAATACAGTGGAATCTCTCTTTCCTTCCTCCTAGTAATCACCTGGTCTTGATATTCTTCTTATCCCAGTTAGCCAGATGAGTGAGAAGATGTTCAGCAATGTGCCTGGGGCCATGATGTACTTGAGTGGAGACCAAGAAAGTCCAGTTCAGGTGCTGTAAGTCTAGCTTCAATGCTTAACTCTTCCCACAACGGAATCGCATTGTAGAGGGTGACCAATAGCATTGGTGATAGCCTGTAAGGTTTGAGGGGAGGCCAGGGAACCTTTGTGGCCAATGACTCAACAAGATGTAACCTGTCCTTTGTACTTGGGTTGTACTTGGTAGCATATGGTATTTAATTGGAACATTGTCTCTCCTGTTTTATTGCAACTACATTTAAATTATTTTATATAACTCAGGAAGCTTCCGGAGGAGTCGGTTTCCATGTGGCTTCAGTGTTAATGTCCCTATTTACATTCCTTTCTTTGCCTTGACTCTTCCTCCCCATTTAATCTTCCTATTCTACTTTCCTCTTTATAACAGTGTCTTCTATTTTTCCCTCATTAAAAGATCCCTTCCTCCACTCTGGTCCCTTACAAGTTACCTAACTGCTGTGGACAGTCAAAGTGAAACACACACATCTAAAACTTAAAAGCTGAGACTCCCATGTAAGAGAAATCATGCAATATTTGTCTTTCTGGGTCTGGGTTACATCCCTCAGGATGATTGTTTCTAGCTCCATCCCTTTATCATAGTTTCATTTTGTTGACCACTGAACAATCTTCCATTGTATAAGTGACCACATTTTCATATAAATTCATCAGCTGATGGAGATCTAGAGTGTCTCCAGTTTCTGGCTAT
>JAQHUG010000269.1:2575106-2588025 GCA_028555095.1 Dicrostonyx torquatus | reverse complement strand
GATGTTGAACATTTTACAAATATTTCTTGGCCAATACAAATACAAGTATTTACAAGTATTTGTGTTTTCTCTTTTGAGAACTCTCTATTTAGTTCTAAACCCCATTTCTAATTGCTTTATTTTTTTCTTGACGTTTAGTCTTGAGTTCTTTGCATATTCCAGATAATCACCCATTGTCAGATGTACAATTGATAACTGTTTTCCTATTTTGTAGGCTGTCTCTTCACTCAAATGATGGTATCTATCCTTTGCTATACAGAAACTTTTTACTCCATGAGGTCCTATTTATTGTCAGTCTTAATGGTTACACTACTTGGGCCCTGTTCAAAAAATCTTTTCCTGTGCCAATGAGTTCAAGCCTACCTCTACTTTCTCTCCTATCAGATTCATAAGGTATCCGGCCTTATGTTGAGGTCCTTGATACATTTGGAGTTGAGTTTTGCTCAAGGTGATAGATATAGATCTATTTTCATTGTTCTACATGTAGCTATCCAACTAGATCAGTACCATTTGTTGAAGGTGCTGTCTTTTCTCCAGTGTGCAGTTTGGGCTTTGCTAAATATCAGATATCCATATTTTGTATGGTTATGCTAGGTTTTCAGTTCTATTTCATTGGTCGATATGATTATTTTTATGTCAATACTATGCAGTTTTTATTTCCATAGCTCTGTAATGCAGTCTGATATCTAGGATGGTGACAACGTCAGCAGTTCTTTTAGTATTCAGGATTTGTTTGGCTATCCTCATTTTTGTACGTACATTTTCATTTGTGTGTGTGTGTGTGTGTGTATACATGTGAAGCTTAAGATTTTTTTTTCAATTTCTGTGAAGAATTGTGTTGGAATTTTGATGAGGATTGAGTTGAATCTGTAGATTGCTTTTAATAGGATGGCCATTTCCAAAATATTAATCTTGCCAGTCCATGAGCATGGGAGATTTTCTAGCTTCTTTCGTCTTCTCTGATTTCTTTATTCATTGTCTTACAGGTTTATTATGCACATTTTCACTTGCATGGTTAGAGTTATTACAAGACATTTTTGAGGTTATTTTGAAAGGTAACTGTTTGACTGATTTCTTTCTCAGTCTGTCATTTGTATATAGGAAGGCTACTGATTTTTGTGTGTTAATTTTGATTCCCACTACTTTTCTGAAAATGTTCATGAGGTGTAGAAGTTTCTGGTGTAGGTTTTAGTGTCTTTTATGTATAAAATCATCTCATCTACAAATAAATATGCTTTTGATTTAGGACTTCCTTTCCTATTTGTATCTCCTGGATCCCCTTGTTGTATTGCTCTAGCTAACACTTCAAGAACTATACTGAATAGATATGGAGAGAGAGGACAACATTGCCTTGTTCTTGATTTTAGTGGGAGTGTTTTGAGTTCTTCTGAAGACACTACTCACTTATGTTATCAAACATGGAGAAATTGAACTGGTACCCAACTAGAAACCTTATCTCTACTGACTAATGTTCATAATGTTGGAAGGCACTATACACAGTACCAGAGGAGAAAATTAGCAATTTCACCTAGCTATGAACTCTTGCTCAGCAATGACATGCCTGCAAGAAATATTTGTGCAATAGTGGCACACACATTATAGGAGTAACCAATCACATTTTAAAATTATATTTAAGGCCCACTCCATGAGACACATGCCTGACACTGCTATTGAGGAGAACAACCTGAGACTCTATAGATCATGGACCCTACCAATATTATTCTGTCAAGAGTACATAGTAAAAAAAGACTCATATATATACCATACCCATAGATCACTGAATTTCTCAGCCCTCATAAGAGAAGCTTCTTAGAGTAGATGACAATTAATTAACAAAGAGACCCACAACTGCATGATGTGTAGAGTAAGAGACTTTGGAGCACTCAGTCCTAAATAGAATGCCTTTATCAACCCCTCCCTGCAAACCCAGGGATCTATACAAACGAGGAGATGGAAAGTTTATAAGAGGCAGATGTGGTAGATGTCTCCAAGGAAATAGAGCTGATGTACACATGAACACAGAGGGATTGTGACAGCATGTACGAGACCTGCCCAGATTCAAGCAAAACCCCAGAGCAAAGAAGGGGAAGTGGGTACAAAGCCCCATTCCTAACCAGGAAGATATTTTCAATTGATATTTGCTGGGTGAGGAAAATCAGTCTTCTTCTATGGAATGACACTGGGTAAATCAACCACACTCCAGGATGGCTTCATGGTCAGGAGTAGTTGATGAATACAACACCGACTCCATGTTTTTGTTTTTTTCTCTGTGTATGCACATGTGCCTTTTTGCTATGATTTGCTGTTATTGTTTTTATTATTGTTGTTTTCATTTTTTGTGTGTGTGAACAAGAAATAGAACATGAAGTTGGTTGAGGAGGAGGTAGGGAGGATCTGGGAGGACTTTGGAGAGGGAAAGAAAAAAATAAAAATGTAATCAAAATAAATAAAGAGCACTTGCCTTGGTGCATAAGTACTCTTTCAGAGGACCTGGGTTTGGTTTCAAGCACCTATGTAACAGCTAACGACCATCTGTAACTCCCTTTCCAAGAGATCTGACTTTTTTTTTTTTTTAAAAAGGATGCATCTTCGAATTTAATGTGCACAGCAAATCTAAGCTACCTCACTATAATAGGAGGTGTTGGTGCTAGGCTGCTCCAGTCATCTCGCTGCTTCTAGAGAGGAGGGAAATGTTCCTTGTTCTGTCCCCCATTCTTCTCTAAGTGCCTCACATCCTACTACTCTGGCTGCTCAACCCTTTGTTGGACCCAGGAAGAAGACTAGGGAAGGGATGCCGGTGTGAGTCCATGTGATGCTCTCTCCCAGGCTACTGAGAAGGTCTTTATGTCCATGCCACACCCCTGCCCCTTCATTGGCGTGCCCTTCAGGACCAGGTATGCAGCACAATGGACATCTGAGCCATTCTTCCCAGCTCTGGCTTCATTTTCTGACCCAGTGAGACATTTTTGAGCCTTGTTCTAGTGCAATAGAAACAGCCTTGGACAGTTATTGCCAAAGTCTGGACACGCTTAGTGTGGCATTCAGCAACTCATTAAGTTTAATGAGCATCTTTTCTTCACTCTGGGGTCGGATGTGTCCTCATTACATACAGTATAGTCAAGGGAGGTGAGCTGTTGAAATACTTGTTCAAGTTCACTGTTCACCCTGTTGCGTGCCAGAAGCACCACGTGTTCCAGAGAAAGAGTTCTGAATCTCCAGCTCAGGCTGTGGCAGCGTTCAGCTAGGCTTCTGTCAAGCGAAGCCAGGATAATCCCAGTTCCAGGCAGGCTCACAGTCCTGCCGACAGTCTGAAGTGCTGGATCACACTGGAATGGCAAGAAAGAATGCTCCATGCCGGTAAGGCTTCGAGAGCTCAGGACTGAGGCGGGCTATGGGAATGTGTGTGACAGGTACTTTCAATTCCTTCTCCAAAGTGCCAATTTTAACTTCCTCTGCAATATGCAGGGAAATTGTTCTTTCTCAGGGCACAATTGCTTTGTTCAGACAAGGAATCTTTCACCTGGAGTGTTGTCGGCCTGGGAACCAGGCAATCACCCCCGCGAGATGAAGATTTATCTTGTACCTGGAATGTCTTAACCATCTTTCTATCACTTCATTACAAGGTTATGCTTCCGCTCCTCCTGCCTCTTGACAGATAGCGTGGAGTTCCCTTGCCTCTGCTCATTTGATTTTCATTTGTCCCCTGCCATATGCCTTGCAGAGGCAGGAGTTCGAATTGCTGGTGACAAGGATGTAGACTCAGAAATCATTGAGAAGCAGCTGGAGCAGGGCTGCACACATCTAGGAAGAGACCCGGATGGCTTGCTTCCTACCAAATGGATTGGATCGTCCTTCCTTCTGAGTAAGGCGATGGGAAGTAGCATCACATAGCCCTCAATTTAATCAGTCACCCCCAGTGTGTACTGTCCCCCACAGGCTGGCAGCAGTCGGGGCTCTGCTCTGCATCTTTCATTCCTCATTTGCACCTAGAAACTCCTTCTCTGAGTCTCGATTTTTCTCTCCACATTCTCCCTGCTCTGTCTCAGCTCTCTTTGTGTCTGGGGCAGCCCCTCCCTCCTTGCCCTCTCAGGGTTCTGATTTTCTCCACCAAAGCTGACCAAACAACTCTAGATAGGATCCTTTGTGCAATCCCAGCATGGTCGCCTCGATGTCTCTGTCACTTCTGGATCCCAGTGAAATGCCTAGACAAGCCCTCTCGAGAGGTTTGAGTCCGTCACAGTGCTGCAAACACAAGCAGATTGAAACTGCTCATGATGGGAACACATAGCCCCTGCAATCAGGTTGTGTTCTTGAGGTTCCCTTCCTGGACTCTCCTACTTCTTCCTGCACTCTGCTACTGCATGGGGGTGCGAGCTGGGGGCTGGCTTTCCCCTCCAACTGGCTCTGCTTCCTAACGGCCGCTCAACCTTGAGCTTTATAGCTCTATCTGCAAAATGGGGATGGTAATGGCAGCGTTGAGCACACAGGGTTGTTACGGTGCTGGGAGGGGATGACCTATGCAAAATATTAGTATGAACACTGGATGCATTATCAGAATGATTAGTTTTTACATTGCTCAAATACTACACATGAGAAGACACTCCATTTTTGACATGAAAATGCCTTTACCTATTGTCCTCTGTTACACAGTCCTCCCTCACTGCTCATGGAACAACCCATGAATCAGTTCTCCCTTTCCCAGCCCTGATTTTATTTTTGGTCCTCACTGCATGTATTTTCCAATGCCCTGGATCAGCTGGAGCTGCCTTCATATAACTTAACCCCCGGGAGAAAATATCTTTCCTTCAACAACACAAAAAGATTTTTTTTTCTGCCAGTAAAAACCTGTAGTAATCATTATTGCTATGATAAGAACAAATGCTCCCTGTGATGTTCGGTGAGGACTTTGACTATTGGGGTTAGAACACTCTCCTTGGGCACAAAGAGCCACAGAGAGTTGTCGTCAAACACACAAAACAATTCACATTCTTTCACATTATCAGACTTGCTCCTCACTGACTCTGTGTTTGGTACAATGTATTTTTTTTTTAAAGAAAACGTTTCCAACAGTGGAGCCAGCTTCTAGAAAGTTTATATTTGTTCCTAATTAAAAAGAAAAAAATACTCTTAAGAGCCAGCATATTGACTCATGCCTGTAATCCCACCTTCAAAAAGAAGAGGCAGGAGGATCTGCACTTCAAGGTTATCTTTGGCTCCTTACCAAAGTCATCCTGGGCTACGCAGACCTCATCGCAGCAAATTAAGCACTAGGAACAGCAAAACCAGCTCTGTGGACCCTGCCCTGGCCTTCGTTTGTACTTTCCTGCTGGTAACACACTTTGGCAGTATCGCTCCATTCTCCCTGTGACTGCTTTGGATTTTAGGGAACTGAGTTTCGTTTTCACTGGTGTGAGATGTGTGGTGGTGGTGACAGTGGCCATGGGTGTTGCTGCCTGTCAGCCAGTTTGTCCTCTTCCTGCCACCCCCTTATTCCTTATGACCAATCTTTTCAGAAATTTTCTTTTACAAAAGTGAACGAATGAATGGTATTCCATGTACGTCTCACTCAGTCTGACTCTGCACCCATTAAGTCCTAGAAAGTCCTCTCTAGGCATTTGGAATACACAAGCAGAGTGTGGTCAAGTATCACAAGCCCCGTCAAAGCTCTAAAGCAGTTTGATTTACGGTCAATATCCTGACCACATGCAGACCATGGCTCTATAATAATTGAACCTTGATTTGATCTGAATTATTTAAATTAAAGTAGTTACTTTGCTTCAACAACTTAATTGTTCTGCAATTAAACACATATTTTTATCAGTTATGTCTGCGGAACCAATTAGAAAAGAATTGTTGAATAGGTATATCAGAGCCTTTAACCCCCTCCCTTAAAATGACAGCTGGAACAAGTGTATTCTAAAGCTCTGAATGACGTTTCAAGGTTGATCAATCCATTGATTTGTCTGCTTAATTTGACCAAAATCCCTATCAATTTGATCACGTGTCCAGTTTGACTGACTGCTCATGCACAGTACTGAATTGACCCAACAGTTTATTCAAGTGGTCATTATAATGATCACCTTCTTACGTTCACTCACTCATTTAGCATGTACTGAGCCTCTTACTATGTTCTAGGAACAGGGGTATAGTAAAGAACGAAACAGCTCAGTTACATGTAGTGCAGAAGTAGACGGTGAGTGAGAAAGCCCGAAATCCTCATAGGTTGTTCCTGGGACAAGTACTCCAAAAAGACGAAAGCAAAGAGTTGAGAATATGGGGCATTTAGAGTCTTATGGGACTGTGCCAGTCTGTGATGGTGACATCTGAACCATGAGACACTGAGTATGGTCAATATTCCAGGTTGATCTGCCACCCACCCCCTTTCTTCTAGACCGCAGCCTGGAAAATTTAATTTCCAATTAATCTCCTTACAGTTTATAAGAAATTGCCTCTAAGTTGGTATCTGCCATCTGTAGAGTTTTCATTTCTGCAGGATTTGTAAATCGTGAAACATGCATATTTTTCTGAAAGCCACAGAAAGTACTTTATGATTCCTCTGTTCTGCTACACGTATCTTCTGTAGGTTTTTTTTCCTCTGTGATTTAAGGGCTTCTTTTATTTTCCCACAAAAATAATGGTTCTTGTAAACAAGTCAAGCAAGTGCTCAGAAAAAGTCTATTCCGAATGTAGAGATGAGACCTCTCCCCACAAATAAAGTGTCTCTTCCTCCCAAGTCCCACTTCTCAGTTAGTATTTTCAGCAAACCCCTCAAACATTGCTCCAAAACAACACGTCTTTGAAATCCTTGCCGTTCTAGCCACAACCACAATCACATCTGTTGTGTTTGGTTTCCAATCAAAGGTTCCTTCCTCCCATTGTGAGGTCAGCTACAGAAAGTTCCTGAAACAGTTGGGTTTTGTCCGTAGCTTATTCAGATGAGCTGATATTCTGATTGCATTTGTTAAGTTTCTCTGAGGGTAATTCATGGTTTCCCAGAAGCATCATAACTGCCCATGTGGGTTCAGCCTGTCGGAGTGAGCACGACTCAGTTCCATGTGTAGAAGAAGGCAGAGTATCCAAGGCCTAAGTCATTGCTCAGAAAGAAAATTCCCTAGAATGCATTTGTGCTCTTCATGTACCAAGCATTTCTCTAAAACTTTTTTTTAAAACTTATTTGTCAAGCAACATGATTATTTTCATTTTATGAATAAAGAAACAGACATAAAAGCTTATTAAGGACCCCAAGATCACAGAGTTAGAACTTTTCATATTTGGTAAAAGAATGTAAGTGTGCTGGGCCTGCATTGTATGTTAGTCAGTATTTTGTTGCTATAATAAAATACCAGACACAATTAGCTTACAAAGAAAAAAAGTTTATTTTGGTTCCCAGATACGGAGCTTCCAGCCCATGACCGTTTGGGTTCTTTACACTGGGTCTGTGGTTGGGCACCATATCATGGTAGGAACGTGTGTGGAAGCAGAACTCCTCAGCTCAGCAGAAAGAAATGGCTGACTTTTCACAATTATGTTTAAGAACATTTCCCAAATTACCTAAGGGCCTCCTGCTAGGCCTCACCTCTGAAATTCTGCAGCATCTCTCAAGAGTGCCAGCCTAAGGACCGGACCCTCAACCATAGGCCTTTGGGAATATTCAGTTCAAAAGAAATGGAATTTCAAACCCACTTTCTCAGGCTGTTCCCTACATACTGTTCATCAGCGCAAATCAGTGAGGGCCTCGGAGCTACATGACTGGCCGGTATCCTGCAAGTGCTCGGGAATCATAGGTAATCTATGTGTGGGTACCTCTTCTGATGGGTCGGTGACCCATTCTGGGAGGAAGATGCCAAAAGTTTGCTCCTGTGGCAGTTGTCATTTCCCTCCTCTCTATGCTGTCTGCATGTCCTGTGTCTCTTTCACTTTAGTAACCAACAAAGTGGGGACTTTGTCATTCAGTTGTAACAGAGATACAACAGTTGGAATCATTCGTGATTCTTTAAAAATTAGTTATTTCAACCTAGTCATTCAACAAATGAGGAAAGTCAAGCTTACAAAGCAAGAAGTAGCCCCGAGACTTACCGGGATCAGTCCTTGGTCTAGAACCCAGGTTTTCTAGCCACTTATCCCCTTCTGTACATGCCTTCCTCCTCCTCTCAACTCCTTCAAGAGCTGGAGAAGCTCAGGGACTGTAATGTTTGGGAGGGCGGTTAGAAAAGGCAAATACATTTTCTTTTAGCCCAATAGCATCCTATTTAAAATATCTTGAGAAATTGCCCAAATGACTAATTTTATGATATTGGTCACCTACCTAGTCCAATTAATCCCCCATCACTTGTTCCCTATATTACTTCAATTCTGGATCAATATGTAATTTTAATGTAATATGTATGCTCCCTAGTGGTCCAACCTCATCTCATTTGTCTTTCAAAGAATTAATTCAGTTGTATTTTGGGGCCTTTCAGCTAATATTGTTTACTTACCATGGACACACCAGTGATTAATGTGTGTTTTTCAGGCTTTATTTTTGCCATTATTTGGCCCTTATTTTAAACTGCTATTTCCTCAAAGACCCAAAGCCAATATATGTTAAACTAAAGTATGTAAACATACCCCAACACGTGTACACACTGATCTCTTCCTCCAGTCTTCCTCTCCATGTCTTGGGTGGTGTCAATGCCATGAGTGTAGCTGGCATCCCAAACACTGGTTCCCTGGTCACATCCTGTCATCTGCCGAGTGTTACAGATCTCACCACTGAAATTCCTCATCTGGCTTCTCCTGGTCCATATGTTATTGCAGATTTCCTTGCTGACCTCCTGCTTTTCAAACAATGCTGACTTGAAGTCTAGTATGCACAAAGAAAACCGAGCAAGTCATGAGTATCCAACCAAACACACCTCTGTGACCTCCATGGAAATGAGAAGCACACTGCTATCGAACCTATGTGGGGCTTAGCCCCACAGTGACTGGAGGCTGGCATTTCATTAGTGATGCTTAGAGGCTTGAAGACCCCAATCCCCATCAGAATTCACTATCAGGTTAGCACACGAAGCCATCACCAGTTACAAATGGCTAAGTGTGTGGACGACAAGATATGGGGAGGGAGGACTTGTGCACTGGGGACATGAGAGATGACAACTCACCCAAGCCATGGAGCATTCTGAGAGATGAGGCTGTTGATGCTGAGTACTAGCTCCTGGTGACTAAGTAGGGGGATAAAGTCCCATTTCCCCCAAAGGGCTCAAACAAACAAACAAAAAGCTATCCTGGAGTCAGAAGTGATTAGGACAAAGTTAAAACTCCTAAGGTGAACATCACAGGCCTTTAGAGTGAGAGGAACAAAAGCAGAGCATCGAGCATCCATTTGTGAATGTGCTTAACCCTTGTTACACCAAATTCATCGTGTGCCTCACGATAGGTTATGGTGTATAGTTCTATGCACGGACTGCCTTTGAAATGAGATCTAACCTAGCACATTCCCATGGGACGCCCATGGAAACAGCAGCTCTCACACAGAGTTCCTTTCTACCAGGTCATCCTTCCTCCTCTGTAGGGTCTTGTCTCCTCTAGACTTTGAATTTTAATTTTCCCTCTGGTTCTGTCTCTGCCTTTGGTCGAAATCCTACCTGTTTAAATAGCTATTTGCTTAGAGAAGCTCCCACTGGCTTTCCTGATAGCCATCTAAAAACTTTCAGACTTACTCGGATGATTGGAAAATAGATTAACATCGCGGGCCAGCTATTTGGAAAGGCTCTTTCCGAGGCTGCCTAGCTTGTAGAGAATTATTACATGGCATGAAGTTAAGCCAGAATAAATTTTTAGGCTTAATTGAATAGTAAGAATAGATTTTTCAAGCGCATTTGAGTTGCTTCCAACTCTTTCAGACTCCATTCAATTGCCCTTGAAGATATCAACAGGCGACCCAATTTGACCTGATTTCTCCAGGAACAATTGGAGCGCTGCCGAGTAACGCAGCAGACTCTGACTCTCGCCTTCTCAGACAGAGTTTGGTAGTGTGAAAAAAATGAAGAACCTGGGCTTGAAAAGCAACAGTGGGTACCGGCTCAAAAGCCATCAGATGACTTTTGCCCTGCTTCACTTTCTTTTCTTCTGAGGCTCATTTTTTTCCCTTTAATTCTTCTCTCATCCATTACATCCTGACTGCAGCTTCCCCTCCCTCCACTCTTCCCAGTTCTCTCCTCCACATCCCCTCTACCCTAGATCCACTTCTCCTCCTTCCCACCCTCCCCCAAAGGACCAGGTTGCCCAGGGATATCAACCCAATGCGGCAGGCATAACAAGTTACAATAAAACTAGGTACAAACCCTCATGTCAAGACTGGACAGGACAACCCAGTAGGAGGAAAAGAGTCCTAAGAGCAGGGATAAGAGTCAAGACCCAACCCGCTCTCTTGTTAGGCTCCATGATTGTTGGTTCAGTCTTTGTGATCCCCTATGAGTCCTGCTTAGATGATTTTGTGGTCTGTGCTCTCCTGGTGTCTTTGATCCCTTTGAGGCCTGCAACCTGCTCCCCCTACCTCTTACAGGGTTCCCCTGGCTCCACCTAGTGTTTTGAAAGTTCTTATGTAACTCAGGCTGGCCTCCAACTCAGTGGGTAGCCAAGGGTAACTCTAAACTACTGATCCATCGTTAAGCCACTTTTTTATCACTCACATGTTCTGGAGCAAGGCAGTAAGATGCCTGCCACACATTGTTTATTAGCTGGCCTGTGTTATTCCAGGGACTGCACTAGATTTCAAGGTTATAGAGGGGAGACAGAAAACCCATAGTCCTTTATTCACCTTGTACAACCTCCCCCACTCTGATTTCTACTGATGGGGGAGGGGGACTGGAGCACTCATCCTCTGGGCTGAATCCATACAATTTGGGAGCCTTTGCCCAAGATTTCAAGGTGGAGATCATGGTCCTTGTTTAAGCCAATCAATCTTTGGATCATAGCCCCAAGGCCGCAATAATTGGTTTAAGTGATGTCAAGTGGGCTAACCTGCTCCAATCTGAGTGAATCTAAGATTCCTAAGCCAGCCTTCCGAAGAGCCTTGCTCTTTTCTGCGACCTGAAGTGGCGTGTTGCTCTTTCATCCACCTGAAAGGCTTGAAGCCTATGTACACTGAACCACTGCAAGAGAACTGAGATCACACTGGGCTTGGGGCAGGGTTTAAGCCGTCAGTGTAGCAGAAGGCTCACAGGAAAGCAGGAAAAACAACTACAATGAATTAATTATTCAAGCCCAGATTCTAATCGTAACACACACACACACACACACACACACACACACACACACACACATATATATATATATATATATATATATATATATATATATATATAAAATTAGTTCAGAGTAAATGTTTCAGTGGACCTAAGCAGAAAAAAAGAGGCTGACCTGAACCTTTCTTCCATCACAAACACTTTGGTATCAAAAAAACTGAGACTGATAGAAAGAGAACCAAGGGGATAAAGGAATATAGCAGTATTTGTGGGGCAAAGATCTGTGTAATCTTTCATCTCTTGGTCCTTTCATCTCCAGAAGGATCCTGACCCCACTGGGTAAAAGTGAAAGACAAAAGTGGATTCCTAATGCAGTTCATGAGTTTTCAGGAGTTTATTTCCTGTGTGCTTCTCCTGCCAATCAGGTACACACAACCCAGAAGTAAGCCTGAGTGATATAAGATGCACAGAAGCAACCAGCAACTGTCACAATGGGAAGCTACAGAAGGGATCCAGAAAACCCTAGCTTGCTCCAAATATTTGACTCTTTTCACAGAGGCCAGAGAGGCCAGAGGTCTGTGAAGAACAGGCGTGAATGAGAAGAACAGCAAGTCTGCTGACCGGAAGCAGCTTGTTGAGAGCCTGCTGGGACTGACTCTGAGATGCCATCTCTCTCTCTCTCTCTCTCTCTCTCTCTCTCTCTCTCTCTCTCTCTCTCTCTCTCTCTCCACACACACACACACACACACACGCACACACGTCCTCCTGTGAGATCATGGCAGGAATTTTGGCGTGTTTTAGATAATAGAAAAATGAACTGCCCAATAGCACGGTATGTATGTTCTTGAGATAGGGTCTCATGTGACCCAGGATGGCCTTGAACTCCTGTGTAGTTGAGGATGACATTGCATTTCTGATCCTTCTGCCTTTCTCCCAAACCAAGGGTAGGGCTTACAGGCATGTACCACATGCTTGATTTATATAGCACTGAGGATCAAGCCTAGAACCTCACGCATGTTAGGTAAGCAGTCCACTAGCTAAACTACAACCTCATCCTCATGGCTTCCAACTCATGATCCTCCTGCATCATCCCCGTCAATATTTGCCTACTGGTGTGCATTAGCGCACACAGCCCAAAAGCAATCTTAAAGGAAGCTTGATAATCAGAAGTTTACTCATGTAGCTTCAAATGCTGCCAGATCTTTTCCATGATGGCAGCTGCTGCTACCTTGTAGATGTTGTCATTGTCATCCCGAGTCTAGTGCAAATGGCGGGAAATGGGCCCTTGGCATTCAACTTCTGTTACGTTCTCCCATTCTTATGATGGTGGAAACCTCACAGTATTTGCTGGCCTCTCTTGCAGTTAAATTTCCTGTTGAAAGTTTGGTTTCTCCAACTGGATGCACCAAATGAGGTTTGAGAAGTAAACTTGGGGTATTTTTTTTCTGCAGTGTTTTGCAGGCAAACATACTTGTGAACACATGATTTTCTTTTTTCTTTTCTGTAAGAGGATTGCCGTGACTAGTCTCTGGTTTCAAGGGTATCAAGAGATGGATTGCAGAACATCTCCTCTTACCCTCTCCTCTCACAGGTATAGGTATGACTTCAGAACCTCTCCCTTGCATCACCGCCAGAGTGCCCTTGAGAAGCCAGCACCTCCAGTGGGAGCCCTGGGAGTCTCTACTTTCCCGACT
>JAQHUG010000269.1:2553399-2570766 GCA_028555095.1 Dicrostonyx torquatus | reverse complement strand
ATCCACCTGTCTCTGCCTCCTGAGTGCTGGGATTAAAGGCCACTGCCTGGCCTTCCTTTGGTTTTAATGTCTGCCCCTTTCTTTAGGACACAAAACTGTAGTATGTGAAGGGTGGGCTGCATCCCGCTGCCTGGCTAGCTTAATCCCCGAAATAACCACACAGAAATTGTATTAATTTAATTACTGCCTGGCCCATTATATCTAGCCTCTTCTTGGCCAACTCTCACATCCTGATCTAACCCATTTCCGTTAATCTGTGTGTCACCACGAGGTCGTGGTTTACCGGGAAAGATTCAGAGTCTCTGACCTGGCGACTTCATGGCGGCTCTCCCTGTCTGCCTTCCTCCTCCTAGCATCCAGTTCTGTCTTCCCACCTATCTAAGTACTGCCCCATCAAAAGGCCAAGGCAGTTTCTTTATTTAACCAATGAAAGCAACACAAATACAGAAGGACCTCCTACACCATTTCCCCTTTTTCTGTTTAAACAAAAAAGAAAGGCTTTCACCTTAACATAGTAAAATTACATATAACAAAACAGTTATCAAGCAAGAATTACAGTTACAATATTTAGATCTATTTTATCTTTTAAAACTATAACTATCTTTTCTTTAACTCCATCAAAGACTCCAGAAGGATATAATATTACCTAAGTAAATAGGAAGTACATTGTAAGCAGCTTCCAAAACTCTAGAAATGACAGAGACATCTTGCTGCCTGTACAATCACCCAAAGTTCTTTTGTACCATTGGGGCATCCATCTTTGACCTTCAGGCCCATAGTATCCAGCAGACATTTCCATGAAGCAGGAAAATTTAAAGACAGTTCAGTCACTTTCTTTTGTATCCTGCAGAATGTCTTGCAGACTCTTTCATGAAACAGGAACACCAAAGGACCATCTCACTACCTTTAGGCAAGTTCAGCAGTCATCTCTCTGCGGTTTCTTCCTGTTCAGTTTATGCAACAGTCCAGGCAAGAGCAGTTTTTTGCCCAAATGGCTAACCAACTCCATAAGGAGCCTTTTTGATGCCCATCTTCCTCTTGAAGTAGATTGGTGCTGCCAGGAGCAGACATGTCTCATTGTCACAAAAAGCCCTAAGTTATTAAAACATTAGATGCCATATTCTGTAGTCTTTGAAAGATATGAATGCCTAACTGAAATATATTTCTATATATCTAGAAAATCTAGCTAACGTGACTATAAGCTTGACTATTATCGATGATTATCCATTAATAACTTATATTTCCAATTATACATTACATTTTTAAAGGAACTACACAATCACAATATGTATTCAAGATCAGAAATACATATACATATAACAAAATTGACCTTAAACTTATATCAACAAAGCAAAATTTATACCAATGTAAATTATTCATATCTATATCATATCCCCCTTTAAATGTAAAAGAACATTTATAAACAATATTGGGAATATGGACACAGTTATTTCTCTCCAAACTTCTTCCTGTTATATGGGGGTGCTGTTAATCAGGTCTTTCATGGTGTATCCTGTGTGCTAGGTTAATCTTAGCCTGCAGTTGAGTGAAGTAATTTTTTGAGGGTGTTAACAGCAACCTTTCAGGAGGATGTGGTCTATCATACCATATTGGTCTAGAAGGAATCCACAGGGTCTCATTTTCTGTGAAAACAAAAGAAGAACCTCTTTTTCAAAGCACCACATTCTTAGACCCAAATTTGGAAGCATGATACCTTTAGAACATACATGCTGGTTTAGCTTAGCAGACCACACAATATTTCTTTACTATCCTGGAGCAGTTCTTAAAATGCTAAGCGCTTCTTAAAAACTTTAGCTTGTGCCATGTAGGGGTAATACAGTACCACCTGTTTCCTGCCCAGTCTAAACCTTAACTGTGCTGTTATTACGATAATTATGATAGTTCCTGCCTGAGATCAGCATTGGTCAGCATAGGGGAGTTGCTCCTGCCTCAGAGCCATTTGGTGCCCCTGAGCCACACATAGTTCCAGGCACACAGCAGTCCACATTGCCATCAAGCAAGCTATAACATTGACTCACAAACCCCATTCAAATGCTCTGTCTCCCACAGGACAGACGTCCCGCAGGCGGCACTAGTATTTCAACCTCATTTTAGTGTCTAATGGATTTCAAAATACTTATTTTTACCCAGCTTCAAAAATTATGAAGTTCATCCCACATACTGAGGTTATCTTCTATATTTTTAGTTGTATTTTAGTATTTTTGGGCACTAGCCACAGGCATGGTCTCAGGTACTTTGTTCCCATCTGTGTCCACAAATGCTCCATAGCCAGAGATTGTACCAGTGGCAGGGCCCTGGAAGCCTCGTTTTAAGGTTTACCAGGAAAGATTCAGCGTCTCTGAGCTGGTGACTTCATGGCGGCTCTCCCCATCTGCCTTCCTCCTCCCAGCATTCAGTTTTGTCTTCCCGCCTATCTAAGTCCTGTCCTATCAAAAGGCCAAGGCAGTTTCTTTATTTAACCAATAAAAAACAGCACAAATACAGAAAGACCTCCTACACCAACTTTCCAAGGAAGGGGTTTTAACCTGTGCCATGAGCTGCAATGCTTCCCCCTTGGCCTGACGACAGTCAGTCGGGACCCCAACCCACAGCTGGCTGAGCATAATTCTCAGGTTGCATCCTTGCCGAACTTCCTTGCCAACAGCTTCCCTCGGCCTGTGCAAGATCTCCAGTGGATCCCCAGTGTCTTTACAAACACTACTGTGTTCTGCAGGGTCACTTCTCATGTGTAAGAAGAGCAATTGCCTGTTTGTTTTTAAGCTCCAAGCTCCATCGCTGACAAGTCTGGGGGCTTCTGATGGTAGGATGCCAAGTTGGATCTCTGTGTTGGAGCCTACACTTTATGATCTGATCCAAGGACACACAAACAGCAGATCCGGTAGGCATTTCCTCCCATAGAAGTGACTTATTTCAGTGTGCTTCAGGAGAGCATGGTAAAGCATATCTAATTCCTCTAGGTTTCTTTATTCGTACTTGAAGACATTTTAGTGTCTAATGGATTTCAAAATACTTATTTCTACCCAGCTTTAAAAATTATGAAGTTCATCTCTCATACTGAAGTTACTTTCTATATTTTTAGTTGTGAATGTAGCTTTTAATGGCTGAGCCATTTCTCCAGCTCTGAAGGTACTTTCTAAAGGACCATAATGTCTATGAAAATCCAACAACTGAATGATAAATGAAAATAGAAGCTTGGATCCCTAAGAATTCCCTGATTCAGGAAAACACCAAACCAATGAAATACAAATGGCCAATGCTTCTCTATTTATTTTTTTTTTTATGCAATGCCTGCTTCTTCTCCAAGAAACTTCTCAAAAAGCCCAATAAGCTAGACTGGGATGGAGATACTTGAGAGGACACTATTCTTTGGATCTGGAGTCACCTACCAGGGATCCATGATGTAGTAACATCACCCTTGCAATCATAGCAGCTGAGGTTGCCTGCACAAGATACATGCATGATTAGACCTGCCCATATTTCTAAGTCTCTCACCCTAGACCCAGAAGCTGTAGATTGATACTGGAGTGAATGGTGAGGGATTTGTGAGGTTCTGAAACTCCCTGAATATTTATAAGCCTTTAATGGTTGCCAGAGGACAGAGAACTATTTTCTTTAGTAGTATAACTATGGGTAAAGAGCCCCAGGACCCTGTAGTAACCTAAATGAAATATATTGGGTCATGAGAAGGAAGGAAGGACAGAAGGAAGGGAAGAAGAGAGGGAGGAAGGAAATGGACTGGGTGGAAGGAAAAAAAAGAACAGGAACACGAGAGGTGAATATAATAAAAAAGTATGTATAAAATGCCACAATGACGAGGAGCAACCACCTGAGCCTTGGATCCACTGGTACCTGGAATATTGATCACCAGAAACACAGCCCCAACTACACCAATTAGAGGAAAAGATGGGTAGACAAGGTAAGAACACACTCAACACCACAAAGAGCAACATGACACCAATGAAAACTAGTGATCCTACAACAGCAAGACTTGAACAACCAAATATAGATGAAGCAGAAGAAAATAACCTAAAAAATAACTTTTAGGAGAATGTTTGGGGCCCTTAAAAAGGAAATGAAAAAAATCCCTCAAAGAAATGAGGAAAAAACAAACAAAAATTGGAAGAAATCAACAAATTCCTTAAAGAAAAACAAGAAAAAGCAATCAAACAGATGAAAGAAACCATTCAAGACTTGAAAACCAAAATAGAAACAATAAAGAAAACACAAACTGAGGGAATTATAGAAACGGAAATTATGAGAAAACGATCAGGAACCACAAATGCAAGTATAAACAACAGAATACAAGAGATGGAAGAAAGAATCTCAAGTGCTGAAGATATAATAGAGGAAATAGACTCATTGGTCAAAGAAAACATTAAATCTAACAAAAGCTTAACCCAAATATCCAGAAAATATGGGACACCATGAAAAGACCAAACCTAAGTATTATAGGTATAGAAAAAGGAGAAGTTCAAAAAGCACAGAAAATATATTTAACAAGAAGAAAACTTTTCCAACCTAAAGAAAGATATGCCTATGAAGACACAAGAAGCTTACAGAACACCAAATGAAAATTCCTCTTGTGACATAATAATCAAAACACTAAACATATAAAGAAAGAATATTAAGCACTGCAAATGAAAAAGGCCAAGTAACATATGAAAGCAGATCTATCAGAATTCTAACCTAACTTCTCAGTGGAAACAATGAAAACCAGAAGGTCGTGGTCAAGCACTATGCAGACATTAAGAGACCACGATGCCAGCCCAGACTACTATACCCAGCAAAACTGTCAGTCACCATAAAAGGACAAAACAAGATATTCCATGACAGAATCAGATTTAACCAATACCTAGCCACAAACCCAGCCCTGCACAAAGTACTATAAGGAAAACTCCAACCCAAGGAAGTTGGTTACATCCACAAAAACACAGATAATAGATGATCTTACAGCAACAAACTCCAAAGGAAGGAAAATCACACACACAATAACATCACCACCAACAAAAACTAAATTAACAGGAACTAGCAGTAACTGCTCATTAGTATCCATTAATATATAAGTGGACTCCCCTCGTCTATAAAAAGACACAGGCCAACAGATGGGTATGAAAACAGAATCCACCCTTCGCTGCATACAAGAAACACACCTCAAACTCAAAAACAGACATCGTCTCAGAATAAAGGGTTGAGAAAATTTTTTTTCCAATCAAATGGACCTAACGAACAAGCTGGTGTAGCTATCCGAATAGCTAGCAAAATAGACTTTAAACTAAAATCAATCAAAATAGACAAATAAGGACATTTCATATTAGTCACAGGAAAAATCCTTCAAGAGGAAATCTCAATACTAAACATCTATGCCCCAAATACAAGGGCACCCTTATATGTAAAAGAAACACTACAAAAGCTTAAATCACACATTAAACCCCATACACTAATGTTAGTGGGAGACTTCAACACCCCACTCTCACCACTGAACAGGTCTGTCAGACAGAAAATTAAGAGAGAAATAAGGGAACTAACAGATGTTATGATTCAAATGGACTTAACAGACAACTATAGAACATTCCATCCAAATATAAAAGAATATACATTCTTCTCAGCACCTCATGGAACCTTCTTAAAAACTGACCACATACTAGGTAACAAAGCAAACCTTAACAAATACAAAATTTGGAATAACCCCACATATCTTATTGAATCACTATGGCTTAAAATTAGAATTAATCAGCAACACTAATTCCAGAAAGCCCACAAACACATGGAAATTAAATAATGCTCAGCTGAATCATCAATGGGTCAAAAAAGAAATTAAAGACTTCCTAAAATTCAATGAGAATGATCACATAACATACCCAAATTTATGGGACACAACAAAAGCAGTCTGCAAAGTTCATAGCGCTAAATACCTATATAAAGAAGCTGGAAAAATCCCACACTAATGAGTTAACAGAACACCTAAAAACTCTAGAACAAAAAGAAGCTAACTCACCCAGAGGACTAGAAGGTAGGAAATAATCAAATTGAGATCTGAAATCAACAAAATAGAAACAAAGAAAACAATACAAAGAATCAATGAGACAAAGTGTTGGTTCTTCGAGAAAATCAACAAAATAGACAAACCTTTATCCAAACTAACCAAAAAGCAGAGAGAGAATATCCAAATTAACAAAATCAGAAATGAAAAGGGGGACATAACAACAGACACAGAGGAAATCCAGAGAATTATTAGGTCATATTTTGAAAACCTGTACTCGACAATACTTGAAAATTTAAAGGAGATGGACAATTTTCTCGATATGTACCACAAACTAAAATTAAATCAAGACCAGATAAGCCAATTAAACAGACCTATAACTGCTAAAGAAATAGAAACAGTTTTCAAAAGTCTCCCAACCAAAAAAAAAAGCCCAGGACCAGTTGGTTTCAGCACAGAATTCTACAAGATTTTTAAAGAAGAACTAATACAAATACTCCTCAATTGTTTCATGCAATAGAAACAGAAGGAACATTGCCAAACTCTTCTAATGAGGATACAATTACCCTGATACCCAAACCACAGAAAGACATTACTAAGAAAGAGAATTGCAGACCAATCTCACTCATGAACATTGATGCAAAAATACTTAATAAGATACTGGCAATCGAATCCAAGAACACATCAGAAAAATCATCCACCATGATCAAGTTGAATTCATCCCAGAGATGCAGGGATGGTTCAACATATGAAAATCTGTCAATTTAATCCACCATATAAACAAACTGAAAAAAAAACCCACATGATCATCTTATTAGATGCTGAAAAAGCCAACAAAATACAACATCTCTCCATGATAAATGCTTTGGCATACAAGGAAGCTACCTAAACATAATAAAGGCAATATACAGGAAGCCAACAGCCAACATCAAACTAAATGGAAAGAAACTCAAAGCAATCCCACTGAAATCAGGAACACGACAAGATTGTCCACTCTCTCCATATCTATCCAGTATAGTTCTTGAGGTTCTAGCTAGAGCAGTAAGACAACAAAAGGAGATCAAGGGCGTACAAATTGGAAAAGAAGAAGTCCAACTCTCACTATTTACTGATGATATGACAGTTTACATAAGAGACCCCAAAAATTCTACTAAGGAAATTCTACAACTCATAAACACCTTCAGTAATGTAGCAGGATATAAGATTAACTCAAAAATATCAGTAACCCTCCTTTACACAGTTGATAAATGGCCTGAGAAAGAAATCAAAGAAACAACACCCTTCACAATAACCACAAATAGCATAAATCATCTCAGAGTAATCATTCATATAAGTATTAATTTTATCTCAGGCAGAAAGGACTAAAATATTCATTCATAATTTTTGACTCCTTCGCCTTATATCACATTAAGGTTTAGGTCGATGAGGTAAACCAACTTTCTTAGAAAGCCTTCCAGGAAGCCCATGGACAAACACTAAGACCAGCTTGACTGATGTCTGCTTCCCACTCTCCTCTTCTGGGAGGTATGGTGAATGTGGGCTGCTATTTTGGAGGGTTCTTTTGAGCTGTGGACAGAACAAGACCAGCTCTGTTTGCAAAATAAACATCCCTTGTGCTTGGTAATGTGTTTTTAAGTTACCTTTCAATTTTTAAATGTGATTTTGATTATTTAGACAGTTATTTTCATTACCCATCACCCACATTTTCTCTCCGCAATGAACTTTTGAAAGGTACATGTTGATGAAAATTTCATAACTGGAAATCCTAATGTCTCAATAAAACCAATGTGGATATGCAACCTCAGCAGAGAGAGAGAGAGAGAGAGAGAGAGAGAGAGAGAGAGAGAGAGAGAGAGAGAGAGAAAAGAGAAAGAGAGAAATCTATCACTTACCATGAAGGTAGTGGTGGTGGCATTCCCGTGGGAGATACACATTTCCTGAAGAACTCTGAACATTTATTTTGAAAGCATATGCTTTAAAAAGTAACTATTCTAAGGGGATTGTAACAGAGATACCCTGTCATGTACTGCAACAGAGAATATGTTATGCTCAGAAATTTGACTTTTTAAAATCAAAGGACATTTTTCTCAATTAATGTCTCCTTCTTCTTCTAAGTTATCCTGTGTACACATAAAGAACTGTAGCAATTACTACCAACATGTTGACTCCCTTAGTGAAGGAAGATCCTTGCAAGTACCTGTTGTCTGTATTATACCTTGACACTGGGTATTTCAGACAGAAAATCAGGCAACTTAACACAAACAGTGGTTCCATTTCTTAAAAAACAAATTCAAGTTATAGAAAGCTTTTAGGATGTTCTCAGAAGTTGAGTTGCACTAGATACCTTTGACATGGATGTGGTTTCATTTTAATTTTTTAAAAGGTATGCATATGGCTGTTTGATTGCATGTGTGTCTGTATATGATATACTTGTGATGTCTGTGGAGGCCAGAAGGAGGACTGGACCCCCTGGAACTGGAGCTATAGATGGCTTGTGAGCCACCGTATGCTGGGTGCTGGGAATCTAAGCTTGGTCTTCCGAAGAGTAGCCAGTGTTCTCAACATTGAGCCATCTCTTTAGCCTAAGAATGTGGTTTAAAATCCAGTTCAGAAGTTTAACACTCCAGATGAAACTTCCTGGTGATAACTGAAGCCCAGATTCTGACAGGGCCCAGCACTTTAGCTGTAGCAATGCTCGTTAGGTGGAGAACTATGGAGCAGAGTGTGTTTGCAGGTTTTTTTTTTTTTTTTTTTTTTTTTTTTTTTTTTTCGAGACAGGATTTCTCTGTAGCTTTGGAGCCTGTCCTGGAACTAGCTCTTGTAGACCAGGCTGGTCTCGAACTCACAGAGATCCGCCTGCCTCTGCCTCCCGAGTGCTGGGATTAAAGGCGTGCGCCACCACTGCCCGGCTTGGAGCAGAGTGTGTTTGCAGTTAAGGACATATGAGCACATAACCAACCATCAACACGTATTCATACCCTACTATCCGAAGCAGCAGTTTTTGCTGTAATTTACAAATATTCTCTGTGTTATTCTAGCTACTTGGAAGTGAGGCAGGATGATTGTGAGTCCAAGGCCAGTCCTGGCAAATTAGTGAGTCTTTCTCAAAATAAAATAAAAGAGAGAGTTGAGAGCGTAGCTCAGTAGTGGAGTGCTTGTCCAGCATGTGTGAGGCCCAGGCTTCAATGCCAGTGCTAAATAAATGTTTTCACAGATACTTTTTATGAATGTTGTAATGAGTGCGGGGCCCCTTGTTCCGTCCTGACCGGCTCCCGGCCGCTGGGCTAGCTTACATTCGAAATAACCACACCGAAATTGTATTAATTAAAATACTGCCTGGCCCATTATCTCCAGCCCCTTATTGGCTAACTCTTACATCTTGATTCAACCCATTTCTAATAGTCTGTAAGTCACCATGAGGTAATGGGCTTACCGGGAAGATTCAGCATGTCTGACCCTGGAGGCTTCATGGCGGCTCTCCCTGACTCAGTCTTCTTCCCAGCATACTGTTCTCCTTTCCCCACCTATCTAAATCCTGCCCTATCAAAAGGCTAAGGCAGTCTCTTTATTTAACCAATGAAAACAACAGAAATACAGGAGCATCTCCTACAGAATGTACACAATGAGAAAGGCACATTGTTTGATTGAAAGTGAGACCCCAGCCCTCTAACACCCCTGTATCCAAGGAGTCTGGGATGATTGGTTGAAAGTGTCACCCCAGCCCCTGGCATTCATCCTTGGGATGCCAATGGAGCGCCAATGGAGCAGAAAGCTCCATCTCAAGCCTCCTCCCCCTGGGAGTTGCCTTGGTCTGAACTCCACCTCTGGAAAAGCCCACCAAGTGCTGCCCTCTCCCCAGGGAGGGCCAGAACCACTCCCACATGCTATTTAGGCTGCCCCTGAGAAAAAGAACGTGATCTTCGGGTTTCGTGTGGCCCTCCCTCTGTCATCCCCCTCCCCACTCCCTCCTCCATCTCCCCACCCCACCCCCCGCCATGCTTTCCTGGCCACCAGGGAGCGCTGCAGTAAGCATGGGCATTGATTTGGTCTAATTTGGTCCGATTGGAATTGTTTGTGTCGGTGGAGAGGCTCGTCTTAAGATTATTCCTAACACACATGAGTGCTTTGGGCAAAACCAAGGTTGGACACCCAAAGATACTTGAATTTGGTTGCACATGTTTTCTCTCAAACACACTGAAATTCATATATATAAGATAACTAGAATTTTTAAAAAATCTGGGGCCCTTTGAGGAACTACTTTATAAACTGACTCAAGTGATATAGTTCTGTTTTGCCTTACTTTTGTGAAAGAGTAGTTTAAATTTTGATTGCATTAAGAAAAAAAAATACTGAGCATTTGATAATAAAATATTTGACATTTTGGCTTAGAGAAATACTTCAAATAAAGGTAAAAAGAGAGCATTTGTGAAAGTATGGGTTTGAGAACTTAAACATCACACTTTACGAAAGTAGAACTGAGGGTGTCTTCCGTGTGGGAGGATTTGCCCTGAGCGTCCCATGACCCTCTCCCCATACAGACCGTAGTTCCTAACATAAAAGGCCACAGCCTACTGAGAAAAGTCAACCAAAGCAGCAGCAGTTTCAAATTTAGTAACCATAGGTTTTATTTTGAAAATATTCCTGACTATTATGAAAGAACAAAGCATAATTACACCAAGTACGCTGTGAACACATACTGACCAGATAAACACCAGTCAGGCTGTTAGAAACACACTAGACTAAAACACACATCGAAATACATGAATATGTTCCCAGAATCCGGATTCTGTTCTTTAATTCCAGATAATCGGCATAAAGAGTTTTTGAGAAACAGTGTGCCTATTTGTGGATATAGACAATTTACATCTTCTAGGAAGATTTATATTTGTAAATAGATTGAATGGCTAGGTCCACTACTGCCATGATTGCAATTGGTCTGTTGTTTTTTGATGGGATCTCACTGTAGATAGCCTGGGCTTGCTTTAAACTCTTGACTCCCTACCTTCTGAGTCCTGGGACTACAGGGATACACCTCCACATCTGGCCAAGTTAACAGTTTGGGGTGTGTAAGATCGTAATTGCCATTACTCTTTGTGTGTAGTATGAGGTGCGGGCTGTGTTCCCAGCACCTGAAAGGAGCGCAGGCCTTTTGTTCCACGATCCCTCCTGGCTCCAAGCTGTAGTATGAGGAGGAGCAGGCTATGTCCCGCTGCCGCCCAGCTCCCAGCCGCTGGCTGGCTTATACCCGAAATAACCACACAGAAATTATATTAATTTAAATACTGCCTGGGCCATTATCTCTAGCCTTTTCTTGACTAACTCTCACATCTTGCTTTAACTCATATCTAGAAATCTGTGAATCACCACGTGTCATGGCTTACCGGCATGAGTCTAATCTACGTCCATCTCGGGTAGGAGCATCATGGCGTCTGCCACACTTCCTTTCTTCCCAGCCTTCTGTTCTGTCTACTCCACCCACCTAAGGGCTGCCCTATCCTACAGGCCAAGGCAGTCTCTTTATTTAACCAATGAAAGCACAGAAATAAAGAAGGACCCTCCTACACCATTTGTTCCTCTTTTGCTCTCCGGGGTATCTATGTGATTCTAGTTGTAGTTATCGATCTCGTACTTAAGCTTCCTGGACTTCTGGCTATTGGTGTAGTATCTCTTCTTCACGTCTGACCATAATTGCTGTCAGGAACTGAAATGCTTTAAACCCAAGACCTCAAAGGGTAGAAGCATGGAGACAACAAACAATTCAGGATGACCATAAATTGCTCTGAGGTTTAAGGCAGATGGACACGGAAAACAGTCTGAGCAGAGGCAAGTGGCCCAACTCTAGAGCCTACAGGTCTAGCCTACTATCCCTACTGACCCTCCACAGCTTCAGGCCTGCAGGCAGGCAGGGATGAGGGCTGCTGCTGAACCAGAACAGTGGCTGAGCATCTGTGTGCTCCTTTCAGCCTGGAACTCTGTAAGAAGATAAAACCCTACAGAAAACGGGGCCTCCCAGTTCTCCCCAGGACGGCAAGAAGCTGGTGCCAATGAGAGGGTACGGGAGAGGACGTTCCTCATTCTTTATAATCATACTTTAGTGTCCCAGAACCCAGACCTCTCTCAGCACCTGAGAAGGACCCTCCAGTGCCCTCCGCAGCCATGTCAGAAAACCCAGAACTCAGAGCCTCGGGTCCCTCCCCATAACCTTTCTCAGTGTCAGGGCTGTGTTTATGCCTGCTGAGGCAGACGATGGTAAGGTTCCTCTGGGGAGAGTGGAAATCTCCACAAAAGACCTATCCATCCTGCCTGTGAAACTCCCCTCTCTGCCAGATGCAGAGGTTTCCAGCGGCCTTGGAGCATGTTTCCTTTCCTTACAAACAGCTGTGTGAGAGAAACAAAGGGCAATATCCACACATGGAGGAGAGGAGCCCTGAGGAAACAGACACGGAGGAACGAAACTTTCAGCCTCCTCTTAATTAAAATCCTCAGAGAGATATTGCAACCCTGGAACAAAAGGAGCCGTAAATATGTTGGGAATTGAAAAATCACAGCAGAAATGAAAGCTTGTGAAGAACGTTCTGGAGATAAAATTGAGAAAATCTCCTAGAAAAGCCGTGGGGGAGGGGAAGCAAAGAGTTAGAAAATGAGAGAAAGAAAATGAAAAAATTAGAGTTGAGGATTGAAGCATTTTACAAAGATAAAATGGGAAGGGAATTATTAAAGGAAGTATGTAAGAATTCCCAGGACTGAAGGCTTCACATCTCCAGACATAAAGAGTTCAAGCACTCTGCACAAAGAAGAATTTCAAAAAAGACCTGTGTTAATGTGCATTACAGAGTGGGAAAGCAGGTCACATACAAAAACTCAGGCATCAAAGAGACTTACATTGGCCACCACACAGACGGCAGGAAGCAATGGACCATGGCTACAAAAACCTGAGAAAAGGTCAGTACCAAACCTAGATCCTTAACCCAGCCAAATTATCCACCGACTGTGTGCGTAAACCAATCAGTTTTATATACTTGTAGGGTATTATGTCGCATGTACCCTTTCTCTGAGAGCCTCTGAAAGATGTTCTCTAGTAAGAACCAATCAATAAGATACTAGGGCTACTTCCTGGATAACATCCTTGGTTGCTCTCCCAGCAACCGGACCCTGTGAGTCCAGTCACAAGACAGAACCTTGTGAGTTCTGTCACTTCCATTAGCTTCCTGGCTTTTATGAGCCTCACCTTGCTCCAGAAGGGAAGGTTTCAGTTAAAAAGAAAGAGTTACACAATAAGAGATCTGGAGCTGGAACTGAAGGCTAGCGATGAGTCAGCTCTGGGAGGGTGCAGTGCTGCAGCCAAGGACCAGAGGTGCTGGGAGGGCGGTCTCCGGGGGTAAAACAGGATCAAGAGAAAGACGGTGTGTGATAAATGGGGTGGGAGGAATCTGACTTCATGGAACAGGGTGGAGAGCAGTGCTCAGAGGAGGTTAAACAATGGGAGAATCAAAGATATGCTGAAAAGTAAGTAAATGGCAAAGCAACATGAAAGAAATGTAATTAGTTTGGTAATCTACAAGGACACAGACATAATTGTATAAACTTTAATATTAAATGAACCAAAGAGCCATTTTAGTCATGTTGGAAAGTGGTACTCAAGTCTAGGGAACTGTAATAGTGGGGAATCTGTTTAAAAATACACCGAATAAAGGTTTCTGGGACTCCTCTTGTATGTGCATCCCAGGCTAGGCTGCAGAGATGGCAAGATGGACGTATGGAGAGACAAGGACCGCATGGCCTGATGGGAGAAACTGAAAAGTAATCTATGTTAATCAGATGCTTCTAACAAATTCTCTAAAGCCTTGGTTACAGGTGTGCCCTATTTCTTTCTGAAAGCTTTGATCCTTTAAGTGGATGGCGATTTGCACTTTGGGGAAGGATTCTTAAGTTAATCGTGTTTTCTCAGCAGGGCTCTTGCGTCTAAGCACCTGTGCAGTTATTATGTGTTTACACGTACACACTGTATAGCACTCTCTCACCAGCCCAGCCTGGTGGGTGCACCCTTCCTATGCTCACAGGCCTAGCTTAGGTGCACCGCTTGCACACCAGCAATGGAAAGCCCCAAATCTCACCCACAGGTGCTGTTCCCACACTCTCAGACCTGACTGGGGCTGGGCACAGCCTTGTACTATCCCAGCCAGGTGAGTGTCCCAGATCCCTGCCTTCCTCATACTCCCAGGCTTCATCAGGTTGGGCCACCTGCAGACCAGGCTGGCCTCGTAAATGACTCAGATCTCCACCCTGTCCTCACACTTTGAGGCCTCCCTCAGTTAGAACTCCCTTTGGTACTGGCCCAGGCAGGACCAACCAGGCGTCATGTTCACTTGCTTTCTTGGTCACCACTGGATTGGGATCACCTCTGACCCTTTGACCCAGAACACCGAGGAGCTGAAAGACTGACCTGCCAATACTCTCTATTTGAAGTGAAATCAACTGAGCTTGGGCAACGGTGAAAACAGAACCGAAACTCCATGCAACAGAGGCAGGCTAGAATCTTCTATCAGACACAGCCTATGAAAGAAGCCCCCACGCCCAGCCAGGTCACAGCAGAAAACTATAAACTCTGTGAAAGGCCAGGACAACATGTCACCCCTACCCCACTCCACTAGTTCTATAGAAACTTTCTCCATTGAGAATTACCTAGACAAAGTATAAGGCACAGAATTTAAAAGAACAATAATAAACATAATGAAAGAACTGAAGATTAAAGAGAATATGAACCTCAGTGAACTTAGAAAGGAATAAATTCTCAAGTGAAGACCAAGAAATGTGGTATGGGTGAAGCATTTAAAAACTGAATACAGTAAAGAGATAGAAAGACTGAGGAACACTCAAGAGGAAATGAACATGGACTTGAAAGCCTCAACAAGTCAATTAGAAAACCCAAGGGGAAGTTTTCCAGGCAGAATGGACGGAATATCAGAACCCAAAGGCAAAGTAGAGGAATTGAACCACTCTGCAGCGAATTTGAAAAATTAAAAAAACAACTCACACAAAGAAGAGGGCATACCATGACAAGACCAAATCTATGCATTACAGGAAAAGAAAGCTACAAACCCTAGGTTAATGACATAGATGAGATCTCCACCAGGATCATGAGGAAATAAACCCACAAATTAAGGGAAAACATATAAAGAAAGTTCACAGAGCATCAAATGGACAAGACTAGGTAAGGAACTTTCCATGTTGTATGTACTTAAAACACAAAATGTACAGAAGACGGAGGGTGCTGAGAGCTGCAAGAGAAAAAACTATAAGTCACATGTAAAGGAAAACCCATCAGAGTAACAGCTGACTTCTCAACGGAAACTTTAAAAGCCTGAAGAGCCCATAGCATTGTACTAGAAGTTCTAAAGCACAATAGAGGCCAGAGGAAAGTCTGCCACACTAATGACTGCTGGGAGAGGGAACGTTAGACTCTCCCAGGGGTAAGCTCCCTGTGGGTTATCCAATCAAAGTGCTCAGTCTGAAACACACCCGAACAACAGAAACAGACTCAGCAGGTAGTATGTTTATATTTGTGTATGCATGCATGCATGCATACATACATACACATGTGTACACATACATAAATGTATAAGGAGACAATAAAGAAAAAGAATCTGTTCTTTGGAGGGGGTTGGAATGGATTATGGTTAGAAAAAGTAAAGGGTAAAGCAATGTAAATTTATTTTTATTAAAATGTATTAAAACAAAAATAAAAACCATCTGCCATAGTTGAAAGTGTAAAAAACCAAAACAGACTAAAAGAATTCTCTCTACTAAACCTCCTCTACAGTGAATATTAGAAGCAATATTTCACACCAAAGAAAGAAATAGGCATAGACAAATGAATACAGAAATAAATAAATGAAGCTATAATTAGTGAAACACAAAATAGGACTAACATCACAAACAACAAAAAACCCAAACAAACAAACAAAAAAAAGCAAAATGAAAGTAATCAGTGTACAATTTCCAACAATAACTTTAAACAACTAATGGCTGCAACTCCCCAATCAAAAGATGTAACTCAACTGAATAGATTAAGAAACAAAATCCTGGGGCAGGAGAGCTAGTTCAGCAATAATGAGCAGTGGCTGCTCTTCCAGAGGACCAGGGTTCATTTCCCAGCACTCACATGGTGGCTCATAAATATTTCTAAAGCTCCAAGCAATCTGACAACCTCACACAGACATACATGCAAGCAAAATACCAATGTTCATTAAAATAAATAAATGAATGAAAAAAGATTTAAAAAGAAACAAAATCCATCTTTTTGTTGTCTACAAGAAATGCATTTTTAAGGACAGGCATCACCTTAGAATAAAAGGGTGGAAAAATATTCTAAGGAAATGGGACTAGGAAATAAGTAAGCTTCGCTATCTTAATATCAGATGAAATAGACTTCCAGCCAAAATTCATTGTAAGGGATAAAGAAGGGCACTTCATTCCGATCAAGGGAAGAGTTCAGCAATAAGACATTACTATCTTAAACATATATGCACCAAACTCTGGTGCACCCAGTTTCATAAGATGTGCACTACTGGAGCTCAGGACAAAGATTGACCACAACTCAGCAATACCAGGTAATTTCCATAGCCCACTTCTTCCAGCAGACAGGTTATCTGAACAGAAAATTAACAGGAGAATATTGGATGTCTAGGGCATCATACATCAAGAGTCTTAACAGATATCTGCAGAATTCTCCGTCCAAACACCAAAGATTATACATCTGATTCAGCAGTCCATGGAGTCATCTCCAAAATGAACACCACCATAGGACACAACACAAATCTCAACAAACACTGGATAGCTGAAGTAACTCTGTGTGTCCTGTCTATCTGAAGTACAATGCAGTAAAGACTAAAATCAGCAGCAAAAGAATCCCAACAATCGCACGAACTCATGGAGATTAAACAGCACATTACTGAATGATGTTTAAGTCAAAGAAGAAATCAATAAAGAAAGAAATTTCCAGAAGTGCATGATAGTGAAACCCCGGAGTGTATTAAAAGTAATCCTGAAGGCAATTTATAGTTCTAAGCATCTATATTTAAAAAACGAGAGAGGAACAAAAATAATGATGCACCTCAAGAGTGTGGGAAAACAAGAACACGCCCCATCTTAGCCTCTGCTTTGTCATTACCCCAAATCCTTTCTAATTTGTCCACTGAAAAAAAATATGAACAAAGGCCTTGAGTAATTTCTTATTCCTTCTATAGAATGCATATCTTTCCTCAGCTTGGTAGTGAGCTGTATGCCCCTAACCTTCTAACTTGCTAACTACAATGAGAACATTTTCTCTTGCAAACACACACACACACACACACACACACACACAC
>JAQHUG010000269.1:2521907-2532644 GCA_028555095.1 Dicrostonyx torquatus | reverse complement strand
ATTGAATCTGCAGATTGCTTTTGGTAAGACTGCCATTTTTACTATGTTAATTTTACCTACCCAAGAACATGGGAGGTCTTTCCATTTTCTGGTGTTTTCTTCAATTTCTTTCTTCAAAGATTTAAAGTTCTTGTCATATAGGCCTTTCACTTGTTTGGTTAGAGTTACACCAAGGTATTTTATGTTATTTGTGGCTATTGTGAAGGGTGATGTTTCTCTGATTTCTTTCTCAGCCTGTTTATCCTCTGTATAAAGGAGGGCTACTGATTTTTTTGAGTTGCTCTTGTATCCTGCTACATTACTGAATCTAGCACACACATTTCTTGAGGCAAACTATTCTAAGCCTCTCTCCTGAGATGTAGCTGAAAAGCAAGATGGCGTTTTCAATTTTGGTCATGCAGCACTTTACATACCTGAAGGACTTTTAAAAAATTACAGAGCCATAATGAGAAGGCTCGGCTTTCACCCTAGTCCCACTCGATATCATTAGATTGTTTCCAGAATGGCGCTTGAAGCGCTCTTTCAAAGAAGGAGCGGCAATTTTTCCCCCTTCTAATTGCTACACCGAGAGCAATTTGTCTTGGGAGCTGCGGAACCACTTTCTTCATTCTCCTGAAGTTTCATCAAAGCCATATGCTTAATCAATGTTTGCTCGTGTTTATGGTCTAGTGCTCACTGACAGCAGGTGCAGAGAAGAGTAAGTCCCCATCTGCATGAAAGTCCCCCTTAAATCCACCAGCATGCTGTTTCTGCTGTCGTTTCTGTAGACAGGTGATTTTTCATGGCACCTTCCTGCGTTGCTCCCGCCTCCATAGCTGGCTCCGTTTCCCTCCCTGCTGTGTCTAGAAGATGCAGTCTCATTTGTGCTGCATAAGGAGTGCGCAGACTCTCTGCTTGCCTTGCTCATCGGCTCATCTTAGTGCTTGGTGCCAACCGGAAACAGACGTTCTCCTCTGAGTCATTTAGAAGGTGCTGTTAGCATGTCAGGGAAGACAGACCAGAGGTGAACGGGGTTGGGGTGGGGGTGGGGGTATGATGTGCCTTTTTGGACATCAGCAGAGACCTTATAGTAGCTTTAGTGGCCCTGGGATCTAAGGAGTTTAACCTAGGGAAGGTCATTAACCTTAATCATAATCACCCGCCTAATCAGCCTCCAAGGCCCTGGAAAAGCATTAGTTGTTTACCGAAGTGAGGGAGGCAGCTCAGCTGACTGCTACTCATGAGCCAAGGGTGGTTTAAAAACTGAGGGCACAGTGTGGTGCTCCAGGGCAGGTACTAGCTCACTTTGACTTCTTCATTGCATTTGGCGGTAGATTCCTTAAGGCAAAGGAGAGAGTCTGTCATCTGTCTCCACTGAGGGGGAAGAATGAGTGCCCAGCCTCCTAGAAAGACTCCTATTGATGCTGGCGGTTGTTGGTGTCTGTGTGCCGATTCCCGTCCTGCCATCACTCACGTCCACTGCGAGTCCTGCCAGCGCCACTGAAAAGCCAAGAGTTCCGAATGACATATGAAGTTGAGGCATTATCTTAACTATGTAGAACTCTTAAGATTTTAGCAGTGCCATGTCTTGGCAGGCGTCTTTGAATCTCAGGGAGCCACCGTAAAGGCAGCAGAAGTGAGGCGCAACATTGAACACTTGTTTGGTTTGCTCATTCTTAAGATGTGGAAAACACACACTGCTTGCTTGGTACAGAGGCAACCACAGACTGACTACCTGGGGATATTGGCGCACATTTTATGATCTAACCAAGCCGTGACTTATGCCAATGCTTCTTAGCCACTGTGGCTTTCCCCTCTACCACACATTCTTAATCAGCTTAAGAAGGTAAGCGAGAAAGGGGATGGGGTGGCAGTCAAACCCTTCTGGGAGTTCAAAGGCCCGACATTTCAAACAACGAGCAAGGAACAATTAGACAAAATTACAGGAGAAAGAGAAAGAAACCTTAATATAAGGTGCATGAAAACCAATAGGAATTCAAGATCAGTTGTGTTGGCAGACGGAAGCTCAGACCCACCATAGTGGAGAGTGCTAGCTATCACCAGGATAGACTCTGTCTCACAGGAGAGGGGAACACACATTGTTTCTTTTTGGTGCTTTAGCTAGTTTGCAAATAAAGACCAACCAAACTGACCAGAGCAGAATTTACTTGCCTATAAGGCAGAAGCAGTGGCTAAACTGGCTTCATCATAGGCATGCTAGAGAGCTTAGCTACCAGATTTTAGAGAGTGGACTGCCCATGTCCTAGAGGGGCCCTTTCACCTAGTAGGATCCACATCTCATTGGCAGTCTTTTCATGGGAAAAGCCCTCTGCCTGTGCTTCAATGAGCCACCCTTGCTGTTTACCTGGCGGGAGAGCGAGAAACCTGCTCCTGAGTTCTAATTTAGTGGACTGAAATAAGTGTACGGCTGGCTGAGAACCAGGATCATGGTGTGACAGTAGAGAGTCACGGTAGAGAGACTTGGCATGGGACACTGCACAGATTTGTCTAGACTCTATTTAGAGATCTGGATGCGATGGAGGGTGCTAGTCCTGCGTCTAGATATCAGGAGTCTATATCTGCCTCCTGACCAGAACACTTCAAACAATGCCCCAAAGACACCGAGCTATCTCTGTGCTGAGACACACACACACACACACACACACGCACACACACACACACGCACGCACACACACACACACACACACACACACACACACACCTTGAAAAGTAGAAACATAGCAAACATGACTGCAAAGTCAGACTTCTGAAATAACTCTGATTTTGGTTAGGAGAGCCTGTCTCTTGTTAAGATAGGGCAAAGTCTCATAATTCCTGCTAGTTGATAGTTCATAGAAAACTCTCTCTCAGTCCTTCACAAGCAGATGGTAGGAACAGAGATAATCATCGTGAACAAATGCGATTAAATGAATGATTCAACATGCAATTATCATAGTGTCTATCAGGGCGGGTGCATTAACGGATAGGTATTTCATTTGTTTGTCAACTGAGTGATTATCCACGTCGATAAGCACTCTATGGAAAGTCAGCTGCCCTTTCCAGGAGAAGGCAGTAAAATAGGACAGTTTGCCTGTTAATTGAATATTTGTGTAAGCTGAATAATTATGGTCGTTAGGAATAATTACCGCAATGAAATACAGTGAGAACATTTGAGCTATGGAGAGACAAGTGCAGTCAGTCCTCACTGGAGAACTGGTAGGTAGGTATGCCTTGACTACCTTGAGAGACAGTATAGTTTCTCTTATGTTGCTGACCTCTGCTTACTGCACATGAGGGTTGTTCCCCCGCCCTTCTGGTTTTCAGAAAAAGTCCTACAAGTCAATAATTAGGCTGATATGGAACATTTTCTCTATGAGACCTAAGGCACCCACCCATTCCTGTGCCCCATCAGAGAAGTGTTTGGATGGATAAGGTTGGGAAGAGGAGATTTCAAAGGAAACTTGAGCCTCAGCTTTGTCTCTTTGACTTGGACAGCCGTACAATAGCTTATCAATAGGTTTTGTATCGCACCGACAGCAAGGTGTCCGCCATGTTCCTCACTTGCAGGGTGACATGAAAAATAAAAATTAGAGTAAATGAACAATTGAGCCCATGGATTTATTCTAAATATGTGCTAATTTCTCAGTTTGGTTATGGACTTACCCTTGGCTTCTGAAAGCGCTTTGAAATTTTGCTTTATATATTTCAGATGTTATTATGTACACACAGATTTAGTGACCCTGTGACTCTAGATCAGGGGTTCTCAACTTGTGGGTCACGACCCCTTTGGGTCAAATGACTCCTTTCACAGAGGTCACCCAAGACCATTGGAAAACACAGATATTTATATTATGATTCATAACCATGGGCAAAATTACAGTTATGATGTAGCAGCAAAAATAGCTATGGTTGGGGGTCACGACAACGTGAGGAACTGTATTAAAGGGTTGTAGCATTAGGAAGGTTGAGAACCACTGCTCTAGACAGAACTCCACAAGTGTATCCCAGCCCCTTCCCGCTCTCCTTAGGATAGGATGACTGTCTCAGGAAGGAGCCGAACTCCTTTCGGGCGCTGAGAGCATGCCCTGGTTAACTGGTCTGTCCCATACGTGCTCTGGAATATTTCAAATGACCCTCCATCCTCCTCTTGTCAAAGGCACAGACTGATTTTTCACCAACATTCACCGTGGAATCTAGTCGAGTTGCTGGGGATAAAACTGGGTGTGGGGTCTACCCATGTCTTGGTCCCTGGGAGTTGTTTTTAGCCTCTGGGCTTGCCTACATTGATCCTCCAGCAGGTTGTCCTGTGGTGGGTGGCACTGGTTTTGGAGCAGATTCTGCTCTTACCCTGCTCTGGTAAGCTAATGGTGTAACCAGAAATTAGAGTTTTCTTTCCTTCTGCTGAATTGGACATTCTGTCATTTATAATGATGAAACCATTAATTTGCCATTGACTTATGAATACCTTTTTAATTTCTAGCAATACCTTTTGCCTTGAATTTTGCCTGATCTTGTACTTAAGTAGTCACAGTGCTTTACTCTGGTTAGTCTATATTTTCCCAATGCTTTCTGTTTCTTGTACTTTGGACGTTTTCTCCTGTCGCAAGAATGGCTTCGTTTTATGTTATAAAGCTGTCTGCTGGTCTTTGGCTTTTAATGAAAACATTTAGTTCACTTTATGTAGTTGTTGATATTTGAGACTTGCTATCTTTAGATGAAAAATAGTTTTTATTCTTCTATTCCTTACTCGGACCTTAATTTTGTTGGATATTCTGATTGTCCATTTCTATTTTGCAAACCACTCCAAAACATAATGACTTAAAACGAGCATGCTAGTTTGGTGATAATTTAGTAAGTCAGAAACTCAAGAAGAACACGGTGAGACCAGCATCTAAGATGGTTTCTTTCCTCCCATATCTGGATCCTGGTATTCTTTGGCCAGCTGGTTTCTCCCTGTCCTCACTCTTTCTCTCTTTCCTTCCTTCTCTATCTTCCCTCCCTCTCCACAAACCGTCACACAGTATCTCATTCTACAGACTCCACTTGCCCTGTGCATCTTACTGTGTAGCTGTTTAGGGCACACATACGGCATATGTGGTATAAATGAAGGTCACTTTCTAAGAGGCAGAAATGATAAATATAAGGCTAGGTCATGGCTATCCTAGACCTGACAGGAAAACACTTTGTCATATTTCACGGGTCAAAGCAGTCACGGGGCCGCCTAGGTTCAGAGGAGTGGGGAAATAGATTTTGTTCCAAGTCAGCAAAGAGTCAAGGCCACAAAATAAAAACACATTGCATGGAGTGTGTGAGAAGATGTGGATTGCTGTGGCCATCTCTAAGAAACTCAGAGAAAGAGAGGAAGGGAGGGGGAGAGGGACTTTCCTCATTGCATTTTCTTTTTCTTGCCCACTTGTTTTGATTTCTGAGAAATGAAAAAATGTATATTGGATTAGCAGGTTTCGTAGAAAATATAACTTTTGCCTATTTCTGGTTGATGAAAAGACCCACGAACCTTATGAATGAGACCTTCTTACATATCTACCATTATTCATGCATTTTAATTTTACATATATTTCAAAACATATCAGAAGTCATTACCAAAGATTTGTACAGCTACTGTTCATTAAGATTTTTCTACACTGCTCTGCTTGCTTTTCATTCCTTCCTATGTCTTCAATCTCTTTTCTGACTTAATTTCCACTTAGGGGACTTTAATGTTTCCTACAGCTTGTCTGCTTATAAGAAAATCTGCTATTCAGAAAAATACGTATCTGCTTCATTCTTGAAAGCATTTTTCTGATTGTACAATTCTACTGTGCAGACATTTCATTTGAGCCAATTTTTCTATTTTGTTTAGATTTTCCGTATTGTGGAGAATAAGTTTAATTTTATCTACTAGTCTCTTTTTGGAAGAACTAGACTTTGCAGTGTTTATGCTCGCACCTTGTTTGATTTTGCTGATTGGTTATCAATTTCATTACATCACATTGTGATGCTTTGCTGAGTATTTTGCTGGCATGCCTCAGCGTTTGCCGAAGGTGGTGAGTGTTCTCAGACCCTGAACGGCTTTGCTTCTAATTTCTCTTTAAATTTTCAGTCTATGTCTCTGGCTACTTTTTATTTTGGACCATCTACTTGTGGCTACATGTTTTAACATAGAATTAAGGTGATATATAAGAGATCTAAGCTTGTTTCTGGTAGTCAACAAGGCGATTTTGGCTATTCTAAGACTCCTAACACAGACCGAAATTGATGCTAGTTCAGGAGCGTGCCCTATTATTCCAGCTCACATTGGTTCCTAGAGGGTAACCTGGGTTCCAGCCATAGCTGTGGATGTTTATCAGGGCTCCTCCTTCACAGTGGGTCCTGCAGTCCCGTTTTTATTCCCTTGATGAAGTGTCTGCTTAGCTCTCAGTTACTCGGATGACTTGGATCTCACTATCAATGCTCTCAGAGGGAAGAGACTGAGGCTGGCTCCTCTCATATCCTTCTGCTGTGTGCCTTTGTCCCCAAATTTCTCTTTCCATGTTCCCCAGGAGGAGGGACTTACACACCACCAGGCACATGAGTAACGGGAGAATCCTGTTCTCAAAACCTTTACAGTGATAAAATAGATTTTGAACTCTGCTTTTTCCTCACTCAAATTATTAAAAAAAAAGCAATGATAACAATGTCCATTTCATGTCACAAGGCTTAACTTAAAACAGAAAGAAACCGAAGGTAATCACAATGTGTTCAATGAGGAACTGGCACCTTTTTAGTTCCCATAGCATCCTCAGCCACTTATGTAACACTTTCCAACTTAAGTGACAAAAAAAAAAAGCGTATTTAAAATTGGAATGGACAATTGTGCTTGCATAGACTATAAAACCAGTCAGCTTTCCAATCAAGTAAATTCAGTATTGGTGGAGAGATTATGGTGGGAAATACACACACACACACACACACACACACACACACACACACACACGGTGTCTATAATCAAGCAAATATCTGGATTGGAGGAGCATAGTTCATATCTACATACTTTGCAATACATTAAACAATTGTCTCTGGGCTATGAGACAGTAGACTAGCCTTGCAGGAACACAAAGCTAAGTAAGCCATAGACAACGAGAAGGGCTATTCAGAAATGTGTCAACCTACCCAAAACCAAGATAAAAGTACAAAAAGAATATATTACAAAGTCACAGGACAAGTGGAGATGCAAGCGGTGCTGAGAAACAGGCAGGTGACGTGATGAGATGAAAAGAAACTACACTGTAAGATCTGTGAGTGCTTGAGCATTTGGGACATGACGAGGGGCCATCTAGAACCAAGGGTAGAGACTAAGGTGGTGTGTAAAGTATGCAGGCAGGCAGCCTTCCAGCCAAACAACTAAAGCAAAGAAAAAGCTAAATCTAAAAGAGTAAACCAGTTAAAAGCTAATGGGGAGAAATAGACCGGAATATCCTTGTAATCTCGAATACTGTGTCCTAACAAGACTCAAAACCACACAGAAGCAAAGATGCCAAGTTAATAGATTTGGCAATGCTAAAATGTGCTGACTGGCAAAATGAATCAGGGATGACTTTACCAGATGAGAAACTTTTGGGGAAAGATGGCAACAACATTTTCAAAAGGCAGAGAATAACACCCGGCGCGCACAAGTTGAGTTTCTTTCTGATCTCTACTCAAATATCAGCAGCTGCAGAGGAGTTCCTGTCCAAACTATCGCCTAAGCTTTATTTCATGTCTCCTTAACTTAATTTTTCTTATAACATCTATCAAAGCTTATCATTACATGATGCAATTATTCATTTTTTTCTTTCTCCCAGTAAGTTGTAAACTCTGCTAGAGATTTTTTTTTCCTGTTTCATTCATGTTACTGCCTTACCACTTGTGTGGAGTCTGACATATAGTAGATGATCAGTGAATCTGTTGAGTGAATAAGCAAACACCTGAGACTGAACATGGGTAAGGAAAGAATCCTGTGGGAAAATATCAAGGCACACATGGAGGTACTTCCTAAACTGATTTTGAATTTTTGCTTCTTTGTGGGAGAGGAGATGGGAATTAGATCTTTAAATAAAAAGTTTATGGTTTGGATCTGAAGTGTTCCCCAAAGCCTGTCCCCTCACCCCCCACCCCCACCCCATAGCAGCGACCAGAGAAAGGGCATTTGGACGTGATTGGGTCATGAGTGATCATGCATCCACGGTTCATCATGGAAAGGACCATTGATGTTCTGTCTCCCCTCGTGATGGACAGCGATGGAACCAGCTACACTTGCACGGAGAACCCCGAATCCTGGTTAGGATACAGCTCCTCTTATTAGTGTTCTCTCGGGTGTGTGTCACAGCCACAGAAAGCCAACAGACAACCCCTGTGCTCTTCATCCCAAGCATAAAAGTGAGCAAAAAAACATTAAGTATCCATCTAAATTATAATCACGGCGAGAAAAGGTATTTGTCACAGAACTTTCTCCTTAGGGAAGTCATCAGCGTTAGGTAAGAGCTTGGAGGAGTCAGCGCAGAGTGGAAAGCTGTCTCCGCCAGGAGGCCGTTGCCTCGGCTTTATTTCATTAGCTTTGGACAAAATATGTACATTTCTCGTTGCTCTTTTCTAGCTCATGAAACTGGTTTTCCAGCCATCCCCCTGTCTCACTAGTTCAGTAACATACTTGAATTGTACATTAGGTAGAAATAGAAGCTAGTAATTTGTTGCAAATTACTTTGATTTAGAAAGAAATGCTGGTGTTTAGTTTATTGTTACCTGCCGTGAGGCCTCTCTTTCTCTTGTGGGAGGATTCGATATCTAATTGAAAAGTAAAGGCATTATATAAAAGAAGAGGATGCTATGGGAAGCCTCGGTGACGACCATGGGAATGAGCGGAGGGATGGTGACTGCAATCGCTGTCTTCTCTAACACAGGCCTGGATTTACCCGGAAGAGAACCCGGTCGTATAGTCAGGACTGGTGGCCAACTTGGCGTCCACCGTTTCTTCTAGGGAGTCATTAACGTCGGAAAGCTGAACTAAGAGGTCAACCTTCCAGCTGCCTTCTCCAGGAACCAGTCGTATCCTGTATAATTCCTATTCTGATTCAAATGATGGGGTGAGACATTAGCAAGAAGGGAAGCAGACCGTTCAGTTTGCTAAAACTATGAGCACTTGCCATCAAAAATAGGGCATTTTGTTTACCAAATTGTCTGATGGCTGTCTTAAGACATGGGGATTTTGGATGATAAATTCTGCTATATTACCTAAATTATCAAAAAAGGAAGGGGGAAAGAGAGCTTTTGTGGGAAGAGGGTCAGTCTGACATTTCTATCAACATTTTCGAAGACCACAGATTTGGAGGGCAGCCCTTGCAGATGGGTCACTCTTCAGGACTGACACAGAAGTTCCTATCTGAGATAGGTTTTGCTAACATCAGCTAAGCAGAGCTCCCCCGGCTCCTCCATAGGCTTTCATGCAGAGGACGGATTGCAGTTTGAGAATGAGCCGGTCTGTCAGTCACTGCGGGGACTGAAGCTTTCCTCTCATTCTTCTGCCCTTCATCTCAGAGCTCACACTGCTGCCTTTGATTCGCAGCAACCCATGACTTGCACAGACATGGCTTGCCAACTGGCACTAGACTAACAGCAAGCTAAGTATTGACATCATCTGGCCAAACACAGAGCCAACGAAATGAGTCTGCCCGATCTATGTACATCCTGACTTACTTTGGAGCACCATTCCTTGCTCACAGAAGGCCAGTTGTGCCTTTTCCACATTGCATCCCAAAATGCACATGACCGGCCAGTGTTAGGAGTGCCAAGGAAACCACAGGCCAGTGTTAGAAGTGGTAGGGAAGGCGACAAAACCCTGATGTATCAAATGTACTTGGAGCTGTCTGAGGGAGGAAGGTTGTGCACCCCATGTTAAGTTCAGACTATTATACCTCTAGAATTTCCATTTTAGACTGTGTGACTTCACCTGGTTATATATAATTTGTATTTTACCAGAAGAGTCTGTGAGTAGTCTCCCCTTAGGAGACATTACCTCATCAATCCTCCCATGGTCCCCTGGGAGATAGAGGATCAGTCTTGTTAGGGAAGAAAAAGTAAAAACCAAGCTTCTAGGACTTAACTGAGAGGTGTGGGCCCCAGTTCATAGAAGGACATGGCAGGGCTCTTGAGTCCATGGCCAAGACTCCTGATCCTAACAATTGACTTGGAGCCTTCCTGCCTGTGCATCCCTGTCCGTCCCACATGGAGGACCCAAGGCATCTCCTGGTACAGACTCTAGGCTCTACTTAATCCTCTACAGCAGGGGTTTTCAACCTGTGGGTCATGACCCCTTTAGGAGGGATCAAATGACCCTTTCCCAGGGGTCACGTATCAGATATCCTGCATATGAGATATCTATATTATGATTCATAAAGCAGCAAAATTGCAGTTATGCAGTAGCAATAGAAATAATCTTTTTGTTTTGTTTTGTTTTTAGAGACAGCGTTTCTCTGTAGCTTTGGAGCCTGTCCTGGAACTAGCTCTTGTAGACCAGGCTGGTCTCGAACTCACAGAGATCCGTCTGCCTCTGCCTCCCAAGTGCTGGGATTAAAGGCATGCGCCACCACCACCACCCGGCTGCAATAGAAATAATCTTATGGTTGGGGCTCACCACCACATGCGGAACTGGATGAAGCCACTACGCTTCAGTTTTCCCAACCCCCACTGTATTTTGAATTTATCCTAAAAGCACAAACTGTTCCATTTAGTTCCATAAACTTTTTT
>JAQHUG010000269.1:2480339-2519922 GCA_028555095.1 Dicrostonyx torquatus | reverse complement strand
TTGCTGCTGCAGAAAATCACCAGAGGATATGAGGCCCATTTACCTGTGACATTTATCACTGTGAGCCCCTTGAGGCACATGAGTGACCAGGCCCCTCTCCTGTAGACCTCCAACTACCAGATTCCACCCATAGACCTTCCTTAACGGCCTGGCCCAGCCTCCACCTTACTGAGTAAAGAATCCAAGTTCAGAACTTGAAATCCCACCAATCCCTGAACACGCCCCAAACTCTGTACTTGAAATGCCACCAATCCCCACCCTGGAAATCACCACCTTGGAAAACTCTGCCCTCCAAGAAATCCATATAAAAAACCTGCCTTCTACTCCGTTCTCTACTGCTTCTCTCTTGAGCAGAGGCAGACATATTCCTGTTTTTTTTCCCTTCCAATGAATCTCTTGTGTGAAGTTTGTTGTACAGTGGACTTTGTGGTATTCCTTGGCTCCCAACTGCCAAGATACCTTTCCCCTCAGAGCTGTACCGCTCACAGTCACCCCATTGATTATTGGGATTGATCTAGTGGAGGCAGCAGGCTAGGCACGCAGCTCCTCCTTATCACTTGATGTGCGTTCCTCCCAGTGCCACACCCGGTGAGAGGCTGACGTTCCCTGATTGAGGAGGCCGTTCTTCATTTGAGGTTTGTGAAAAGCTGCGCTCTCCTTCTAGATCCTTCAAGCAAGTTCCAGGGCGCAACTGTGGGAAAACATAGGGTAGTCAAGCTTCCAGGGACTGAGAACCACAAGAAGCAATCTGGGTTTTAAAAAGAGAGTGAGAACTACAGCAATGGAGAGAGAGAGAGAGAGAGAGAGAGAGAGAGAGAGAGAGGAGAATTATTACAAACTCGATGACTCAAAGCAGCACAGACACATTTGTTGTTGTTGGTTTTTGTTTTGTTTCTTGTGTGTGTGTGCTAAAGGTTGAACCTAAGACTTGGGGCATGCTAGGCCATCATTCTCCCACTAAGCTATGTCCCCAGCCCATTTTTTTGTCTTTACTTTGAAACAGTCTCACTATGTTGTCTAGGTTGGTCTCAAACTCATTCTGTAGTCTAGTCCATATTGGCCTTAAATTTATCATTCTTCTAACTCAGTCTCTATGGCAACTGGGATTACAGGCCTGGGCCACTAGGCCCAGCTCAGAAACACGTTATTTAGGAAGTTAAAATTCTAAAACTGAAGGTAGAAGTTTCACCCATACAGTAAGTCACTTCACCATTTCCAGCTTCTAGGGCTGCCTGCCATCCTTGGCTCATGGTCCCTTCATCTGGTTCAGGTCCCGTACATTGAGGCATGGTCAGATCTTTCTCTTTCCCATTTCTATTGGCACATCTCCTCCAACACGACCCTTCTGCCTTCTTATATAAGGACCATTGCTATTGCCTTGGGCCCCCTGGATAATCCAGAATGAGCTTTACTCTAAACCCCCTAAATCTCATCTGGAAAGCCCACATGGAAAACTCACTTCCAGGGTGCAATTTTCTTTCTATCATGGCTGCAAAGCCATTGATTCCAAAACAAGTTGCTGCTTAGATCTCCATCCCGAGAACAGGCAGCCATAGGCCCCAGGAGGAGCTCTGTTTTCTAAAACAAACCCGACAGACATGGGGAGGGCCTGCATTGAGACAGGATGACAGAAGCTTCTAGTGAACTTTGCTGCAACAATGACTGAATGTGGGGAAGGCTGGGTCAGTAGAGTGATCAAGTCGCACTCCTAGGTAAGCCATATTTCTGGCTCGGGGCCCAGCTTGGGCAACGCCAGCCTGTGGGTGCCTGTGCTTAATTATAAGCGAACCTCTGTTTGCTTAGCCATAAAATGGGAATATTGAGCCATGGAATTAAATAAAGTCATACATATAATATACCAACCTGGCTCATAGGTGATGGCTCAGTCAAGTTAATTCTTCACTGCCTTCCTTAGTGGTTAGACCGAAGGTCAAGAAAGTAATTACAGTGCGGTCAAAGTAATTAGGTTAAGAGTAATTAAGCAGGTGGTGGGAGCCTGATCTAAACTCAGAGGATATACCTAAACAGTTCCATGTGAAAAAGCAAAATCGACTTTTTCTCTTCTGGCTTCAGCCTAATTGCATCTTATGCCTCCAAATTGAATAAAATGTGGAGGAGAAGACCTGAACTGACACATGCCTGGGGCTGGAGGACCGGAGGAAGCATGCGGCATTTTCTGTCGTGAAACACATGAGCTAAGGAATCAGTAGGGTTTAGGTGTGCAATGTGTCTTGATCATATCCACCCCAACTCCTCCCCTCCAGTTCCCCTTGGGGCTCTCTGACACATCTTCCTTCCAACTTAATGCACTCTTTTTTTTTGTAATTCTTTAGTTCTTTTGCTTTTTCATTTTCATATGGACTGGGAAGTCTTCATTTTTTTTAATTTGGTTTTTGAGAATTTCATATATGAGTATTTATATCATGTTTCCATTCTCTCCTCCCTCCAACTCCATCCATGCTCCCCATCATAATTCATGGCCTCTTATTCTTGAATTCTTATTCTTACACCACACACACACACACACACACACACACACACTATATGCATAAACAACCTGCTAAGCTTATTTAGTGTTGTCCATCTGTCTGGGGCCGACCTCTTGGGGTTGGATAACCTATCAAGGAGCTAATTCCTGGGGAAGACTGATCCTACCTTTCTCAACAACCATTAATTAGTTGCCTGTAGCTCTTCATCCATTTTTAAATATATATATATTTATCTATAAAATTATATTTTTAATCTACTGAGTTCAATTAGTAATGCCCATATGTCCATACATGGAGTCATCCTTTGGAGCATGGACAACTAACTACTAGTGGCTACACTCAAAGAAAAATGACTCTCCTTCCCCCAAAGCTATCAATTGCAAATAGACCCACAATTAGAAATGGGGCCCTGGTAGCCACTCTCCATCCATCCATCCATCCATCCATCCATCCATCCATCCATCCATCCATCCACAATTTGCAGTTGCCCATTTTCTTTCGTCGTCCTTGTTCAAATGCTTGTACAAATTTCTTCATCTTTATCCAGGTAACTTTTCATATCCTAATTTGAAAAGCCAAGATGTTAATATTTTCCCAGTTGTGTTACACTGCCTTTTATAATTACTCTTTAAAACAGATGTCTTGAATTCCACAGTAGAATGGACCACGTTTGCTCAGCGGTTCCCAGTCTCAGACACAAAGGTTGTGCTGTGTGCATCAGATGTTTTTCTTAGGGTAATTTTGACACAACCCTTGAAGTCAAATTACTTTTTGAACCCCCCCCCCAAAATTCACATTTCTCCACTTAAAATGGTCTTCATTTTCACTTTTTTTTAACCCATACTTCTTTGCAACCCCCACATCCTCTTTCAATTTAGCACAAATAGAATGGAGGAGTGAGAGAGGATCTGGAGATCCCATTAGTTCCTACAAGGCGCTCACAACTCATAACCGTGACCATCTCCGTCAGCAGCATCCTAGGAGCCCCCTAGTTGAAGGCAGTTAGGAGAGCTTTCCCTACCCCCAAAGGGTTGTGGGGGCCACAGACTGTAAGCTCCCTGGGGGCGGGCTGTGCGTCACTCTCACTTACTCTATTCCAGCATAGTCATTGGAGGCTCTCAGCGAATATTTATTGGTAGAAGGAATGGAAGAATATAATTAAAGATAAGGCTTAACAATTTAAATCAGCCTTGGGGAGACAGCACTTCTTTCACACTAATGAGTAAATGGCTGGTATTAGTTTTTTTCCCCAGGAACAGGGTTTACCAGAAGGAACAGCCAGTGGGAAGCACTTTGCTTCGGTTGGAAAGGAGAAAGTGATGGGTCTGAGACACCTAAAATAGGTACATTAGAATTCTGCCTAGGGCCAGCCTTGTACTTTTCAAACGCAGCCTATTAATGCTATAACTAACCACAGACTCAGAACCTGTAAGACGCACAGACTCTGGGTTTTAAAATGTGTGGAATGCTTTTGTAGCCTGCTATGGTTTCTGACTAGCCTATTAATTGGGCTGAGGCTACCAATTCGCAGAGCTCTGCTCTGGTGTTGCTATCGAGGGGCCGATTTTTGAACTCCCATCCCCACAAGAAGATGGTGTAAAAACCTGTATATAACCCCACACCTCCTCCTGAATAATTTTAAATTGTATACAGTGTAAATACGGTATAATTAGTTGTGCTGTGTTGTTGTGGGGGAATATCATAAGCACCTGTACACATTTAGTATAGATACATTTTTTCCCCCAGACGTTTTTGGCCTAGGATTAGTTGAACCCACAAAGGTGGAACTCACAAACGTGAAAGGCTTACTGAGTACTGAGTCCTATCCTCCTTGTTAGCAAGGAACCAGGGGACATGTATTTTTCCCAGCATTCTCCACTCAAGTCGGGACCTGACTTAGGTGGAAAGGAATATGGGGGTAACCAATTCTCTAACTTTGCCTGGGGTTCTAGTTACATACAGGGATTTCTGTGTTGCAAGAACACCCCAGTCTCGTGCAGCTAGTGTAGAGGCAATTGGTTACCCGTTCCAGGAACTGGCAAGAGTCTTGCTATAGACTTTATGAATTGGGCAATGCACCCCAGCTGATGAGACTTCTCCTCGCATTCCAACCAGGGTCCACTGTAGAGGTAAAGCAAGATTTTCCTCCCTGTTTCCTCTCCTGGAAATATCAACACTCTATGGTGTGATCCAGAAGGGTCTGTGCCAGAGGATTCTGTACAGACTTCTTTTATGAGCTGTCAACATGGGCAAGAAACTTTGGGAGCTGAAATAATTATTTCTAGAAAATCATCCTTAAATACAAGAGCCACAGTAGATTAACTCATTAATATTCTATGTGTTTACCAAGCCATCACTTAGAGCAGTGTTCTTAGATAAGAGGAAAACAGAACAGGGTGCTGAAACAGGCCAGAGCCCTCCCTAGTCTGTGTTTGGGAGCGATGGATGGTCCAGCATCCATGTGGCACATCGGTCCGGCCATGGCCATCAGAGTGCCTGGATCTTTTGGTAGAGAGTGGAGAGTGCCAATTCTCTATAATAATTCATCCATTTTAATATATATATATTTATATATTTATATATAAAATCATATTTATTAATCCACTGAGTTCAGTTAGTCAAACTCATGGTTTGACTCATTCTCCCTCAGGTTCCAGCACAGACACTCTCACTCTGCTCTCGGCTTTCTCTTTACAGTCACACAATTCAGCTGCTTGTCACCAACAATGGATCCACAACAACATCTGACCAGTAGACTATCACCAAGATAAACTGCCGAAGACTTCTCCTGGAGATGAGATTATGACCTCCCCTTGTCTTTGTTGCTGTTGATGTCCCTTCCCGTGTGTCTTTACTGTCAGAAATCTTTCGCTCACCCGATTACCACGGCTCTCTTTCTGGGTTGGAAGCACACACACAGCTCCCATCGCATCAGCTTATAGAAAACCCGCTTCAAGTCAAATGGGCGGGCAGAGATCGAAAGTTAAATAGTAAAGGCTCAGGGCCTCCAGTTTTGAGAGAACTTGAAAGTACTTGGGTTTCCTTCACGTGTTTTAGAAAAGTCTTCAACTGTCCTTGACCAGACTTTTCTCAGACACAAATATTTAAAATAAATGGAAGAAAATAATTTATTGCTTTGGCTTTCTTTTTTTCTTTTTCCTTAAAAACAACTGATAGCTAACATTTTCATAGCATCTTTTCTCATCTTTTTCCTTATAAATTTAAGGAATGTGTAATTCTGTGCTCTAAATAAATCTACTATTTTATTGAAGATGATTAAAAATCAGGGATTGGAGGATGAGATTAGATGTTTGGGGCAATAAAAATCAGAAGCATACTAGAACTTTAAGTGGAGGCCCTTAATTTATTAGGGGAGGGGCTCAGAAGTAAAGTCTAAAATATGGTTTTAAATGCAACAGAAGATCCCAGTATGTTCTGCAAGTTCTATCCCAGTCTGGCAAGTCCTGGCCTGAGACCAGTACTTGGTTGAGGCTAAGAAGACAGAAACCCAGTGTGAGTGAGCTGTGGAAGAACCATGATTTGTCCATGCGAGGGCTGAGGCTAGACAGGGAACATGGGTCTAATTTGTGCTGCTCTTCCAGGCTCTCCACCCCCTGGGCCTCCACCCTGGACCCGAGGAGTGAGCCCTCTCACCTCATAGAGGGAACTTAACTTGCTTTCATATCCCAGAGACAGCAAATCTATAGAACACAGCTATTATTACTAGTTCACGGATTGTTAGGTCATTTCCCAAAGTTCATAATTGATTTGACTCTTTTCTCTTCCTCTGCGCCAAAGAATCGAAGCCCTGTTGATGTTTTCCTTCCACGGTCACCCACCCGGCTCCAGGCCTGACCACTTCCTGCCTCCATTGCTGCAGTGGGTTCTGTCTTCAGCCTGCCCCTCCTGCAGTGTTCCTGGATACACACGCATGTGGCTGCTAGGGTTCACGTAGATTCGTTGTCAAAAAAGAGCCTTAGCTTCTTTTTGGCATTGATTGACATCCCAAAGGTCAATCTGTTCAAGACTTGATTCCCAGGATGGTGCCACTGAGGGAAAAATGAGACTTGAGGTCCTTAGGTTGCTGGGGGTTGTTCCCTTGGGGGAGATTATCAGGTGACCTGGCCTCTTCTTTATCTCCTGGCCACAAGATAAGCAGTTTGCTCTCCTAAACACCACTTACCTTTGGATCTGACCCCTCAACAAAGGCTTGAGACAATAACCAGTCTGCCTGGCCTTAAACTGGAAGCTTCTACAACCTTGTGTGAAAATAAACCTTTTCTTGCTATAATAGTCTCAGGCATTTTGTTACAGTCATGGGAAGCTGATTAAAATACTTATTCAAATAATGCAAGTACATCTTCTTCCCTATCCGGCATGGTAAATGTTTCCTTTTCATGGTCAAGGTCGTCCCTGCCCTCTCCTCACCAGACTCTTCCAACTTTAAACAGCCCTTACCCTTCACCTGCCGCTTAGCCTTATCTTTCCATGATTGAACCCTCCCCTTCTCTGCTTCGCGTCTATTTTAATCTACACACATTGCTCAGATATCATCTTTCTGTGAGACACCACACACGGGTCCCCAGTGGCCCTCACCTACTCGTTGTGTAGAGCCAGAGCCAGGTGACAGTCCCCTTTCTGCTCATGGAATTGCTTCACTCTGACTTCTCATACAGTTTCCTATTTTTCGTGTTTTCCCGTTTATGTAGGCAGCCAAGAGGCAAAACCACGTTTTTCACTATCTGAAACAGCAGGATAGTATCTGGAAATATTAATCTTTATGCTTTTGGTTTTTTTCTTGTCCTTGTAAATGGCTTTCCCTTCGTCAGACAGAGGCATCCACATTGCCTCAAGCAGAAAAGTGGGAATGAGAGACATATCAGAAATTGTCACTATTCCAGATTTATTTTAACTTACAAAACAGTTCTTAAAAAAATCCAAAGGGGGCTGGCAAGACAGCTTAGTGGTTTCAGGTGCTTGCTGCCAAGAGCGATGACTTGAGTTTGAGCCTCAGCATCCACAAGATAAAAGGAGAGAACCGATTCTACCAGGTTGTCTTGTTATTCCGGAACGTGTGTTATGGAACACTACAACTACCCAAAATGTCTACACAGGAATTAAACAAATTTTATTTAAAAGGGAATCCATAAAAGCAACAAAATAAAAATCAAGGGAAAGTCTGAAAGTTTTGTGACATATATAATAACTATATAACATAATGGTTGAAGTGGAAAGAGAATGAGGCCTTGCTGGGTTTTGCCTATTGTCTGAGACCTACTCTCCAGAGAAGACAGTGTCTGCCTCCGGATCCTCCCCCACATCTACTAAGACCTGAACATGTAGATACAACCTGTGAACACCACAGCCAGAATCCTTCAAAACCTACTCAAAACCATCCATACAGATGTCTCCTGTGATTGGGTCATGATCCCTAATCAAAACCGACCGCATAGACAGGGTCTGGAATACTGTGGACCACACACAGGACAGCACCAATCCTCAAGAAGGCAGGGACTTCACTACCCATGGAAGTAGGAAAGGCCCAGACCTAAGACTTGGGGAGATCCTTGCCCTTGCATTTTTCCTGTTTTATAAGGTAACCATTAGCCTCATGTGGATACAGCATTTGAAACAGGGGGAGTCTGACAAGAAACTGAATGTCGGTAGCCGCATGAGGCTGGTGGCTCCCATAGTGGGCAGGCCAGGTCTTGTGTGACTGTGATGAGCAGCACAGTTGCTGACACACAGGGAGCTCTCATAAATGTTTGACGATTGAAGCCATAAAGCAGTGACTCCATGCTGACTCCTGATTCAGGATCCACCCAAAGCCTTGGCTTGTATGCTCTAGTCTGCCGAGTGTTTGGAAGATCCTGCAGCTTCTGCCATGTAAAACAGTTCCATAGGAATTGATTCTTTTTCTAGCATGCACAGTTTTCAAATCATCCACACCACTTAATGCCTACCTATTGGGTATGACAACTGCTATACTACTTGAATCTGAAGCCTACACTGGTTTCTAGAGCTTTAAATTTTGTCTTGTAACACTCGGAAGAGAACTTGAATAATACACCTTCTAATCGCTCCTTAGTTCAGTGTTATTTTCTATGCTATGCTTGGAACTGGATGGCCCCAGATGATACTAACCTGCAGATGAGGAGCACAGGACATACTGATAGACGGTATGAGCTATGTGAGTCTTTCTGATGCTCTACCTAGCTCATACTGATAGACTGTAGGAGCTATGTGAGTATTTCTGATGCTCTACCCAGCTCATACTGATAGACTGTAGGAGCTATGTGAGTCTTTCTGATGTTCTACACAGTATTTCTTCTGCTGATTTCCCTCTGAGCTACCCCAACCCTCTGAGAACCCCAACCCTGGGCTTTCACGAGTCTGGGAATGGTCAGACTGACCCCAGGGCTGAGAGAGCAGGTAGGGCTCAGCCCTACAGCAGATGCTTTGTGCCAGGTCTCATTACAGAACATTTGTTTGGTTCATTCCATTTAATTTTGTTTTAATGAACCACTCTGCTTCTGGCCCACCTCTTCCTTTGGGGATCGAAACTGTTCATTAAGTCAAAAGACTAGATTGAATCAAATTATCAGCAAATCCTTGTAGATTCTATTACGTGTAACTTTTCATTTCTTTTTAAATCAGCAGATTTAGAATCCACACCATCACAATGAATACTTTGACATCTCGACGTGCTCCCATCTTCCGTGTCCCCCTCCTTCACCTTGGCGGCTTGACACCCTCTGCATTCCAGCTCACAGAGGAAGAAATCAGTAAGGACCCTCAGTTACAAAACAGCCAGAGTGGAGGCCTAGGTCAGGCACAGCTGGGAATAATTACAAATTCCTTTAATCCAGAGGCTGTCTAGGCCTAGGACAGATGTGATCACCTGGACTGGTTATAACACAGACTACTGGCCCTTCCCCAGAGTTGTTGATTATCCTCAGATCTTGGGAAGGACCCAAAATTCTGCGGTTCCAGCAACTTCCCAGGTGATGGTGTTTCTGGCCTGGAAAACCATTGTCTTAATCATTCTGTGATGAGCCTTCAGGGAAAGTACCTTTGGATGCATGTCAGCTCTTTGACGTCACTATGTCTTAGTTTTCACACGCCCCAAACACTAGTCAGCAAAGGTCTTTCTTGCCTGAATCCAAGAAAGCAAGAAGTTCGAAATAGGAAAATTCTCAAAATGTTCCATCTTCAGTTCCAAAAAATGGAATGAGTTTATTTTGGGTTTTTGTGAGAATTTAGGTAACCTGGTTTATAGGTGGTAGAAGTCAGTGAGTCACTGGGGAGTCAGGACGTTGAGCGATTTAAACAAATCTGACTTCAAACTTGCCGTAAAGATGGCTAATTAGGTGGAGCCCTGAGGAGCGACCAAGCCCCCTGTCACGGAGGTGATTGTTCTTGTTATACAATATAAATCATTCCAAAACATGTGTGGCAAAGTAGACTCCTTTGCTTTTCATTATTTAGATAAAAATTTCCCCAAAGCCACAAAACATTTAGTCAGTTCAATTAATCTACTACAAAATCCCACTTATCATCCAGATGTTTCAAACACAGGTCTCTGAACCGTCAGCTGGATGAAGTGTTTGCCATCACCAGATGTTTGGCTGTCAGGGGTACATAGCTCTGCTTGAAATGTTCTGGGAACCTGGATTTTTTTTCTCTGTGCTTAATCACTCTTCTGGTCAATAAATCCTACTTTCAGTGTAACTAAATGCCACAGTTGCAATTTAAATGCCTTTCCTCTTGTTTCTGTCCGGTGTGCGGGGAATGAACAATACTGTTCATTATCTGTTGGTAATTATTCTTAATTTATTGGAAGACAGCTAGTCACTCCTTATCTTATTCTTTTTCCATGCAAAATTACCTCCAACCCTTTTTTAAATTTCCCCTACAGATGTGAGTTCCACTCCTCTAACTTGCTTTTAACTGTGCTCTTGCGACGTAGCCCAAACTTGCCTCTAAACCTTGATCCTCCTGCCTCAGTCTACTGGGTGTTGGGACTGTAGGCATGTCCCCGAAACACTGGGCTTTCAGGCTGTTATTTGAAAGCTCAGGTCTAGACTATGGGTTCTGAGTAATACAGAATATAAATGGCTGCTTTAATAATGTGGGTCCTGAGTAGTAGAGCTCATTTCCCAGACTCCCCAAGACATAGCTCTGAATCTCGCATCCTCAACCTCCTTTCTGCTAAGTGTCGGTGCTATGAAATCACCAGACATCGTCTCTATTTCTCATTAAGGTTGAATTTGGTGGTATGGCATGGGTTCGCTACTCTTAATTGTGTTAAAATTTTTTTATTACATTTATTTATTGGAGATGGGCACAAGAATACCATGGCATGTGTGTGGAGGTCAGACGGCAACTTGGGGTACCAGTTCTCTCCTTCTACATGGGCCCAGGTCACCAGGTTTGGCAGCAAGTGACCTAACCCACTGAACCTTCTTGATGGCCCCTTCTTAATTAAGTTTTCAAACTACATCAGTTCAAAGATGCTGTTGGATGAATGCCAACAGATTCATAGGTATAATTAAGTGAAACAAAGTCGGGTTCAATGAGTGAATGCAAATTTGTTCAAATTTACTTGTGGTTCACTTTGGTTCTTTTTAAGATACGTTATATAGAAACAGAAGGAGGAACAGCTCAGTTGGATCTGTGGTTGAAGTAAAAGATACTTAACTGTGAGAAACTGCTGGTCTAGGCTCTTCCAAAGGGAAACTCGGGAGGCAGCTAACAGTCAAGTGGAGTCCCTCACCCTAATCTTTACCCACTCCTCAGACCCTGATGCCGGGGCTGCCTAACCTCTTTCTTCTGATCATAACAGTTATCTTCTTATTTTCATTGATTTGTTAGAGAGGGTCTTGTGTAGCCCAGGCTACCCTTGAACTTGGTGTGCAGCCGAGGATAACCTTTCACAGTTCTGTATATCCTGCTTCACAGTCTAGGATTACAGGCGTGTGGCATCATGCTTGGGGTGTGCAGTTCGGCGGATGGAACCCAGGGCTTAAATGCGTATTAGGCAAGTCCTCTGCCAGCTGAAGCTCATCACCAGTTCAGTTGTCATTTTTAAACATTTATTTATTCTTCAAAATGCTCATACCTGCATACATTGTATATTGATCATATCCAAGCCTCACTCTCTTTTTCTAACTTCCTCTGGGTTGTCTTAACCCATCTCCCTCCCACCTCTTGTCCCTCCCTTTCCTTTTTCTTTTTAAAGAATAAGCCAAAAAAAAAAGAATAAGCCGTGCAGTGGTGGCGCACGCCTTTAATTCCAGCACTCGGGAGGCAGAGGCAGGCGGATCTCTGTGAGTTCAAGGCCAGCCTGGGCTACAAGAGCTAGTTCCGGGATAGGCTCCAAAGCTACAGAGAAACCCTGTCTCAAAAAAAAAAAAAAAAAGAATAATGCACTGAGTCCAGTTAGTGCAGTAAGTTAGTCCCATAAGTGCATGGGTCTGGGGTTACTCACTGAGTCCTTGGCCACCTACCTAGCAGTGGCCACCCTCAGAGAAAAAGTGACTCTTTTTCTAGCACCTGTCTACTGCTACCAGCTCCTCAGCTAGGGATGGAACCTTGGGATCTTTCTCCCAGATAAGAGAGAACAAGGTAAAGGGCTGTCTTCACCAGCTACCCTTAGATCAGCAGTCATCAGTCCTGACTGGTGTGTTATTCAGCAGTTGCCGTGGAACAAGCTTTACCCAAACACAGGCGCATGTAGACATGTCCTGCCTCACAGGTTCTGAGTGGGAAGAATGGGAGTGTATCTTGGCTGGGTCCTCTAGCTTGGAGTCTAACGCAAGGCTACAATTGCTTCCACTTCTCTTTAAGAAGGACCATATCCAGGCCCACGACTGCTGGAAGAATTTAGTTTTTCCAGGGTCATTGTTCAGAGGTCTCAGCTCCTGTGCGCTGGCTGGCTTGAGGTCCCACTTGGTTCCTCTGGTTCCTCACACATGACCTCTCCAGGAGTATCCCGCCACATGGCAGTTTGTGTAGTGAGCCAGCTAAAGCCAAGGGAGCTGGTCAGGGAGACACAGTTGTAGCCATCAGGAAGCCAGCCTGCTTCGATACAGTAGCAGAAATGCTGGCCCACTGCTTCTGATTCCTACTTGTTAGAGGCAAGTCAGTAGACCCTTCCTTCATCCAGAGGCAGGATGACGCAAGAGCCAGAGCGACTCTGGGTGGGGGTCAGCCGGTTCTCTACCACAGCGTCATGCTGGAATCCTCTGAAGAGCTCTTATAAACGACAGTCCCTGCACTAACCCCAGGGCATTTCATTTTAATCAGCTAATGAGGTGCACATTACAGACAATAATGAAGGTAGACAATTGCTTACCATCATAATAATAATTCTGACATTTTTGGTAGCCCAGAAGGCTCCTTCTTGCTCTTTGGTAATTCCTTCCCTTATTCCAGTCCATGAAAACCATTGACCAACTTTCCTTCCTTCCTTCTTAGTTGTTGGTGTGTATATGTGTGAGTTTATGTATTTACATGTGTGTGCAGGTGCATGTGTCTGTGTATGTGCATGTGAAATCCAGAGATTGACACTGGGTGTCTTCTACTGTCATCCTCTGCCTTTAGCGACACAGAACCTCTAGCGACATCCTTTTTGTTATAGTTTTGTCTTTTCTAGAGTTTTGTATAAAGAGAACCATATCATCTGTAATCCATATAGTTTATAATCTACATAATCTCTAGTCTACATTGTCTATAGTTTATATCATCTGTAGTACATATGGTCAATAGTTCATATAGTCGATAATTTATGTCATCTATAGTAAATATCACCTATAGTATACATTATCTATAATATACACTGTCCATAGTTCATATTATCTATAGTCCATATGGTCTATAGTTAACATAGTCCATACTATATATCATTTATAGTCTGTGTCACCTATAGTTCACTTTTGCTTCTTGTTTATTTAACAAAACATTTTTGAGATGAATTTGCACTACATGTCTCACCGGGTTCCTTTTTATTGTTGACTAATATTCCATTTTATGGGTATATGGTAATTTACCTGCTCATAAGTCTACTGATGGATATTTGGCTAGCATGGATAGTGTCTATGAACATATAAGTACAACTCTTCATGGGACCATAAGTTTTCTTTGTCTTGAACAAATGTATAAGGGGTCAGGTGGTAAGTGTGTGTTTAACATTAAACAAAATCACCAAGCTGCTTCCAAAATGGCGAGAGACATTATCTGGCATTCTGGCAGCGAGGCATTAGAGTTGTTTTGGACCATATCTTGCCAACACTTGGAGGTCTTTCTAACATTTAGCCATTCACATGAATGTTCAGTGGCCCCTCCTCTGCGCTTTTCTAAGGAGTAACTGTATTGGGCATTTTCATATCCTTTTGTCATTTGAACCTCTTGGTTGTGGTATAGTGTTTATCCAGATATGGGCTGTTTCTTCAGACTGGTTTCTGACTATTGCATTGTGGGAGTTCTCTCTGTTATCCAGGTACAGGGCATCCCTCAAAGGTCTGTTTTACAGCCACATTTCCAAGAACAAGCCCGCCTTTTACGTTAGTCTTTCAAAGGTTAATTTTGGCAAAGTTACATTTACTATTTTTTTGCCCAGTATGTTGTGCTTTCTGGGTTCTAAGAAATTGCAATCTAACTCAAGGTCATAAATATTTATGATTTCTTTGAGAAATGTTATTGCTTAATGCTTACATTAAGGTCTATGGTCTATTTTGAGTTAATTTTCCTGGGTGCTGGGGGTCAGGGTAAAGGTCCCTTTCTTTGTTATGAAAGTCCGTCTCTTCTCCTCTTTCCCCATAGACTGCCTGGATGCTTTACTGCACATCAGTTGACCATGTAGGAGTGAGTGTGTTTATTGACTATTTTCTGCACCGTTGACTTAATTGCCTCTTATTGCTTAAATAACACACCTGCTTGATTACCAGAGCTTTACAGTACATCTGAAAATAAGTAATACGAACCCTCCAAGTTGGGTTAATAGTTTACCAATTAGGGGGTGTCTGCATTTCCTCATAAATTTTAGGGAAAGCCCGCAGGTTAAAGAATTGTCGCTGAGATTTTGTTTGGAATTGGGTTCAACCTGTAGAGCAATTTGAGAAGAGCCAATGTCTTAATTGACTATTACAGTGTGCAGCAGTAGTGTCTCTTCAATGTACATGTCCGTGGAGTTCTAATTTTTAAGTTGTTGTTGTGTGTCTGTGACATTTATGTTGGGAGCATATGCTCCAGCGTGTGTGCCCAGAGAGTTAGAGGACTCTTCCTCGAGTCGGTTCAACTGTCCCACCTTTATGTGGGCTCTAGAGTTTGAACTCAGGTTACCATGCTTACACTGTAAGTGCCTTTACCCATGGAGTCGTCTTGCCTGTCCTCTCTCTTTAGCTTCTTTTCTGCAGCTTTTTACAGTTTTCAGTGTTCAAATATTGTATACATTTCATCAAATTCATTTCTACAGCTTTCTGATCTCACTGCTATTGTAAATGACATTGACTTAAGTTTAATTTCTGATTATTCTTTGACAGTATGTAGAATTGGAATTGATTTTTTATATTCTTTTTTGTATATATTTTGTTTTTTTATATCCTGATTGCAATTTCCCCTCTCTCCTCTCCTCCCAGTTCCTCCCCCTCCCCCTTTCATTCATTTTTCTCCATTTCTCTTCAAAAAAGGGTAGGCCTCCCATGGATATTAACCAGTCATGGTATATTAAGTTGTAGTGACTCTAGGCACTTCCTCTCCTATTAAGTCTGGAAGAGGCAATCTGGTAGGCTAAGATCAAAAACACAAGCTACAGCTCCTTCTGGTGAGGATGTGGAGCAAGGGGAACACTCCTCCACTGCTGGTGGGAGTGCAAACTTGTACAGCCACTTTGGAAATCAATACGGTGGTTTCTTAGAAAATCAGGAATCGATGCAATTGATTTTTATATTCTATGTTCTTGATACTTAGGTGTTATATTTGCCCACGTTTGGATTCTTTTGAATTTTCCACATAGGCTTTGCCTCCTGCTGTCTGAAGTACAGGCTTTTCTTTATTTCTTTCATCTGCTTCTTCCTTGCAATCATGTGTCCTTGATACCTTCCTTGATTCTTGTCATGATTTTAATTTCAGGGTCTGCGCTTTATTCAGGCCAAGGATGTTCCTTCTGCTCCTGAGTGGCTGAAAACTGCCTTTGGACAGATTTGGAGGTTTGTCAATTCTCTCCTGACTTGAGATCATCATGTATTTGGGATTTTTGGTTGTTTGTTTTGTTTGGTTTTTGCCTTGTTCTTAAAATGCTAATATTGTCAGTTACGGCATTTCTGGAATTAGGATTTTTGCATCTTGGGAGGGTCAAGACTACAGTTTTTTTTTTTCTGAGATTTGTTCTGATATTAAAATAGCAAAATGCTGACTGTTTAAGAGATTGAAATTGGTCTCTTTTTTGTTTTGTTTTTGGTTTTTTGAGACAGGGTTTATGTGTAGCTGTGGAGCCTGCCCTGGAACTAGCTAGCTCTTGTAGACCAGGCTGGTCTCGAACTCACAGAGATCCACCTGCCTCTGCCTCCCGAGTGCTGGGATTAAAGACATGCGCCACAACCACCTGGCGGAATTGGTATCTTTTAAAGGAAATATTTGAGAGACAGAAAAAGGCAACATTTTCCTATCTACCCACTTACTTCCTGTTTCTGGCTACCACCATCTTTATGTGCCTCTGACATCTCTGGGCTTCCTTCCCCTTTGCTGATATTGTCATGTTTTGTGGTAGTAAATGATGTTTGTCTGAAGTATTGTTGGTTTCACTTCCGGAAGAGTTTTACTGAGTAAGGGCTTTCATATCCATCCTTTGTTCCTTACATAGTTCCTTACCCGCTGAGTCGAATCCCTCTTCTAAGTTAGATAAGTATCTTCTTGTGACTATTCCTCTGCCTGATTCAAAATCTCATCACTTATCATGGCTTTTAGTAATTTAGTTTTAAGGTGCCTTGATATTTCTTTATGATATGAATCTCCAAATTTATAGATTCCATCAAATATGACCATCTATTTAAAAATTATCTTTGCTCCTTTCTCTCTTTCTCAATTAGAATTATTTCTCATTCTATAGGAGAGCTCTGGGAATTGTCCTACCCAAATGTCCTCTGGGTATTTCCTTGATTTGGGGGAGTTTATCCTCTAACATGCCCAGTTCAGTAATGGCTGGAGATTCAGGGGTGCCCTCTGGATTGCCTGGGCTTTCTTGTGAAGCTATATTATCAGTGAAAAAGTCTTACCACCTGGGGCCACTGAATACCTCCCTCTGCAGCCTCACTGTGTAGAGTCACTGGAGTTTGATTTCCCTCTTTCTGCACTGATGCCCAGACTATATCCCAGCAATGAGGTAGTGCAGTGGTTCAGGGGGCTTTCTAGTCTTCCTTCTGTCAGGAATCCTGGTCCTGTGACATCTGTTGTTCAATATCTGTGGTAAGAAATTTCTTCTTGGTTTTCAAAGATCTACAGTGTACTTAGTCCTTTTGTTGTTGTTGTTTTTACTATAACCAAATCCTGGAGGAGACTGACTTTATAAAGAAATCAGATTTCTTTTGCTCATAGTTCTAGGGACTCAAGGGCATGGTGATGGTGTTGGGTTAGCTCTGGTAAAGACACTTTGGCTGTGCCACATCATGGAGGGACATGAGTATCTGGAGAGAACCTGAAACCAGAGAGCTATCCCATAATTCCTTCCGAGGGCACCCCCAATGATCTAACCCTCCTGCCAGGTCCTATATTTGTAAGCTTACATCCCTACACATGAGGATCAACCTCCCAGCACATGAGCTTTGTGGGGCAAACAATACCTGAACTATGACACCTGTCTTCTGCTGTTCATATTTTGTGTGATGCCCTTCCTCTAGAATCAATCTCATGACTGACGAACAGGGTATGGTCAAGTATAGGGTAGCATTTTTATGACTGGGGTGCTGAAGACTTTGACTCCCAACTTGATAAAGCAAGCAGCCATGTTATAGTTCTTTCTACATGGAGGAAACTGAGGGCAGCCTCTGGCCAGCAGCCAATGAGAACCTCGGGTCCACAGTTCCACTCCCTTCAGGCACTCTATTTTGCCAGCGACCGTGTGAGCGAGCTGAGAATCGCTCTTCTCCAAGTTTACCATCAGGCGGGCCAGCAGCTTCACTGCAGCTCTGGGAGATTCTGAGCCAAGGGTGCGCTTCAGCTGGAACCACAGAATGCAGCAGAGAAATGTGTCGTCTTTTGTGTTACTAAGACTTGCAGTTAGCTGTTAAAGCAATTTGGAGGTGGCTGCTGTATGTGTTCTGCCTGGTTTTGTTTCTGTTGTTTAAGGCAATAGTTCCTTGCCACTCTACCTCAGTCATAAAGAGGTCCTGGGCATTCAGATTAAAATCTCCAAGGCTAGAGCCCAACTGTCAGTATCTTATAAAACCTCCCAAGATGTGTCCAACCTGCAGTCGTACATGAATGCTGCCGTCTTAGATCAGCTCTTCTCTACCTTTAGTGGATGTGTGAATAACACGTGAACCTTAGAACATGAGGACCCTGACCAAGGGGGGCTGGAACTCTGTGTTCTCAACCATCTCCCGGTCCTCTGTCTGCTGACTCACCCACCACACTTTGAAAAGCAAGGACTCGGTGCTCAGTGCCTTCTGTTTATTCCATCCCTAGAGGAACACACAAGAAGTACCTAAGCATTCCATGAAGGATGTTTGAGGTGCTCTACTTTCTAGCCTAAAAAAATTACTCTTATTCCTTGATAACTCCATACCTATGCTTAATATATTTTGATCATATCTACTTACTCTCTCGTCTTCCCACTCACTCCGGACTCCTTCCCAATACATTCCTGTACTGCTTCCATGTCCTTTTAAAATATCTTTTTTTATTTATGTGTCTGTGTGAGCGTGTGCCACACACATTCAGGTAGCCACAGAAGCTAGAAGAGGGTGTTGGGTCTCCTAGAGCTGGAGTTACAGGTGGACTTGTGAGTGTCTAATGCTGGGAAATGAGCTCAGGTCCTGTGGAAGAGCAGCCAGCGCTCTTGACCGCTGAGCTCTCTCTCCAGCCCTGGGTCTCGTTTATTTCCTCTTCCTTTTTCAGTGGCACACTGAGTTTAATTCGTGATGCCTTCAGGAGCATGAATGTGGGATTATTTACTGGAAAATGGGGAACTTACCTGTGGCTACATAACTCCAGATGGCTCTGCCTACCCTACCAGATATTAGCCCCCATAACCTCTTATGAGCCTTTCTCCTCTCCATCTCATGCAGGTCCCATGCAGGCCATCTGGGCTGCTGCGATTTCTTGGACACCACAGTGACTCCATGTTTAGAAAACTGCATCTCTCAGCAGTTTCTCTTCCCCTCCCCCAGCTCTTCCCATCCCTTGTGTCTCACCTGCTTTCACAAAGATGTTCCCTTGAAGGTTGGCACTCAGCCGCTGCTCATTGACACTTAGATGACTTATTCCACTCCATCCTATTAAAAAGCATCACTCTTCATTACTTGGAATTTTGTGTACTAATTTATTGATTCAACAACTTTTTTTCAATTTTAATCTATTGCTTGATAGGGGAGGGATGTGATGCACCTCCACCACCCCCATCCCTTGTCACCTCAAGCCATTTTCAGTCTCTTGGATGAACAGATGGGTGAGGGCGTATACAATAATGCAGGCTGACTGAGGAAGAACACGAAAGTAATTATGAGCTCATTTATGTGGTGCAGTAGTTAGGATGTCTTTTAGACGAGGTGAGGGTTAAGTTCAGGATATAATTGATCTTTCCAAAATGTGAAGAGTTGGAGTCTAAGACGGTGAATCTTCAGCCTCCGTGTCTGCCCTCCGGTGGGGGCTTTACTAATCTTCACCTGTAGACCCTCACTTTGGCAATGGGAACCACACCATTGTCTCTGTCATGAAAACTGGTCTCTTGGGGTCTTCCCTGAAGCCTCCAAACTCTGAGCTATGTCTACAGGTTAGCATGCTTCTGGAGCCCTCTGTCTCCACTGTCCGAGTTTAAGTCAAAAACATTCAAGAAACGTATCTTATTTTTTAAACTTGGCAGTTTTTATTATACAGGTTTTACCTGCCAAAAATGGACAACTCTCGGTTTTATCTCTACTCATTTCCCAGAAGAGGGGCAGAGGGAGTGGAGAAGTGGACAAGGGCAGGCCTCACACTTATTTTTTTCCATAGCAGGACTCCAGACGTTCTCCCTAGAGCCTGCATGCTGTGAAGGCCCATCCAACATTCCCACATTTTTCAGATTAGCTAAAGACAGTAACAGATGGATTCAGCAGTGTGGAAACGAGGCAGGAAAGCTCAGACTTTGCTCAGCTGGCGTCACTGTGCATAAAGGGTTCACATCTCTTGTAAAATGATGATTGCAGCATAGGTGTATATGGACTGGCTATAAGCAGGGTGGTGGCTGGAGAGATGGCTCATGGACTGGCTATAAGCAGGGTGGTGGCTGGAGAGATGGCTCAGAGGGTGTGAACAGTTGCCTCTCTTGCAAGGGACCCACATAGCCGCCCCAGGCCCTCTATAACTTCAGTTCCAGGGCATCCAACGCTCTGGCTGGCCTCCAAAGGGATTGCACTCATCTGGTGCACATACATACATGCAGGCCACACACTCATATGTGCAAAAAATAAATAAAAAATTAAAAAATAATAATTAACCCAGGGTGTTTCTCTTTAAAGTAGAAAAAATAAATCAGCCCCCCCCCGCCTCTCTACACTTCCTCCGTAAGCGATAGAAAGGCAGGAGAAGACAGCAGGATGGAAAGCATGAGATGGGACCTGCCCCATAGTCAGACTGTGAGGCTTCTTCGCTGTTACTACAGCTGAGTCTAACTTCAACTGCGGCCTCAGCAAAGGTATGTCAGCTCTGCAGAGTCCTAATAGTCCTCAAAAGTCCTAAGGGTATTGGAATCCTTCAGCCAAATAGGAGCCTGGCACCTTTGCTTGGGAGATGAGTTTCTTCTATTTACTCCTCCCTCACCAGCTACAAGGAAGCAACCAAGGGGAGTAGGTACTTCTGAATATTCCCGACCCTATTCGTGATATGATGAACAGAGTAAACAGGGCCATGTATCAGCTACTTTTTGCTGGGTAACAAAACCAACATGAACTTCAGGGCTGAAAGCAATAAGCATTATTTTCACCGCTCTGCTGGGGTTTATGGACATTTTAAGAATTTTTAGGCCACGCTATTTGAAGTCAAGTGATTCGAATTACTCATCTCTTGTCTAGATGACCTGGGAATGACTTGGATGAGGCCTCCGTCTTTAATCTCTAGGGGATAAAAGGCTTATTTCACAGTGGTGGAAGAGGTTCCAGATTGCTGTGGAGATGGGTGACCTCAATGAGTATCATCGGTGTACAAGCCTCTGCTTGTGTCTTGTTTGTTAATGACCCATGTGCTAAAGCTCACTCATGGCCAAAGACAGATTCAAGAGATGAAGAAATATAGATGACAAGACACATGGGAAGGGCATGCATCCAAGGAATCACAGAATGCCTTACGTAGCTCACGTCTTATTTCCAGGTTAAACATTAGTTTTTCCAAACCAGCCAAGTTAAGTATCGGGTGTTTGCTAATGGAAACGTCCAGAATTATTTGTTATCCACGTCCAGCCACATCCCACCGGGTAGCTGCTGTGTTTAATCTTAGCTCATCGTATTTACTCTTCCTCTTGAGTTTTTCAAAAATGCCTGTGAGTGCCTGCGGCCTCTGCCTGTGTAGTTTCCTTGGACTGGAGCTGTCTATGAACGCCTATGCACGTGCTCCTCCCTACTACTAGGGACAAAGGATCACTACCTCCATAATCAGCTCTTGCCCTGTGACCCAGGTCACAACAGTAATAAAACCAAGGTTGTCTTTCGACATCACCCCAGATCCCCTCACCACAACCACTGATGGCTACATCGCTAAGGTCAAGCAACTGACTTAGTGTTTCTCTTTCTATTCCCATTGCCCAGCTCAGAGCCTGGCTCAGTGTAGGTACCCAGCAAATGCTGCTTCATTACATGGGCTCTGATCTACCCAAAAGTCTTCATTTTTCATCATTCATCAAACATCATTTTGGTTTGTCTTTTCCTTTCCCTACCCCAAGTCTAATCTGTCATCATTTCCTACAACACACCTTCGAGTTTTAGTCACTGTCGCTCATCTTGTGTGAGGTGGATATAAGGTCGCTCATCTTGTGTGAGGTGGATATAAGGTCGAGAAGTCCTCGTTTCTTCCTCTGCTTTCCTAAGACTCCAGAAACATTTGGCATGGTACTCAGCTTGTGGGCAGGGTCCATTAATGTTAGTTTGTAACTGTTGTTCATAATGCTTTTACTCTGTTCCTACCACAGCTCTAGCCTGCCTTTGCTAGGCAACCTCAAGGGTCCTCAGAGTCTCTCCCTGGTTTGGAGCTCATCAATTAGGCTAGATTACCAAACTAGGAAGCTCCAGGCATCTTCCGGTTTATCTCAGCTCTGAGGCTATGGTCAGCTCATATCCAGCATTTTCATATGGGTTCTGAGTGAGTGACCTCAGGTCCTCATGCCTGTGAGGCCGGCACTTCACAGACCACATTCTCCTCCCAGCCCCAGCACACTGTTTTTGTGGCTTTGGTCATTCCTGTAATCACCTTCTTGGACCTACGTCATCCAACTGCGTTCACTCAGCTATCTTCCTTTCATTCTTCCATTTTTCCTTTCCTTTCCTCTTTCTTTCTTTCTTTCTTTCTTTCTTTCTTTCTTTCTTTCTTTCTTTCTTCTTTTTCTGTTTTGTTTTTGGCTGTGCTCGGTTTTGAACCCTTTGCATCACAAATGCTGAGCAAGTATTCTTCCACAAAGTTCTGTCCCAGTCCTTCCCACTTGTCCTTTCTAAAGGAAATATAACCTCCTTTCTCACATGCCCCCAAACCTCCCTTGGCTTCCCATTGCTTATTCAAACCTCCCAGGACTCTCCGAGCAATGCCAGGCAACTTGCCCTTTCCTGAAGATGCCTGGCCATGTTAACCCCATTTACTTTGCACACATCAGACTCACAGGGATGCTATGAGGCTTTATAGTCGAGCGCCCTGCATCTTCTGTGGGCCCTCCAATGCTGAGCTCCAGGACTCTGGAGGAAGCAGAACTGCATGAGAAGCCCAGCAGCGCTGTTGTACCCTACCATCTGGTGTTCAACCTGGAGCTGCAGGAGAGGCTGGCTGGCTGCCACATCCTCTCCCCAACTGTTCTGACCTCGGTGACTCTGTTTCTGGTCCTGATTATAAGCAGCCTCCAGGTAAAGGGAAGAAGCAGTAACAGTTCTATACTGTAACTCTAACTCAGACTCTAGGGCCACCGCAAAGTCATGGCTCCCTCCAGACCCCCAACTCCTAGGACTTCCTCTGGACAGGAAACATCGTCTGAGCAAGAAACTGCAGAGGAAGTTGGAAAGGGATAAGTGATGTCCAAGTTGTGAAACAGGAAGACCCTTCCAGCACAGCAGCAGACCACACAGACTTGACAGAGAGACTCCAGTCAGCGCTCAGCCTCTGCACAGGATTCACATTCTAGAATCAAAGAGTCAGAAGCCAGGAGCTGAGGCGATGGCTCAGCTGCTAAAGTGTTCCCTATACAAGTCCAAGGACTTGATTTTGGATCGCCTGCACTCACATAAAGTTTGGGTGCAGCAACACACATCTGGAACTCCAGCACTGGGGGAGTGGAGGTTGGGAATAGATGGGTTCCTGGGGCTCCTTCGCCAGCCAGTCAGGCTAGCCAGTGTGTCTGAGCTCCAGGTACAGGGAGATTCTGTCTCAAAAAACAGTGAAGGAAGAGAAACTGAAGAAGGCACCTGACATTGACCTTTGGCCTACACACACACATACCCCCCACCCCCACCCCCCCCACACAGATGAGGTAGTGACCTTGCCAGCACCTCTCAAAACATTGGTATCCTGTCCTACAATTCATGAGCTTTTGATAATCTATAACTCTACTTACTTTTAAAATTGCTATACTGCATTCTGAATAAGGAACCTAGAAGGGGGCGTGTCAGGCAGCCACCACATCCCAGTACAATGACCCTATAGAGAGCCCCATTGAATGGCTCGCTGTGTTGGAGGCACCAGCCGAACCTGGTCCTGCTCTGTGTGTCCTTTGGTCTTCTCAATAAACCTGTGATGTCAATGTTATTGCTATACTCATTTTTATAAACAAGGAAGCTGAGACTTCAAGTTTGATGTCGTAGTTAGGTAAAGGAGAGTCTATCCCACTCCCATTTTAACAGGGTCCACTGTATAGCTCTGGATGGCCTGGAACTCAGTCTGTAGACTGAATTGGCTTTGAACTCACAAATAGCCCCCTGCCTCAGTCAGAACATCCCATCACCTCTTCAAAGCATTTTAGAGTCTATTAAGATGTGAGTAACAAAACTTGCTTGCAATGGTTACTCCATGTGTAATCAAGGTGGCCAAGGCATCAACCTGTCACTTCATTTGGTAGATGTGGTAGGCTGTTGGGTTGTTTCTAGGCTGTTCTTGGTGTTTGATGGAGGCTTTCCCCGAAGCACCAAGTTGTTTTCCAACTTCAGTCTCCGAGAGGAGTGTGTTTTGATTGGGAGGGAGGATGCCTTCCCTGGGAATGTTCCAGACTGCTCTGGGAATGGGGTAGGATTGTACAAGACTTCTTCCCAGCCACGTCGTGCCTGCCGGCAATGTATGCCCAGGTATGTTCTGCCTGACTTCACTTTTGTCTGGGGCTCACTGTCCTCCTCCAAGCAAGGGATGAGTGGAGCAGTGAGCAGTGGAGTTGTAGATTATCACAGTCTTTCCAACATTTGACAGGGGACCCATGGATGCTTGCAAGTCTCCCTCATTTTAATTGGTCTGTCTTACACAACAGATTCGAGTAAGAGCTGTGAGTCATTTAGAGATGACCAACAACCACCTCAGGCAGGGAAGGGCTACGCCAGGTGTGTGGTTTTTTCCAAACCTGACGGATTTGCTTCCACTACGCTCCCAGAGGTATAATCACAGGGTGTTACACCCTCCAAAGTGCCAGGCCTACTCAGCACTTCATTTGGTAATCATTTAAAAAAAAAATAGCACCACAACTTTATTAGAATAGGATTTGCATATTCACATATAATTTACATATTAACAGCTTAATGCTGCTATCCCTACTAACTTATTTCAGTACAGTCCACACCCCTGTGTGAAGCCCTCTACTCAGCACCTGTCTTTCCACCTTCCCTCTTCCACCAATCCCAGCAACCATCACTCTAGTTTTGTCTCTCTGAATTGGCTTATTCTGAACATTTCCCATTGACGAAATCCTAAAACATGTGGCTAGACTCTTCCATGTCTTCAAAATCATAGCATAATGGTACAAAATGTACCATAAACTATGATGCATTCTTTTTCATTACAAACTAATACTCCATTTTGTGGGCATACCACGTGGCTAATGATGCTGGACATCTTTTTCATGTACTTGTTGACCACTTAGATATCTTCTCTGGAGAGAAGAAATATCCAAGAAATATTGTCTATTTCAAATTGGGTTACTTAGCCTTTTACAGCTAATTCTGGATAATATTTGCAATATTTTGTTTGATTGCATGGATTCCCCTTTTCTGATGAAGAAAGCACAAGTTTTTAAATTGATGAAGTCCTACTTATCTATATTTTTTCTTTTGTTGTTTGTGGTTTTTAGTTGCACATCTGTGACATTATTGCCTAATTCAAGGTCAAGGTTTACCTGTTTTTTTCTAAGTTTTATAATTTTGCCTCTTCCATTTAGGTCTTTTGATTATTTTTGGTGTATGATATGTTACAAAGACTCTATTTATTCTAGATATTGATGACTATAGCTTTGTAATAGGTTTTAACAGAAGGAAATGGAAGCCTCCAACAAGGTTGGTTGTATTTGGGAGTAGGTCCTAGCATTTTCATATGCATTTTACAAGCATGTCAATTTCTGTGAATAAAGAAAAAAGCTAATTGTGACCTTGTATGTCAGGTCAGTGGGTGGATACATAGCTTAGTCTTGGTGGCACTTGCCACCTCAATAATTCAATGACATATCCATGAAGATGGGACACCTAACATCTCTTCAGGTATCCTTCAGCTTCCTCTGCATTGTTTGTAGTGAATGTCTTGTATGTTTTTTGCCTGTGAAATTTATTTCTAAATGTTCTTTTGATGCTCTCATAACTATTTTCTTAACTTCATTTTGACTTGTTGACTCCTCGCACATGAAAATATAACTGATTTCAATCATTGCTCTTGTGTCCTGATGCTTGATGCCCAGATGTCTCACTTAGCTTGTTTAGTCAGTCCAATCATGGTTTGGAGTAAAACTTTTCAGAGTGTTTTGAACTCAAGGTCACATCATCTACAAGCAGCATGGCTTTGCTTCTTCTTTGCTAGGATGAATGCTTTTCATTTCCTTTTCTTACCCAGTTGTCTTGGCTTGGTGAGAATTTTCAGCTTAGTTTATCGGAGTAAAATGAATTTGGAGTTCCTCTTCTCACAAGAGGAAAAAGTCAGGGCTACCTCATTCATGGTGGAAAGAGAGAACGAGCTCCTGAAAACTGACCTTTGATCACCATACATGTGCCATGACACATGTACCATGACACATGCACCATGACACATCCACCATGACATGCCCTCATATACAGAGGCTAAGAATCCAGGTCCTCAGCATCTTGCAAATAAATCTGTTTGCTGATATTCCTATTTCCTCATCCCCAATGAAGGCACACGTATACTAAAGGAAGAGTGCTTTTTTTTAAAAAAAAATCATCTATTCTAGGTGTTTCCTAGCGTCCTGTCAACCAGACATCATATAGAGCTCTCTCACCCCCATCAACCTAAACAGCATAGTAGAAACATGGAAGTTAAATAATCCAAACAAATGGTATTGGGTTGCTTTTTATTTATATTTTTCATTTACAGTCCCCATCTGCTGGTCTCCTGAGTAATTTTATGTCAGCTTGACACATGCTAGAATCATTTGGGAAGAAATCATCTGAATTGAGAAAACGGCCCCCATTAGATCTGTTTGTAAGTCTGTAGTGCATTTTCTTGATTAGTAGTTGGTATGGGAGGACTTAGCTCACTATGGGTAGTGTCGCTTTTGGGCGGGTAGTCCTGGATGCTATAAGGAAGCAGGCTAAGTGAGCCACGGACAATGATCCAGAAAGTGAACTCTTCCATGGTCTCTGCATCATTCCTGACCTCTAGGTCCTTGCCTTGTCTTCCTTCAGTGATGGACTGTGCTCTGGAAAGGTAACTCAAACAAACTCTGTCCTCCTCTGGTTGTTGATCATGTCGGAATACTAGCTAAGACAGCTGGGATTTAACTTGGAGATTTTCTTCCTCATCCTCTTCACTCTGGTTTGGGATATCTGCTAATTTCTCCTCTTGTGTCTTCATTGGTGTCAATTTGGGAAATAAATGTCCCAAGTTTGAAGGCTTCATTTGTTGTCAGGTCTTGGCTGCATATGGGCTGCTTTTAAGTGTTGACATAAATCTAATTTTAATTGTCTCTCAAAAGGAACTGGAAAAAAATACGTATAATTATAAATGATGCTGCAGACTGCTTTAGGAGACTCTTCTATTTCTGACAAAAACCACAAGTCTAGAATGGTGTGTTATTTTTGAAACTTCTCTACCATAGGGACATAGCTGTAAAACAATGGAAAAAGCCTTGCTGTGAGCACAGCCCTGGGTTCCAGTTCTTCGTTTATAGTTAGCTGATTATGTGGCCTTGAACGTGTTCTCTTGAGCTCTTTGGGCCTGAAATGAGGGGAATGGCCATCACGAGCTCTGATGTTCTGCAGTTCACTAAATGAAAACCACTGCGCTGGGGCAGGCATGGCAGCCCACCCACACCCTTAATCCCAGTACTCGGGAGGCAGAGGTGGGCAGATCCTTGTGAGGTCAAGGATAGCCTGGTCTACAGAGCATATTCCAGGCCATCCAGAGATATATAGTGGGGCCCTAAAAAAAAAGTGGGGGGAGAGAGAAAAGAAAGATGCAGTACGCAAGCCAACGAACGTGGAAGCTGTCGGTAGGCTGCAAGGCGACATCAGCTGCTAGGGCGGCAGCAGCTCTTCGAGGAAGGACTGCAGCATAGTGTTGCTGTCCCATCCTCCACTTAATATAGTCTTTCCTTCAAGGGACACAGCAGTAGGGGATTTATATACAGAACGTACTACTATGGTGTGCTCTCCTGACAAGGACTGGTTTTCCTAGATAATTCTAAAAAAATTCTTCTTTTGTGAATTTATTTTATCTGTAATAACGTGTACACGGAATCTGGGTGTGAGTGTGTGGATGTGAGCACGGGGGCCCTTGGAGGTCAGAAGAAGGCGTGAGTTACAGGTAGTTTGAGCCACCCCAACGTTGGTGCTGGAACCAAACTTCTGTCCTCTGGAAGGGCAGCAAGCACTTTTAACTATGGAGCCATCTCTCCAACATCCCTGCCCAGCTAATTCTGAAGACCTGTAATGCCTCTGGACAGAAGACAGCACAAATATGTAACCTTCTGAATACTGTAAACATACTGACCAACATATTCACTCATTTTGTTTGGTTTTCCTTGCAGTGCCAGGAATCAAAGCCAGGCCTTTTCTCATGCAAGGTAAAGCCCTTTCCTACTGAGCTACCGACATCCAGTCCACATTTGCTTTTCATTGTTTTGACAGTCACACATGGGATAGACTGAGACAGGTCCAGGGAGGGTGTAGCGAAGGTCTCCCAGGTGTGGACACACAGGCGTTGTTAATGGCTGGCCACTTGTCCCCACTTGTCTAGGTCAGTCCTTTTCTGTCATCCCAGAACAATCTCTTGAAGTCCCTTTTTCTGTCCTGACGTCTCCGTGACAGTCATGCCCACAGTCATGAAAGCACACTTGTTTCCAGCTCCATTCAATCCAAGAGTTTTTTAAACAGTGAAATCATTTTAATCCTTGTTAGGCAAATCTACTGGTTCATTTTCTTGCCTTAATAAAAATACCTGCTCTCACTCATCCCGAGGCCACTTTCATCATGGTCTGGGTAAGGGTTGGTGTGTGGAGTCTTATTCTCAGTGCCTTGGCAGTGGGATGTTAGGCTTCTTCATAGACGTGGAAACTGACATGGGAGGAGAAAATCAACCAAAAGTCGGGGTTAGAACCTAGGTCTGTTGTCATCTACAGGCTGTCATCATTATGCCATGTTTATGGGTGCATGCGTGTGTGGTATATGTGTGTATATGTATGTGTACATGAGTGTGTATATAATGTGCATGTGTATGTGTGTGCATGTAATGTGCATGCATGTGTATGTGTGCACAAGTGTGTGTGTGTGTGTAAGGTATGTATTGAATCTACAAGAAAGTCAATCTATCTGATTTGCATTTGAGACTGAAAATGCTGTTCATAGTAAAATAAAAGCAGCCCTTTGAATCTTGGCATTGGCATGGTGTATCCCTCCATTCTTTGACCTTTTCTTCAGGAAAATGGGACAAAGGGTAGTTTGCATCACATGGGGGTGCAGTGAGGACTAGGCGTGGTGCCTCTCACACACTGTCATCTCCAGGGCTAGGGTCATGGTCATCGATCACTGACCTCATCAGACACCACCAGCACCTACAGAGAAGTGTCTCACAAAGCTCCCGGCCTCTACCACCTCAGCACCTTCCAGTGGCCGCAGCTTGTCCTGCCTGCCAGATTCCACTTACCTTGTGGTCTAGGTCTGTCTCTAGTTGTAGTCATATCTCAGAAACATATTTCAACAAAATCTGCAAGAATTTAGTGTTTTGACTGTAAAAGTGTATTGTTTTTCTTTTATCTGCCAACAGATGAACTCCGCTTTGGAAAACTGAAGAGCTGGGCAGTCTTCACATTTGAAACACTTAAACTTGGCAAAGGAATCTCGGTTTTGCAGAAATTCACAGAATGAAGTCCCCTCTCAGCCCTTTTACCTCTAAAGTTTATAGAAGAATAAGGTTTTGAGATTCTTATGCAGAAGCTAGATTTATGTTTAAAAACTTGCTAGCCAACTGTTGACTTATATGTCATTATAGCTGGAAACCCTGAAATACTGAGAATTGCATAGGAAACAAAATAAGACAAATTTCTGTCTTTTTCCAACTATTTTGCAGCAGAACCAATTTTCTAAAAAGAACCATTCCATATATAAGCTTTAAACATATAACATATAGCCTATAAACACATGACATATAGCCTATAAACATATAACTATAACACTGAACCTATTGAGATTGAGACCGGTGAGACCCTGGTGAACACCAAGGTCCCATCATGGTGTGGTAGGTCTTTCTGTCTATGTGTTGCTCTTATTGGTTAATGAATAAAGAAACTGCCTTGGCCTGTTGATAGGGGAGAACTTAGGTAGGTCGGGAAAACTGGACTGAATGCTGGGAGGAAGAAAGGCAGAGTCAGACATGCTGAATCTTTACTGGTAAGCCACTGCCATGTGGTGAGATACAAATTAATAGAAATGGGTTAAATTAATGTAAAAGTTAGCCAATAAGAAGCCAGAGCTAATGGGCCAAGCAATGATTTAATTAATACAGTTTCTGTGTAATTATTTCGTGGCTGGGTGGCTGGAAAGAACAAGCACCCTTCCTACAACACCATCAGCTTTGGCCCCTCTGTTTCCTTTCCCCTCCGCACACAGTGATGGCTGATGCAAGGTCGTGACAACATATCATAAGAGGATGTTTTAAGGCAGTCTCTTGTCATTTAGATCATTTCTATCCTAAAATTTTCCTTCTTTTAAACAGCTCTGCAACAAACACCTTGTAGCTGACTTTTGGCTCTGTATAAGTATGTATTTATTTCCTTAGGACAATTCCATAGAAATAGAATTTCTGCATTAAAATATATGCCTATTTAAGACTTTTAAAAATCAAGTTTGTGAAAACAAAAGCAATTTCTTTTAGGAGTACATAAAAATAAACCTAATTCTGTTTTTTTAATTACAAATAAACTCTTAGCCAAAAGTTTCACTAAACAGCAAAACTAGAAAATTTGAGATAAGTGCCAGGAATTGTTAATACAGGAAGAGAGCTAAGACTTCCATGCAAGTCTTCCTCTGTCCCCTCCTCTAACCTCTTCTCTCTTTCCTTCTCTTCCTCCATCTCCATAATTCCTTCCCCTTGGACATTTTGTTCCCTCCCAAAAGCATTTGATTCTTTAATGCTTGCACAGAACTTGAAAATGAAGGCCTCAAAGAGCTCATATTTGACATAGACAAAGTAATAAAATGTGGAGAAAGCCATGCTAATTTCTGGGCACATAGCAAACACTCTGAAACAGGACCGTACAAAGGGTCAAATTGGCTCTGATGATGGCGGCACTTCTCAGAGCCCTGAAGTACAGACACAATGTAACCCAGAAGCAGTAATGGCCCCATTAAGGAGAAACGACTTTCTTCTCATCGAAAAGATAAAATCTGTGGCCTAGGCAGAGACCTAGCCTTCCAGTTGGGCAAAGTCAATGACGTGGCTTCCCCACAAGAAGGCAGGACCACTCCTAGGAAGGTGGATTCACAGTAAGCCATGCTTAAGAGACGGGCAGAGTAATTATCCCTTTAATGATATACTGTACTTCTCCTTCCCAGAATTCTCAGTCCCTAGAGCAGTCTCTTAAGAATGTTACTATGGTGCTGTTTATGTCTGCCCAGTTTTCCAGAAAAGAAAACTTTCCATTTGCTTCTTTTTCCTAAGCACGCTTCTCTGAACACTTTGGGCTTTGTTCTTTCTCTGAAGTACCGCTCTCCACCACACTGATGCCACACGGCTGACCTGTACCCCTCTCCCCCATACTCACATCACGATGCTGACTTGTACCAATCTCCGCCATACTGACGTCACATGATTGACCTCCATGCCAGTTTAACAAGCTTCTCTCTTCCTTTGAGCAGCCGCTACGATGTGCAACTTTCCTTCTCTGGGATTTTTCTTTTGAACACTGATAAAATTGTCCTTGAACTTCTGCTTGAGTTTATTCTTAGAGTATTTTTTAGATTTTTTAGATTATTATTCTTAGATTATTTTGTGGTTGAGACCGAGAACCTTAAGAAAGGACCCAGATTTCCCCAATATCATCTGCAACCATGAGTGGACTCCCCAAAGTTTCTGGTAACACCACAGATTATAGGTTTACCTGCCACCCCAACCTACAAACGCTGTTCACTAGGTACATGGCCTGTCAATGTCAAGTGCTGCTTCATTGTAACAGGAAGCCCTTGAGGGTGTCACCTCTGGCTGTCCTGCCCCTGGTCATTTGCCCCATCTACTTTACATGAGTAGAGTAACCATGAGGGATATAGCAGTGACAAGGGTATGATCTTCAATTTGGGTAGGCTTTCCCTTTCCCCATTGTTTTCTTTTCCTTTCATTTTCTGTTTTGTTTGGTTTGGTTGTTGTTTTCGAGACAGGGTTTCTCTGTGTGGCTTTGGAGCCTGTTCTGGAACTCTCTCTGTAGATCAGTTTGGTCTTGAACTCACAGAGATCCTCCTGCCTCTGCCCCTCCAGGGCTGGAATTAAAGGCATGCAACGCCACAGCCCGGTTCCATTTTGTTTTGTTTTTAAAAAGAAACTGGTTTCATTTCTCCTAAGCATTCTCTCATTCTTTGTGTAGAATACAGTTTTAAATCACTGAGGTCTCAACTAGGGAAGAGAGCAGGTCCTGGCAGCTGTGTGTACATAAATCAGTGAGGTTTCTCTGCAGGAACAACTAAGGAAGAGAGCAGGTCCTGGCAGCTGTGTGTACGTAAATCAGTGAGGTCTTTCTGCAGGAACAACTAAGGAAGAGAGCAGGTCCTGGCAGCTGTGTGTACATGGCAGTGCCATCATTTTTGTTTGACTGGTCCCTTTCAGTCAGTCTCTAGGGGCCTTCAAGCTAGCATTGTGCATGAATCTGAAAGGTCTTTGAAATGAAATTAAAACTTTTTCTGTAGATAGTTTCCTCAAATGTAAAGCACCTTCACAGTCTTTTAATGCCACAGGTCTGGGCCACTTAAAGTTTTTGCACTCCTGGCCCCTGAGAAAAATTTACATGGCCCTGGTTTGTCAGTATGTAAAATAGGTATAAAACATTTACTGATAATAAATCATAAAGAGATTTACTTTTAAATAATTCTTTTATATACAACTTTGCCACTTGTGAAAGATGAGCAGAAAGTCGCATGGTAATGAGTTGCCTACACTTGCTCAGCTCTTCATAAAGAATTAAATCTTGGCTGAATGTGTCGCACTGCAGGATACAGAGCTTCTTCCCTGGTTTCCAGAGTTGGCTGATATTTTGAGTTTGTAGTCATCAATTCTGAGGGTGCCACTTTGCATAAATACATAGGATATAATGTCATTAACTCAAACAGCAACTTTTAAACGCATGTGTGTGCGCACATACGTATGTATATATGTATGTATTCACTGAAGCCAATTAGTGCTGCCCATAAATGTGTAAGTCAGGGGCCACATATTTGAACCATGCTCAACCAGCGAAGGACCACATGACTAAAGAGGGCTGACTCTTCCCTCACTCAGCAGCCATCAACTGTTAATAGCTCCCTAGCTAGGAGTTGGGGCTCCTCTCCCAGGCCCCTGCATAGAGATCAAACATTCTAGGGGCTGGGGAAGCGGCTCCAACAGTGCAGGTTGGAACAGAATGCAAACTCTTTATGTGCTTGATTCTGGACTGCATCTTAGTTGTTGCCTGTTCAGAAACCTATTATCATTGCCGAACTTTTCACAACGTTCAGTTAAGTGGCCCCATAGCGTTGTGACTCACAGCTGAAGATGCTGTTCACAGATGACCAGGGACTCCCATCCACAACCCAGTGCTGGACTTGGGCAGGGTTACAGAATTCTTTTTGAAATCAACAGATTATTGTAATCTTGGCACATAGTCTACCAACTTAAATCTACTCACCTAAGATTCTGAGTGTGTGTGTCAGGTAGCATCCTTCAAGAACCTCAGGGACAGGCACCCCCCCAATCCTCCCAGGTACTCTGACATGGTTATTGGGAGGTTTCTAGAATTCAATAGTATGCAGATATGACTGAAAAATCATTCTCCAGTGTCAGATTTTTGCCTAAGAATTGTGATAAATGCAAAGTAGTCTCGTAAAGGGAAGTTAGGAAAAAGAAATTGCAGTATGAATATTTTCTCTACTGTAAGCATGAATAAGCAAGGTGTGGTGGCTCATACCCAAAATTCCAGCGCTCGGGAGGATTGCCAGGAGAACTAGGCCAACCTGAGTTCCATAGTGAGTTCCAGGCTAGCCTAGACTACAGAATGGGGCCCCGTTTAAAATAAATAAGCAAGCTCACAAACAAATGGGTACCTATTTCACTCTCTTAAAGTCTGAATAGTGAGGCAAGATCCGGGCATTTTAATAGTAACTTACCTGAAAGAAGGCTGAACACGAGGAGGGCAAGGCCGTGGGCTGTGGGGAAACAGACGCCATGAAGTTAAGATCAGTTTGTCAGTGGTACCGTCTTACCACCCCATTGCTGATTAGCACGAGTACTTATGAGCAATCATGCCAAGCTAAGTTGTTGATGCTTTACCAAGAGGCCACTCTTTTTTCTGGAGATCAAGCACTTAATTCCTTCATTTGTCTGGGATCTCATTGTAGAGCTCATTAATTAATCTATCAGGATCTAGAGGGTGTCAGGGATGATTTGGCTGCCTTATAAATTTCCCTACATTCTCTAGTCATTTCCATTGTTAAAGGCTTTAGTATGGAAGAAAGATGAAACTTATCAATGTGACTGAGAATGACTTTGAAAAACCTCTTCCCCCCTCTTCTTCTTCTTCTTCTTCTTCTTCTTCTTCTTCTTCTTCTTCTTCTTCTTCTTCTTCTTCTTCTTCTTCTTCTTCTTCTTTTGAGAGGAGAAAAGAGCTGCAGAGTGTGCCTTAAACCCCACAATTAATATTTTACTCTGTGAGCACTAAACCTGTCCTCATTCAAGCCCTTGATTGCTTTATTAGAAGTAATTGCTTATCTCGGTTTAAGAAAATTGGCTGAGACAGGCTACTTACTTGTGTGTCTCACTCATCAAAACCTGATATAAAGTATTTTCAACGCGTTTTTAACTCTTAAGGTTGAGCAGGCTAGAAGGGAGCCCACAGAAGGAAGAGGTATGCTCTTTTAATGTCCATTCATTACTCCTATTAAAAATATTCCATCCAGTGTCAAATGGTCTTTTGGTACCTAATGATCTTGACAAGAACAAATACAGCCATGTGGATTTGAAATCAGAAGAATACGGTCGTTTGTCTGGTGCTGTGGGAGAGACATTTTCATTTTCAATTTTCTTCCTCCGTTTTCTTATTACAATTACTGTTTGGTTCATTATGACAACCCTCATCACTATGACTTTTCAGGCTCACAAGCTGGAAAAAGATTAATGGTAGACGAAAATACAGTGTTTGGCATTAGAGCCACATCTGGCTGTTAATATAACTGAGTGGAAATACATGAAATCCATTTACAAGATTTATGCTTGTTCTGGAGGAAGTGGTATAGGTATAAAATGCTAAGACATACAACCTGAGGTGCTGGCAGGTACCATGTGTGAGCCAATTATTCATTCATTCTCTCAGTCAACAAGCCTTGTGCATCAGTTATGTGTGCATGCTGTGTACTAAATTCGAACTAAACCCTAAAAATAAGCTCCAGTCTGATAGGGACAAGGGGTGAGAGGGATACACAGGGTGGCCTTTGTGGGTGGAACACTACATACCAGGTTTTGCCCATCCTGAAGACTAGAATCCTAATTCTTGTCGTCTAGTGGAACCTACGTCCATGAGAAGGAACGGAGATTCTTTTTCTCTGTCTCTGTCCTTCTCCTCAACCCCGTGTGCATGTGTTTGTGGGTGCATGTGCATGCGTGGGGGGGGGGGCGTAGGCCAGAAGTTGACACTGGGTGCTTTTCTCAATCCCTTGTCCATTTCAGGGTCTTTTACTGAACCTAGAGCTGAATGACTCAGCTAGACTTCCTGGCCAGTAAGCGGCAGGAATCCTCCTGCCTCTGTCCCCCAGGACTGAGACTGTAGGCATGCACAATTGTTGTGCCCGACTTTTCACGCAGGTGCTGGCGATTTAAAGTGAGGGTCCCATCCTTGCACAGCAACCGCCTTCCTCCCTGAGCCATCACCCCAGCCCGCCCTAATTCAAGGTTCTTTTACACAGAGCTTTGCTGAGAATAACTGAATCCACACAGGACAGAACCTCAGAATCATTGACTCTTTCTGTAGTAAATAAACAATGAAGACTCCACATTATGCCTTTATTTCTTCTTACCAGAGAACGGTTGGTTGTAACTAAGAGAAAAGTTCTGGTAACATTGTCTCATGCTACTAAGCATGACGTAGCTGCCACTCCCTGCGGTGTGTTTAGGGATTTCCCTTGCTACTGTGTGTGTGTGGGGGGGGTGCTGCTCTGTAACTCTACAGAGAGAAGCTTTGTCTCTGGACCTTGGAGGACTGCTCCAGGTCTTGTTTATGAAAGTTCTCCAAATATTCCTTCTGTGAAGTTTTCTTCTTAGTTCTATAGTTTGGGGCGGGGTCTTTGAAGAAACCTTTGGTACCAAACAGTCATTTCCTGCTTGGATGTCAAAGTGTAAAATTTTGTCATTGCTCAGGATCATGAGTCCACTGCAGTTTTTGCAGCACCATTTAACACACACTCTGCTGCAAAGGGATTGGGAGTGGCTCAGAGGTGTGGTTCTTGAATCACCCATTGTCCAGTAGGCTGCAGTCAGCAGAAGATGCAGAAGAGTAAAGGTCGAAGATGCAAAGACTTAGTACAGAGTTCCAGTCTCCGAGGAGTCTGCTGCCTGGTGAGAGAGTCAGAGCGTTGTGAAGGCATGCGATCAAAGCTTTGGTGGCAGTATGCAGGCAGAGGAGGAAGGCACCATGGGATCAGAGACAGGCTACTTAACCCAGGAAGGTTGAAAGCATCTGACATTTTGCTAGATAGTAGAATTTTTCAGGAAGTTGATTATATCCTAAAATGTTTGTGCCTCTGTATTAAGAAGCAGAGAAATACTGTACGATGTTTGCCCAGGGAGCATCCTGTTGTTCTATTTCATTAGCTCTTCAAGTAGGAAATATCCTAGGGAATGTTTAACGACTATTCCCTACAAAGATCGTAGCAGAGCTGATGCTGAAAATGTGGTTGCAAGCCAAGGGAAGTGGGAAGAGGAGCTGAAACAGTTTATACAGAGGCAGGGAGACAAAAGGCTGAGGGACAGGACCTCGTGCCTGTGAGGGGGTGGGCCTGGAAGGAAAAGGGAGGAAGCAAGAGGAGGTTGTAGCTGGGGGCGACCATGGAGAACCTTATCTGCTGAATGAGGAGACCAGATGTTGTCTGGAAGGCATGAAGGAAGATGAGATAATATTGGTCTTTGAACAGGAACAAGACAAGATTAAATTTCCAGGGGATGAAATGAGGAGACAAGGCTGGAGGCAGGAAGAGGGAGAGGGAAGGCTGATGCAGCCAGGGCTGTGAATGTGGTGGCATGGGCTTAGCCAGGCATGATGGAGGAGTGGGAAGGAATGAGTGATTCATTAGACAGATAGCTGATTAGATGGGGTATGATGACTGCATAACAGAAGGATGAGGAAGATGTAAAAATCCCCTTTCGTTGGTTATCAGCCTTGCATGAATCTATGTTGACTTTTAGGAGAAAATGTTTTGTTTTGTTTTTTGTTTTTGTTTTTTTTTGGTGTACATGGTACTGGATATTGAACTCAGGGTCTCACTTGTAGTAGGTCAAAGTTCTACTGCTCTGATATACCTTTAACCTAATCGTTACTTTTAGGTAAATGTGGTTGTGATGTTTCGTTCTGATTGCCAACTTGACACAATATAAAATCATCTGGGAGAGGAATCTCAGTGAGGGATTGTCTGGATTAGACTGGTCTGTAAGCTTGTTTGTAGGGGATTTCCATAATTGGGCTAACTGAAGCAGGAAGCCCCACCTTGAATGGGAGCAGTACTGTTTTCATGGCGGGACATTGAAACTGAACGAAAAGGAGAGAATGAACTGGTGACTAGTGTGATGTGTTAATCCGCTGAGCACTGGCATCATGCATTAGTGTATTGCTCTCTGCTCTTGACCATGAATGTGCTATGACTGTTTTCTGAAGCCCCTGCTGCTGTGACCCTCCCATTGGGACAGTCCACAGCCTGGAACTGTGAACTAGCACAAACCCTTTCTCACGTAAGTTGCTTTCATCAGGGTATCTTCTCATAGTAACAAGAAATAAAACTATAAAAAAAGTCCAAATATGAAACAATGTAGGGACAAGGCAGGCTTTCCCTTTAAATCTCCACCATGTGAAATAGTTTCTAACTTAGATGTCTTACAGGGTAAATTCTTGGAGACTTCCTATTCCAAGGAGAAACATGGACTCGTCTGTCAAATGACATGGGGTTTGGGTCCTGCCGTCTTAGGAACAGGTTTCTTGCCAGCTGGGAGCAGGCCACATGTATTAGAGTCAAGGAGCCCTGCCTGTTGTCACTACCCTCCTGGAATGACAGCCCTACAAGTTGGCTGGCAATGCTACTAGCTTTTGTTATTTCATCAGTAGGAAATCCGAGTGCATACGGAACCTCCGTAAATTCTCAGAAGCAAGGTATGTGGGCTGCAAGTGTTACAGCTCTGGAGGGAAGGGTATCCTGCCTTGTTGGGAAGGCAGGCTGTACCTGGAGCTGCAAAGGACCAGTTCTGGAGGCTGGAGCTGCAATAGGCCGTCTCTGGAGAGAAAGGTATCCTGATTCCTTGGGAAGTTAGGAGATACCTGAAGCTGGGGTGGGTGGTGGGGGATAGTCTCCCTACAGGATGTAGTAATCCTGCTTCTCTCCTACAGAGAGGCCTTATAGCTGAGCTCTGCTCAGACTGTCCTGTCCTTTCGTCTTCTGCTCCTGGCCCAAGATGTTACTTCTTAGGCTTCACTCTGCTAAAGGGGAGACTTGGCAGAAATGTAGCAATCTCCTCCAGCTCCTTGGGAAATGTTGCTACTTTGTCTGCTCAGCCCCCACTAAGGGAACTTCTAAGCAAAGGTTCTTTGTTTTTTTCTGCTCTGCTCCTCTATAGAAACATCTCAGCAAAGGCTCTTCTGCTCCACACTGGGGAAAGAAGATCTTCACCCAAAACTCTTTTAAGGAAGGTTTATTTGGAAAGGAGGAATCCAGAAGAATGGCTGCCTCTTCCAGGATGGGAAAAGGCAGCTGGCAACTGAGCAGATAGGGGAGGTTATATAGGGAGTCTTAGGGGTGGAGTTTTCCCAGGGAGATTTTTCTGCTCATGGGTTGGTTAGTTTTCCTGCTCAGGAATTGGTTGGTTGAGTTGGTGGAGGGCAGAGTTGCTTCTGGTTTCAGGGCCAAACTGTGTTTCTTTCACTGGCCTCTTTTAGCATTTTGGCTCTATTTTCAGGGTTAAAGCATATTTTTTCACTGACTCTGGTTCTAGGGCCAAAGTGTGTTTCTCTTGTTTCAGCGCCAGGATGTGTTTCTTGGGTTCTGGGTTCATAGTTAAAGTATTTCTTTCACTGGCCCTGAGTTCCATGGACAGAATTTATTTCTTTCACTGGCTCTAGGTTCAAGTTCAGGGTGCTAGGTTTCCCGCTCAAGGATTGATTGGTTTTCTGCTCAGGGATTGGTTGGTTTCGTGCTCCGTTGGTCAGGGACAGATTTGGCTACAGTTTCAGGGCCAAACTGTGTTTCTTTCACTAGCCCATCATCTGGTATCACACCCAAGCCATCTTATCCATCAAATTTTGCAGAATTTCAGTTTTTACTCGACATCGAGCTGTGTCTAGCTCTCCCTCGAGGTGCGTCTTCACTTATCCTGCTGTTATGCTCCATCCTCAAGACAAGGATGCCACCTACTCTACTTCTGAACCTTACTGAGCCTTAGTATCCCTGGAGCTACTGGTTAAGTTCCTAGGTTCCTGGCTCACCCATCCTGCATTTCTGAATCAAGAGACCAGAACCACAGCCTAGGACTCAGCACTTTAACAGCAGCCCCCTTCTTCAGACACACACACACACACACACACA
>JAQHUG010000269.1:2405056-2480289 GCA_028555095.1 Dicrostonyx torquatus | reverse complement strand
AGAGAGAGAGAGAGACACACACACACAGACACACACGCAGACACACGCAGACACAGACACACACACACAGACACACACGCAGACACACACGCAGACACACACACAGAGAGAGAGAGACACACACACACACAGAGACACACACGCAGACACACGCAGACACACACACACACAGACACACACACAGACACACACGCAGACACACACACAGACACACACACACAGAGACACACACACAGACACACACGCAGACACACGCAGACACACACACACACACAGACACACACGCAGACACACACGCAGACACACACATCACTCTACCAGATCTATGCTGTGCAGTAATCCTTCTGTACTCTGTGAATATGTATTACTCTCATTGGTTAATAAAGAACTGGCTGGCCTGTGGCTGGGCAGGACTGGGTGGGAGCCATACGAAAAGGATGCTGGAAGGAAAGAGGGCAGAGTCAGGAGTCATGAGCAGACACAGAGAGAAGTAAGATGGGCATGCCATACTGAGAAAAGATACCAAGCCATGTGGCAAAACATAGATAAGAAATATGGATTAATTTAAATATAAGAGTTAACTCATAACAAGCCTGAGCCATTGGCTGAGCATTTATAATTAATATTAAGGCTTCATGTTCATTATATGTGAACTTGGGGCAGGAAAGGAAAGTCGGCCTATAGGTCTGTGCCTTAGGACAAGTCATTTCGACTCCCTGGTTTTGACTTCACGTTCTCTTTTCTCTTCTCTTCTTTCTTCTCATTATATACCCCAGGTGGGCCTTGATGATGTATAGCCAGACCTACCTTGAATGTATTTATAACTTCCTGTTTAAGCTTCCACTAGAACTGCAAGCATATACAACCAAGTCTGGCTTTTTCATTGTCTGAGAATTTCATACACGCATATAATGTACTGTAATCAAATCCCCTCTCTTATCCTCCCCTCAAGTTTCTCCCCATCCACCCACCATTGTTCCCTTTCAACTTCATAAGCTCTTTTTTTTTTCAAACCCACTGAATCTACTCAGTGAATATGGTTGTAGGACAATATATTGGAACATGGAGGCCCCTCAGGAACTGCAGCTCAGAGTCTTGTGTATACCAGGCACAACCTCGCCTGCTAATACCTCGCCCCTCCTCATTTCTTCATTCCCAAGCATGGAGGAGCAGGGAACAAACATGAATAGATAATTGCCCTAGAGTTTCTAAATTTCCTTGCACGAACATCTTTCTTTCTTACCTTCTGGATGCCTGAACACTAGCTGCCCTCTCTCTTTCTCTGACAACCAGGTTCTTGAAGCTACTGAGTGAGGATAGCAGGAGCAGGCCGATGGCTGCTGCCCCCTTTCATCTCTCTAAACTGCATCTTACCAGTAAGTCTCTCCTCCCCACCTCCTCCAGTTCTCACCCGTTCTTTGTAAGGAGTGTCCCAAGGGCTCTTCTTTCTCCCCAGATGCCAGGCAGGGCCACTTCTCCCACATTTGAACATGTGAACTCATTTCCAGCTTACAGAGGAACCTAAATCCACAAAAAAAGTAATTATCTGTCTCTACCACCAAGCCTCCAGGCTCAGCTGCCTTTTCTGTTCATTCTGTTACACCGTCTTGTCTCCTGCTTGAGCTATCTCTTTTTGGATGCTTTTAATTCTTCCTTTCGTGACCTACTCCTTCAAGGCCCCCTCTTCCCTCTTTCTTTACCCCTTCCTCTCTATGCTGCATTTCCATGGCTGAGCGATTAGTGCATTGATACAATCCTTTCAGGGCTTTGCACATGTATCTACAGACTTTTATGTATCACTGGTAAGCATGCTTTTCAAAAGAAATGTTCTAGTTGTCAGAATCAATGGAATTACTCATATCAACCCCAGCAAACAAACAAACAACAGCAACAAGAAAAACCATGCCAGTAAATAAAGCTGAGAGGCTTATAAAAGCAGGGCCATACAGAGGGTACCTAATACAAACTATTTCAAAGACTCTTCTCGAACCTCAACCTTGCTCAAAGGGCACCGTAAGCGTCTCTGAAAGTATGTTGACAAGAATATCTGCTCACATCTGTCTTACCTCAGACTGACACTCCTCATAACTTCAAGATAGCTGATGTCATCCTTCTCAGCTTTATCTGTCAATCTTGCTCTTGCTTCATCCCCTTCGGATGCACTCACAGATTTCATGGATGTGTATCCCCACTGCAACCCTTTGCTACTTCCAAATAAGCACCGTTATTTGTTGGGGGGAAATCTCTAGCTGACATTCAAGTGGGAAGGGGGCAGAGTTGCTATGCTATTTGATTTACTCTAGAACTTGGGCATTAGATAACTGTGGAAGGTAAGAAGTCAGGGCCAGTTGTGTGAGTGACATGGGGAAGGGAGGAGTCAACTGAGAAGGCAACTATACCACCTGAATTTCTCACACGGGCCAATGTCAAAGACAGAGGGAGATAGGAACTGGTAACAGGAGATATGGCGATGGTAAGAATGACATGAAGAAAGGGTCACAGGCCAAGGCATGCAGGGTGGCCTCCAGATGTTAGACAGAAGACAAGGAAATGAATTCTACCCTAGAGCCTCCAGGAGATACGAGCCTTGCAGATGGTATTCTGTAGAGCAGCAAGGGTGCTTTTGGGCATTTGGCCTGGAGCTGCAAGAGGATGAGAGCATCCTGTTTGCAGCCCCTGCTGAGTTTACAGGGATTTGTCTGTCAGAGGAGCAAGAAGGAACAAATGCAGTCCTCCAGCCACAGAGCAAGAGCAGTGGAGCCCCATCCCTATGGAGAAGTCTGGGAGCACCACTGCCCCTGCAAGGTGGTCCTTGTAGAGGTCTAGTTAAGCATCGATGCTGGACTGAGGACCAAGCTGCTTGGTCAGGGGGGCCAGAAGCAAGATGTGCCAGGTGGACAGTTAAGGACAGCTGCGGCTCACTACTCGCCTCTCCAGACGAACTTATTCTTCCCGTCACAGAGATTTGCAGCAATGAAGAAATGGCATTGTGGATTTTTACTTTCTAAATCTCACTCAGAGAATTGGACCAGTGTAAGGAAGAGTTCCCTTGAAACCCATTGTTTCCAGATTAACTGACTTGGTCAGCGCATGCCAATCAGGGGTCCTACAGGCTTTTCTGTGTTCTTGCTGGCTTCTCACTTAGCATCACAACAAGGGCATTTGCCTGTATCAGTGGACATTCTTCCAAACTAATTTAGAACCACTGGCAAGCCATTATTTATTTAGCCTTAGTCTGTTATGTTTTCTAGTTTTTCTGGATCACAGAGGGTGCTGACGTAGCTCTGTGGCTACAGATATCTGTCAGTGCCTGTGACACTTGCTGGGTAATTGTTCCTAGAAAGGGGATTACTCAGTTAAAGGAAGTGATCTTGATACTTCCTGCCAAAGCGCTTTCCTTGCTGGCTTTATCCACTTTCATTCTTAATAACACTGGGTGCAGCCAGTGTTGGGCATTATGTGTTAGGTCTTTTCCAAGGAAGAATTCTTGGTAGTCTGACTTTCTTTGCTACGGTCTCCAGCTGGATGGCTCCTCCAGAAGCAGTCCTGTCCCTCCATGCACCTTCCTGGGCAACTTCAGAAGCCACATTTTGGTAGAGGTAGCTTTTTATTCAGTTGGTATCATGCCAAACAATGTTGCTTAAGAATTAAATACATCCTCAATGAGTATTTTGCACACAAAGATCTATTTTAGATCAGATATTGACAAGAGAGAGGAGAGAGAGCAAGCAAATGGCTGTTCTCAGATATAGCTAGCAGGTCTCTGGCAGAATCACAATTAGCATCTACTCTGCTGGAACTTTCCACCATGGTTAAGACATTTCAAGTGCCTCTGTTGTATTTGAAACTAGATCCAGCATCTGAAGCATGGGAAGTGTGCAATCTTGGTTTATTGCTGAAACGCATTAAGTGGCTGCTCACCGTCATGGATATCTTAATTAATAAGAATCATTTTATCACTTGGAACTTCAAAAACATCTTTTTGATTCTCAGTTTTACTGCAACAGAGAGGAAAATAAAACACAGGTCTACAAAGCTGATGCAACCCAAGGGGGATACCTCTCATATCTCAGAGGTCCATGCAGGGAGTGATTAAGCAGTCTATGCTGCGTGTATTCCCAAATTTATATTTCTGTTGAAACGTAATGGTTAGATGGATAAGCAGTAATTGCTATACTGAGAACAGAAATTAATACTGACTTATCTCCTCTCCAAACGGCAAGGTGTGTTTTACGTACCATCTCAGAATGCTAACAAAACAATCTAGTTTCCATTTCTCAAAATTAGAGAAGCCTGCATTTCTGATGACTACTCTGCTTTTTAAAAACTCATTTCAGAGTTGTCAGGCTGTCTGGTGTCTTTAGGGAACGTCTGCCTTAGATGAGCCAGCGCGTGAACAAATATCCATGCAGCGCATAGAAGGAGTAGGATGGGAGGTGGCAGAAACTACCAGAGGGGTCTCTAAATCAGTCGTGTCAGCACCATCTTGTAACTGATCAGAAATTCAGATTTTCTCCTAAGACCTAAGGGTTAGGAACTCAGGGGACAGGGCAGGGCAATGTGTGTTTTTAACAAACTCTCTGATGCACCCTAGCTGTATTTAAGAACTGCACACCTTCTTTTACAAATGGGGAAGAGAAGCCCAGAGAGGTTAATTATCATTGCCCAAAGCAACGGAGAAGTCAGTGGCAGTATAGAATCAGAACACCTGGTTGCTAGACAACTTCAGGAGTCTTGTTGCAACCAGCTGCCTCCCTGAGATACCAGGCAAGGATGGCAGAATTGCGGGATGCTTAATATGCTCTGGCCCACAGTGAGGCTAGATATCGGGTGACATATTTCAGAAAGGAACGCTTAATGCTTCAAGAAGTCACTTATGTGAAGCTCATCCACCAGCCCCTTTATGATCTGGATGAACTAAATCCCTGGACTCCATAGTTTAATCTAAAGCACTTGGGAACGTTCCTGATTGTGATTATAAAGATGCGCGGGAAGGTCTGCATAATCACCACCCGGGTAGCTGCTATGGGAAACCTAAAGCTGTAACGTTATACCTTTGAGAGGATTGCCTTGTTCAAATGGCCTTAATCCCTGCCATCCGGGACAAAGTCAGGAAAGGTTACCTAACTGCACCTGCACAGTCTGCCTCTATGATCTGTAAAGAGAAACTTCGTTAGTTCATAAGGGAAACTCCTCCCATAACTGCAATTGGAAAATAAATTTATGTAACTCGTTTCTATGTCATGCCAGGAATCTCAAGGATGATGAAGCAAACATCATTTCTAGCCCATGATGACCTTATTAACAATTAAGTATCTCTGTACTTAATCAAGTTTTATTTAACCAGATGGAAGAAGGCATTTAGACATTTATTTGATTGGATCCTTTTCAAAGTCAGCAAGGACACCTCAAATCTTGTAAAGATCAAGGAAGTGATCTTTACTTATCTCATGATTTGCCCTAGTTTCTGGTTCAGCGAGGAACAGATAAGCCATGTGGCACTGTCCTTGCTAAAACAGAGGTCTGTGTACAGTGCACACTGTAAACATATACCAAAGTATGCAAGGCGCCGGAACTCCTAAGTCCTAGATGGTGTCTCTGTCTGCTTGCATCTTAAGGAAGGCTTGAAGCAAATAACCACAGAATTCTCATAAATTCAAGTTCCCGTCCAGGACACCCCAGTAGGCCACTGGAAGAGCAGAGTGAGGCTGAAAGAACATTGTACTAGTGCTGGCAAAGAAACAACAAACAAAACAAAACAAAACAAAACAAAGAAAAAATACAGTGTGAGCCTTTTCCTTGATGTCAGATTTTCTGGTGATCACACAAGAAAGTATGAAGAGACCAGTGAATTTTAATTTTACTGTTAGTTTTATTTAACCTAATATACATCCAAAATGATATTTTAGCAAGTAACCATTTTTTAAAAAACTAATGAGATTTAATGTTTTTATCCTGTCATCAGCAGCGAAGCAGGCATTTTATATGTAGACACTCATCTTGACAGCACACCTTTGGAGGTTCCCTTAGCTATATGTGGCTGGTGACTGCAGCATCATACCTGCAGGGATGGATTCATCATCTCCCGGATGTGATTTAGATGACCCTCTTGGCCTATCTCCCCTTCCATCCCACTTCCCAGTTACCACACTTCCCCTCTGATCTCCACCAGCACCTCCTACACAACACCATGCTGTTTTGTGCCCTGCTCCACTCCTGTTCCCTCCTCCTTCTCTCCCTGGATCCCAGGGCCTTAAATACCCGCCTAAACTGATGACTCTTAAATTTCCACTTCTACCGAGACTGCTCTTCTGAATGCAGGGTCTTTATATTCAGTTACATAGCCAACTTCTGTATTGTGTATCTAATATAGCTAACTTCTGTGTTGTGTATCTAATATAGCTAACTTATGTGTTGTGTATCTAATACAGCCAACTTCTGTGTTGCGTATCTAATATAGCCAAGTTTTGTCTTGTGTATCTAATATAGCCAACTTCTGTGTTGTGTATCTAATATAGCCAACTTCTGTGTTGTGTATCTAATATAGCCAACTTCTGTGTTGTGTATCTNGTGTATCTAATATAGCCAACTTCTGTGTTGTGTATCTAATATAGCCAACTTCTGTGTTGTGTATCTAATATAGCCAACTTCTGTGTTGTGTATCTCCTAATAGGCGCTGAACGTGTACTACAACTGAAATGAGCACTGATTCCCGAGCCCTCACAACACCATCCTGTTTTCCTTTAATAAGCCCTACTCATGGCTAGAAATGGCAATATCACGTACCTGGATGTTCCACTAAGTATCTCCCTTCTCCCCAGCCCACATCTAATCTACCAGCTGACTTTGTGACCCATATGTACGCATAGTCTTCTCTACCATCACAGTTACAGCCTACACACAAGACCATCACCTCCCTGGTGCTTCACAATAATGGTTTAACCAGCTCCTCTTGCCTGTCGTTTATTTACCATCTAGAAAGAGATAAAATTTAAATCATAAACTGTATCGTATCTTTCTTCTCCTCATGGCTCTTCCATTAGAGAAAAGGACAAGAGAGGGTGTTCATTATCACTAGTTACGAGGAAATGCAGACTAAGGCCACGGTTAGATACGCAGCAGGATGGCTGTTATAAATAAGACAGACAACAACCAATGTTGTGACTGTAACATAATACAGTTTATGGGTGCTTGCAACCTAGAGACACCCATCTGGGAGTTTTCTTATATTATTAATACTGTTTTAAAGTTTGGTCTTGCCAATTTAGTGTTCTCCCACTCACTATAGAGTTCTCCCGAAGCCATGCTTTCTTTCTTAGTAATAAGTGGTACTGCGTTTCTTCTTTTTCAGAGTTACACTGGAAGGGAGGGAAAGCGCATCGAGAGAACCTGTGTGACTGCGAGGTTCCTTTTTCGGATCGGAGGCTGATTCCCGACTGTTACACACATGTAGGGCAGGCTCTGGGATTTCAAAGTGTTTCCCTTTGACAAATATTAAAAGGAACCATGATTTGTTCGGGATGTGGAACTCAGACATCGTTCCTGTACCACTCTGCTTCCAGGTCCGTGTTCTCACTTCAGTTTGCTATATTCCATGTGGACTTTATGTGAGTATTTATGACTGTACTTTAAATTCCATTATTCTATTCTAATATATTATTTTGCAGTAAGTTCAGTTATCAAAAGTGTGATAAGGTCTAAATTTCCATCTCATGGGTTTTTGAAAATGATGGTTCTTTTATTTATTCAGAACTGCAGGTAGGGAACACTTTTCTTATCGATTGATGGATTAAAATTGGTTCTTTTTTTTAAAAAAAATAATTAATTCGATTTAAATTTTATGCAATTTAAATTTGATCAAATTCACCCAACCATTACCCACTCTGTGCCTCTTCCCCTCCCACAGACTCTCATCCTTCAGGTAGCCCTGTCTTTGTAGAGATTTAGATTTAAAGATGAGCAAACATGCTACTTGTGTCTCCTCTCCTAGTGCTCTCTATCGTTGCCTGCCTCTTTTCTCGCTAGAGGTGGGGAAACCTTTAGAACATGCTGTTTGGCTCAAAGATTTAGCTTCATGCCCGGGACACTTTTGTATGCATTAAACGTTTTAATGGAAAGAGAGACTGTGAGAGAAAGTGGCTGCATTTCTTGACTTCACAGTCCTGGGAACTAGTTAAAGAAATAATAATGTTCCAGCCAGAGTAATCAGAGCAGATATGGCTAATAGATTTCAACTTGGGTTGAAACAAATGATGGATAGGGGCTGCCTATGACAGCTGTGTTGGAAATGATTTTGAGGCCACATCTGGGTTCACTGGACAAAATGTGATTAATGATGTCTGCCCTGGTTGTGAGAAGAGCTGGTGGTGATAGTCATGCCACACATTTCTAATCCCTGAATAACATCCTCTGATGAATAGAGCCATTCATCCATGAGGTTTCCAGATTGTAGTCAAAAGATTACAGCATAGTCCGACAGCATGGAGATAAGATGCTAATGTCGTTGGGCCCAGTTTTATTCTGCTGCAAGCCAGAATAATTTTCAGACTTGCCAGAGCCAATAAGTTGGAAAATAAAGTATGCCATATCTGCACTCCTACTGCTCGGTTTAAACTTAAACACATGTGTATAATACATCCCAGTGCAGACACAAGTAGGATGCTACATAGAAAACGTCATGTCAGCTGTCTGAATTATCATTCTCATATAAATCCAATTGTGTCCTACAAGGTAAAGATGGGTTCTTTTTCACTTGACTTTTTTTGTTTTTTGTGGTTTTTTGTTTTGTTTTGTTTTGGTTTTTGCTTTGTTCAGTCAGCAGGGAGGGTTATAAAGATGAGAGTGTATCTCATATTACCTACATCAAATATAAAGACTCGAGAAAAATCCCTCTATAAAATCAGGCTGCAGGCAAGCCTGTAGGGCATTTTCTTAATTAATGATTGATGGGGACGGGCCCAACTCACTGTGGGCAAGGCTACCACTGGGCTGGTGGTCCTCCATTCTATTAGAAAGCAGACTGAGAAAGCTGTGGAGAGCAAGTCAGTAGGCAGCATCCCTCCATTGGCCTCTGCATCAGCTTCTTCCTCCAAGTTCCTGCCCTGTTTGAGTTCCTGTCCCACCTTCTTCAATAATGAGCAGTGATATGGAAGGGTAGGTAAAATAAACCCTTTTCTCACCAAGGTGCTTTGGTCATGGTGCTTGATCACAGCAATGATAATTATAACAAGACAATAATGCTAGTACTATAATAATGCTAGTGTGGAACTTTCTGGAATGTTTTTTGTGTATATATGTAAACTTAATGACATACTGTTCTCCATTGATTTTAGCTACATTTTTATTTAAAAGATATTTTTCATTTTATATACCAGCGACAGTTCCTTGTTCCTCCCCTCCTCCTGTTCCCCCCACATTCCTCTCACCCAATTCCCCATCACTCCTCAGAGAGCATAAGGCCTCCCATGGGGCATCAAAGTCTGGAGTATCAAGTTGAGATAGAACCAAGTCCTTCTCCCCTGTATTGAGGCTGAGCAAGGTCTCCCTCCAATAGGAATTGGGCTCCAAAAAGCCAGTCATGCATTAGGGATAAATTCTGGTCCCACTGCCAGCATTCCCACAGACTGCCCAAGCCACAGAACTGTCACCCATATTCAGAGGGCCTCGTTTGGATCTATGCAGGTTTCCCAGCTGAGTCAGTGAGCTCCCACGAGCTCAGGTCAGCTCTTCCTATGGTTTTCCCCATCATGAACGTGATCACTTTGCTCATATAATCCCTCCTCCCTCTATTCAGTTGAACTTCAGGACTTGGCCCAGTGCTAGCTGTGGGTCTCTGGATTTCTGCATCTGCTTCCATCAGGTACTGGATGAAGGTTCTATGATGACAATTAGGGAAGCCATCAATCTGATTACAGGGGAAGAGCAGTTCAGGCACCCTCTCCACTATTGCTTGGAGTCTTAGTTGGAGTCAACCTTAGTGGGTTCCTGATTCCCTGAGCACCAGGTTTCTCCCTAAATCCATAATTGCTCCCTCTATCAATATATCTCTTTCCTTGCTCTCCCTCTCTGTCCCTCCCTCCAACTCAGCCATCCGTTCCCTCATGTTCTTCTCCCTGCTCCCCTTCACCCTCCCTCCCAATTTACTCGTGAGATCTTATCTGTTTCCCCTTCCACGGGGCATCCATGTATGTCTCTCTTAGGGTCCTCCTAATCACCTAGCTTCTCTGGGGCTGGGGATTGTAGCCTGGTTATCTTTTCTTTATGTCTAATATCCACTTATGAATGAATGCATACCATCTTTGTCTTTCTAGGTCTGGGTCGCCTTACTTAGGATGGTTTTTTTCTAGTTCCATTCATTTGCCTGCAAATTTCAAGATGTCATTTTTTCTTTTTCTTTTTCTTTTTTTTTATTTTACCACTGAGTAATACTCCATTGTGTAAATGTACCACATTTTCTTTATTAATTCTTTGGCTGAGGAGCATCTAGGTTGTGTCCAGGGTCTGCCTATTATGAATAATGCTTCTATGAACAAAGTTGAGAAGAGAATGTCCTTGTGGTATGAATGTGCATCCTTTGGGGGCTGTAGCTACATTTATTTCATTTTATGACATTTAGACATTAATAAAAATAATTTAACAATAATATTACATAGGTAAACAATATTCCATTGTGAGCATTTGCCATCATTGTCTCATAAGATTTTATGCTTTGGGATTATAAATCATGTTTTAATGATATATGCTTATTATTATTTTAATCTTTACATGCGTATATGTATGGGTCTCTATGTGGGTTTTCAAATGCGAATGCAGTGCCCATGAAGTCCCAAACACAGGATTGGGTTTCCTGGGGTGGAGTTACATGCAGTTGTAACTGGGTGTAAGCCACCTGCCAAATGGGTGCTTGGAAGTGAACTCTAGTTCTCTGGAAGGTCAATGTGCACTTCTAACTGCTGAGCCATCTCTCCAGTTCCTATTTTGATGTTTAATTGTGTATTTGCGTGTCTGTCATTGTGTGAGTATTTACAGGTGCCCTTGGAGGCCAGAGGTGGCCAATACCCCTGAAGTTGGAGATACAGGCAGTTCTGACCACTGAGGTGGGTGCTGGGTCCTCTAAAAGAGAGTCCATGCACATGTATGTGAGTGAATGTGGAGGCCAGGGTTTGATATTGGATGTCATTTTTGATTGTTTCCTCTAACTCATTTTTTCAGACAGATTCTTTACTAAGATCTCATTAACTGGCCAATCTGCCTGCAAAATTCTCGGACAGCAAGCGCTCGGGTAGCAAGTCCCTCAGCTCCCTTTGTCTCCTTTCCAGACACTAAGCTCAGTGTTAGGATGATGGATGCTTGTCACCATGCCTGGCTTTTACCTGATGCTAGAGACCCAAACCGCAATCCTTAAGCATACGTGCAGTCACTGAGCCACCTTCACAATCCCTAGTGACTATCTTTGTACCCCAATACCTGTATACCGTTCTTACAGTGCATTTGATGGGTCAAATATAAGATTTTTAAAATTTTATCCTAAAGGTTTTGTTGTTGTTGTTGTTGTTTTTGTTTCCATGTTTGAAGAACCTGTTAATAATATGCCCGGTCGCTAACCAGGAGAGTGACATTGCTGCAGGTGAAGAGGCTGAACCCCCCACCCCCCACCCAGGCTGTCCGTACTTCTGAATATCACAGATTTGATTGGTGTGACCATTGCTAGAAACTACACGAATCAGTTCAGAAGCAGGCATTTCGTGTGGAGCCTCTGGAGCAGGACCAAAGGATAATCATGAAACTCGTTTGACTCTGAGGACCAAACTCCAGCTCTCCCAAGGGACCAACCATTCAGCGCTGTGCCCTCTAGGACATGGACTGATGCTGGCAGGTCATGCAGACCCCGCAGTTGATTTGACCGGCTCAACTGTGCATTCACTTGCAGGCAGGCCTGTAGGATGTGGGGGCTGGGCATGGAGGATGGAGGAGGCTGGAGAAACACTGGGTTGCTATTCCCTTGGTGAGTGAAAGTTATCAGGAACTTTGAGTCAGTGACTTCTCTGCAGGGGCAGCTCAAGCTGTTGATGGGTCAGGGCCATGGTATGCTATTTCAACACCTTTTCCCTATTCTTCTTAGACATATTTGTCTTTATTCCAGACACTTGGTTTATTTTTTTCCCATTGGCTTTTGCCTGAAAACAAATATCCTCTTTGTCATTTCTGACAAAGTGTTCAGTGTAGGGTGAAAATAGCAAAATAAATGACTCATAAATTATAATTAACAGTAGCGATCTGACATAGAGGCTTAAGAAATAAAATGATCTATACCTTTATACTTATGAGTGAAAAGTTGAGTCTACATTTTAAAGCTATAGCATGATATTTGGTGATTCCTCTTCTAAAGATTTCATTTTCCTCATACATGACCGTGCTAATGTGCTAAAACCAGGAAAGGGAATTTCAGAGTAGCTGGCTCTGCACTGCAGTGGAGGAAGGTTGAAGATTGTTGGTGTAAATAATGTGTAGGTGAGTGTCCAGATAGGCACCGCCTAGGAGGAGTGATCATTATCATTGGGAATTGAGCTTATACCTAAAAAATGTGGTGAGGCAAACACACACAAACATACAGACACACCACACAGACATACACATATACATACACACACAAACATATACACACACATACACACATATATGCACACATACACACACAAACATACATGCACATACATACACACATAAACATACACACACAAACATAAATACACAAACACATACACACATACAAATATATACACAAACACACATCAACATTTACACATAGACACATAAACATATATACATAGACACATGTATACATCTAAACATATACACACATACATGCACCTAAACATATATTCATACACATACACAAATACACACATATACATACACACTCTACAGGAGAATAGAAAAAAATATAATTTTTCAAACTCTTTTTTTTGTTTTCTAAAATCATCAACAGTAGAATCTTTTTCTTAAAATGATTAAGCCATTTAAAAGAGAAAGCAAAGTGACACCAAAAGCCAATTGGGAAATTAGAAAGACTTTGGAATTTATTTCCAGAATAGTCCTACCTGCAGTTCTGTGCGTGGTGGGTGGGGTTTAGAAAAGGGTGTACTGTTCCCGTACACCACGTCTCTCAGGTCATTTGCTCTGTGTTACTATCCCTTGCTGTTAAGAAAAAAATAATCCCTGATTTAATGAGCATTCGCGCTGAGAATGCTGGGGCAGCCATAGGAATCAGGGTCTGATGTAGCTTTAGAGTCCACTGTCATGGTGACTGAGCTTTGGACGTCACCTAAGTAAAATGCTGAAGGTCCCACACTAGATAAATATGAAGACAGAGAGGAATTTACGGCAAGGGTGGCACTCCAGACACTGACACATGTAGGTCTCTTTCCTGCATTCCACAGAGTCTGGGGAAGAACAGGACCACACGAGAGCATCACCCAGTTCTGTGTAGAGCAAGGTTTGAGCGTGTTAGGTCCCATGCCTTGGTCTTGTGACTCTTCTACCAACATTGGAGACAAAGTGGGGCAATCATTTGACATGAGAGGACCAATCACAGAACTCAGTAAGCATTTAGAGCATTTACAATTGGTTACCAAGGCAAAACCAAGAGACTTTCACCAAGGACCAAGTAAGGAGCCCTACTGGGAGATTTTATCTCCCATAGTGACCAGGAAAGATTTTGTTTCACAGCCTGGATCAGAAAGGGAAATTTAGTTGCTTTTACATGATTTAAAACATAACTTAGAATCAGTGGGAATGAAGTGAGTTTTCATCTGTGATTTAATCACACCCTGAGGATAGTTCTAACCTAGCTAATCACCAGCTATTTCAGCTATTGGCCCCTGCACTTAAAAATGGAAAATTCCCTATAAATACATCTGCGTCCCTCCCAATAAGCACGGGCTATGCTATATAGCTTGGAGTTATGGCACAGACATCAGTTTAAAGGCATTTTCTAGTTTAATTAAATACTTTTCAAAGTGCAAATTTAAATGACTATTGTCCACTAACTAGATATGCCACATTAATTTGATCAATTTCTAAACTATTTCTGATTCTATTATAACAAACTCTATAATGAGCATGTGTATACATACATAATTTTAATGATAAGATTTTGGTTATTTTTAGAATAAAATTGTACCAGAGCCAACCTGGAGAATTTTATTTCAATCATTTGTATTTTAATTCATTTTAAAAATTGATATTTTATTGTCCATATGTATTGCCACTGAGGTTTTTCACTTAGTAAATTGTAGGCATTATTTCAGGGCATTAAATATTCATTGAAAAATATGATGAGTTTTTTACTGGCTACAAGATAACTTACCCTTTGAATATGCCATCATTTGTCTCCCTCCCTCCCTCCTGCCTCCTCCTTTCCCTGTCATTCTCTTCTTATTGACTATTCCAGTTCCTACCCTTCTTAGTATTACAACTATCCTCTGCTACCACGCATATCCTCATGCATATATTTCGTTTAATTAAGAAAACAGAATAGAGCAATGAACTTCTACATTAATCACTCAGCCTCAGCAATTAACACCAGCACATGGACCATCTTGCTTGCCTATAACCTCCAAGTCTTCACTCCCTAGAGGGTTGTCGTGAGGCACAACGCCCAGGATGGTTTTGTTTCACAAGGCACATGAGGAAAATGGGCTCTTGAAGCAGATAACATTATGACCTCCTTATGTTGGGCACATCTGATATCCAGGAGTTTATTAGGAAGCGTTAGAGGATTCACAGGAAGTAGGATTACTGTTGGGAAAGGTGGTTTTCAAATGAACGTGATGCTTATTTTCATTTTGGGAAATGTAGGTTATGCCCGATCGAGAGGAAGCATGTCACCACTGATGCTGAGGCCAATGAAAGGCATTTGAGAAGGACAAGGTGCTCTGCTTCGATGAAGCAGTCATATTCCAGAATCTCCAAAAATGACTCGAGAAAGTGCCGAAAGTCACTAGAAGGTGCGTTCGCTTAATGCATAGTCTACCAATCTCGTGGCTGTATGTTGTATACTTTTAATACCAGAAGCAGTAACATGTTGATTTTCAGTGTTGTGTACCACAGAACTACCCAGCTGGAGCCATGTGAGGGGCATCAAAGCCATCAATGCATCCATTAGAGATCTGAGTATGTCAGGGAGGGAACATCAGCAGACGTGCCCCTTTCATATAATGTAGCTCGATTGTCTCTGTCTAGGCTACTGGGCTGGTGACATGGCATTGTGGGTAAAAGCACTTGTCACCTACCAAGACTGATGAGAAGAGTTCAAACCGCAGGACTCAAGATGGAAGGAGAGAACGGATTCCTGCAAGTTGCACTCTTACCTCCATACATAGTATGCTAGACACACACACGCACACACACACACACACACACACACACACTTATGAGCACACAGACTATAAATAAATATTTATATATTTGTTCTCATCCACACAGCTTCTGTTCAGAGCCCCAACTGTAGCTTTTGTTATCCAGTGACTATGGTGATTCTTCAAGATGTATCCAGTGACTATGGTGATTCTTCAAGATGATCTGCTGAGATATCAGGCAATTGATTTTTCACGCTTCCACCCATCATACAGAACCTACAAAGTCATGTTGTCAATCATAACATCAGTATTTCCTTACTTCCCTGTTTTTGAGGGTTGTGTGTGTTTGTGTGTAATGAGTGTGTGTGTGCGTGCGTGTGTGTGTGCATGTGTATGTATGGATTTTTTTCCTTATTAACTTGAGCCTGTTGGCCTCTTTGGAACAGCCAGATTTAGTTTTCTCTCTCTCTCTCTGTGTGTGTGTGTGTGTGTGTGTGTGTGTGTATGCATGCATGTGTGCGTGTGTGTGTGTGCACATGTACATGTGTATAGTAGATTCTGTTTTCTCATTTATTTCTCAAGCTTTGCTTTCATTTTCAACACTATTTTCCCAGCCTTGCTGTACCATCAGAATTGATGTCTCTTATCAACCTCCCCACCTTCTGTTCTTTGCGGAAAGGCAAAGCAAAAAGCATGCTGGGGGGAGGGACGCAGCTAACCCTTACATGAAAATAGACTGTTAGCTTAAGGAGGTGATAGCGCTTTCTCTTTTCAGAAAGTCGCCAGGGCTAACTTGGGCAGGTAACCTTTCAGAAACCTTGCTTGTTGGCCCAGCTCATTTTAGATGTCACTTTACACGTGAAAATCAGAGGTGAGGACTGACTACTTCATGAGCAGGGAGAGTAAAGTTTTCCCCAAAGAGAAGATGTGAAGTGATGGTAGATAGACGGAGGATAGCGGCCCTCTAATTCTGAGGGATAGATCATCCCCAGAGCACATCGGTTCCAGTTGCAGAGTCATGGCTGGCTTTTCTTTCTGTTGTTGCTAAGGCTTTTCTGGGGAGATGAAGAGGGAGTAAGAATGAGCCCTAAAGAGAAGGGAGCTTGTGGGAACAACGCCAACAAAGAAGCAGCAACAGGGATTTTCTTTAATGAGAAATGGCCAAAGATGTGTCAAGGGGAGAGCGACCCAGAAGCTTGAGCTCTGATTGTGGGACGATAAAGGGCATGTCCATTCCGTCGAAACTCAGGAGGAAGACAGGATTAAATTAAACAGTGTTTAACAACAAAGAGAACTAGAAAGGAGGACATGGAACTATCAACTGACTTCTCTTTCAATCATACACCACCGTGTCTTCTTCAAAGACTGCAGTTGTGGTTCTGATGAGCATTTGCATTTGGCTGTTTTCACGAAGAGCTTTACTTTCACATAAAGTCCCAACGTTTTGCTTCTTGTCTAACAATACTTGTGGGACATCATTTCTTAGGACAGCCAAGCCATAACCACCAATGACAGCATGACAGCTAATGCTATTTATAATTTAAATACAGCCTAAGTTTCAATAAGGGCATAAAGAGTCCTTTAAGGACTGACCTTCAAAATACAAATTCCTCACATGAGAGCAAATGCCAAGTGGACCTAGACTGAGTTCTAAAAGTGTCATTGTCCCAATGAAGCATCAGCAGCAGTCTCAAAGCCATGACTTGCTCACTTCCAGTTGATGAGAAGTACAAGTACATGATACATTCAAAACATCATCAGATATATTTTTTGTTCCCCTAAACTTTTTGTTGCTCTGTTTTCTCCCCATTGTATCAATAGTGTTTATTAGCCATGAACTAGAATAAGGCAACTCTCACTTTTCAAAATCCATTGCAGAGAAAATAATATTCTTCAAGCCAAAACCATTTTGGTTAAGAGCCAGTCTTTTGTGGGAGAAGTTTGGGGTGGGTTCCTGAAAACCTGACTTAGCGTATCAGGTTCTATTCTATGCCTGGCACTGACATAATTTTAGAAAATGTGTTGGGGGAGGGGCTGCTTGTTCATCCCGGCTGCCCAGAGCCGAAATAATCACACAGAAACTGTATTAATTAAAACACTGCTTGTCCCATTAGCTCTAGCTTCTTATTGGCTAACTCTTACATATTAATTTAACCCATTTCTATTAATCTGTGTATCACCACCAGCAAAGTTTCAGTACACCTATCTCCAGTGTCAAGAAGCTCTTTCTTGGTCTTCTTTCTCCCAGCATTCAGTCCAGTTTTCCCCGCCTACCTAAGTTCTGCCCTATCAGCAGGCCAAGCCAGTTTCTTTATTCATTGACCAATAAAAGCAACACATAGACAGAAGGACCTCCCACACCAAGAATGTATGTCACAAACACGAAAGGAGGCCCATGTTGAATATGGCCCCTAGGGGGAGCTGTTTAGGTCCCCAGGGTTGTATCTACCATGATAGAAGACAAGGAAAGCATTTAAGAAAGCAAGAAAGGCTTAATAGGCAGGTATGAGAAAAAGAGCAGCAACAACTCGGTTTATTCCTACAAACAACTAGAGATTGTAATAGGACCTCTAATGTATATAGTAGGCTCGGTGGTAACAGAAGTTGTCTCTCAAGGCCTGGAGGAATGAGCTGTAAGTAGCAGAGTTCAGTCAGAACATTAATCTCATGTCAGGACAATACATTGGCGTCTGGAGAGCCCAGAACATCCAGATAGAAGGTGAGCCAGTGTGGGGTGAATAGATTTTGGATTTGGATAGGCCTCCCCCAGCCAGCAATGTGTGTGCTTTGAAGCAGAGGAGCTGAATTCCATGCACAACGGCAAGTTTGGATCTGCTATCAGAAATGGGACCAGATTTTAATTTTCAGTTAGCAAAAAGGACTTCCAATTTGCACATCTGAGATCCAGAACTATGAGAAATTCAAATTTGTAACATAAACAATCCCTTGCTATGACAAACATACTTTAGGGAGCACATACTAATTAATTTTTTCTTAAAAACAAAAGCCCAAGACTCCAATAAAAAAATGTTGGAAGCGCTTCCCAGCATGCAGCCCAGGCCTTCCCTTAAGCACTCCGCAGAGCTTCTTTCTTCCCTTCCCACCCCCTGCTCCTGGAAACCTTGAGGTTTTGATTTCCTCTTTCTTTCTGGCTCTTCTTCACATTTGAAGGGCAGTCTTACTTTTATGCGCCTTAGCATTCTTGTGGAGGGACACTGCCTTCCCTGGTCTAGTCCCTGGGTATTTCAGGCAGAGGCGTAGGATTCATATCATTGACTGTCACTGACGTTCTACTGACTTCAAATCTCAGCCGCTCATCTACTTCCATCCAAACCTCAGGACTCACAGAGTCAGCGGTCTCCAAGAGGGTTCCTCATGGATGTCCTACAGTCTCTCAGTCGGAATTTTCAGTTCATTTTGCTATGGCCCAGTTGCCTGTCACAAAATGGGTATTCTGGATGTAGTTGATCACACAGCACAATTGCCTGGACTTGGTTGTTGTTCGTCCATAGCAGGGTTATAAAGGTCTCGACAATAAGGTGTTATGGTTTGAACACAATTTGTTTCCACCAAAACTCCTGTGTAGGTGTCGGTCTTTAAGGTGACTGTCATTCCTTCACTTAGTCTTCTCTCATACAATACATCCCCACAGCAGCTTTCCCTCCCTCCACTCCTGCTGGTTCCTCTCCCACCTTCCCTTTCCTCTGGATCCATTGCTTCTTCATTTCCCTTCAGAGAAGAGCAAGCCTCCCAGTGATATCCACTAAACATGACAACAAGATGCGATAAGATGAGACACATATCCTCATATCAGTGCTGGACAAGGCAACACAGGAGGAGGGAAAGGGTCCCAAGAGCAGGTAAAAGAGTCCGAGACATAACAGTCTTGAGAGGTGGGGGTCTCCTAGGAGGTGTTTGGATAATGAGGCAGAGCCCTTAGAAATGACTGCTTTTCCTGTGAGAATGCCTTAGCTCTTCTTAAGTTAGGCCCCCATTTCTCTCTCCCACAGGCGCCAGTTTGCCCTTCTGTGTTTTGTCATGAGTTGACATAGCACAAGACCCTCACTGGATGTGGCGACCAGTCTTGAACTTCTCTCCTTCACTGAAATGTCATTCACACAAACTCCTTCACAGATTTCACAGTTCCAGGATTCTGCTATGACGGCTGAGAACCAACAACGACACAGGGTTAGTGTTCTTAACACCTACTGCCCTCCCAAGCATCCAGCACAGTGTCTGTCACTTACTGTATTACGTGTTTCAGCTGATGTCTTCTGAAGGAGCAAGAAGGAAGGAGAAAAATCACGCTGGAATGCAGAGATATGAGAGATAGTCTCCAATTCAGGAGCCAACAAGAGAATTTGTGAAGTGCACCTAATAAGAAATGACTTTAAAATCTAGTAGGTTAAAGCAGTTCTTCTTTTTGTTTGTTTTCTGGAGTCAGGAACTAAGGAAGGGTGGGGTGGCATGGTCCTGGAAAAGTGACGGGGTCGCCACCACCTTTACTGAGAGTTATGGAGGAGCCAGACTTTCCACCAGGTGTCTGTGGTCTCTGCCGCATGGTAGGCTCAGAGTGTCTGTACTTCTCCAGCACAAGCCCTCCAAGAAAAGCAGATGGAAGCTACAGGGCCATTGCTGGCAGAACTTTAGAATTTACATAACAGCCCTTCTGCTGCATTCTGCTGGGGGAAAGGAAATCCTCATAGCCCACCCAGACTTAAGAAGAGGCCTTTCAAAGGGAGGCATGTCAAAGACTTGGACAACATGGGCTTCCGTTAAGTTCCTTCAGATTTGTGGGCTTTGGATAGTTGCTGAATTTTAATGGTGGAGAGATTGACTAAACAGGATTCTGGTTGAGTAAACATTTATGATATATGGGGCTGGAGCAGAATCTGAGTCACAAACAATGAATAATCCAGTTGGCAAGAACATACTCTTTGCAGAGGGTGGGCTGGGAAAACAGCAGGGTCTTGCATCTTAGGCTAATAAGTCAGCGTTTTCTTCTCCTTGGTATTAGGGGTAGAACTCATCCTCGGCTACACTAGAGAGGTGCTCTACCGCTGGCATCCCAGCTTAGGGTCTTTCATGCCAGCAGTGAGTATCTCTTGACACATAGAAGAGGAGCATGGTCAAAGAACTAATTTTAGAACCTAGTCTGGGGGTTCAGCAGAAACTGAACAGGTTAAACTATATGCAATGAACTCACTGATAAGGCTGCTACAGTGATCTTGGAAAAGTTGGGGCCCTGCCTGAGTCAAAGGGGTGGGATTTAATATGAAAAGGAAGGAATGGGAGAATGCTGTGGGGAAAAAAAAGCCAGCAAGACTGGGGGGGCTCTTGTTGGCTGGAGGGTCTCTTGTAGGCTAGAGGTGGCTCTTGCAGGCTGGGTGGTGCTCTTCTAGACTGTAGGGGGCGCTTGCAGGTTAGAGGGGCTCTTTCTGACTGTAGGGGGCTCTTGTTGGCTGTAGGGGGCTCTTGCTGGCTGTAGGGGGCTCTTGCTGCCTGTAGGGGGCTCTTTCTAGCTGTAGGGAGCTCTTGTTGGCTATAGGGGGTTCTTGCAGACTACAGAGGGTTCTTTTCTGTCTGGGGGGGGGCTCTTGCTGACTGGAGGGGGCTCTTGACAGCTGGAGAGTCATTTGTTTTCTTAGGGCAGCAAGAAGCAGCTCAGTGTTCCCATGGGGATCTCAAGAATCCTTTACCTAGGGAGGGAGCTCCTGTTCCTACCTTAGACATATGATTGAAATAGGGACATTAATCTTCATTTAAACAATATACTATGTAAGGCTGTGCTTTACAACTCAGAATCCAACAGTTGGGATATGACACCAAGGGGAATCTGTTTCCAGGTATTTTGGGAAAAAACCTTGAAAAACCTGTTTTTTCCAATTCCTTTGTCTCTCCTTCCTATCACCTACTTAAAGCATCATATGACCAATATATCTGCTATCACCATAATTGTAAATTTCTTTATAGTTTTCTATATTAAAAACACTTAAGAAAAAACAGAATATAACAATAACATGGAGAATACTTCCTATTCTCTCTTTTACCTTGTTCAAGATGCTTTGGTTAAGCCTCTTGGTAATCCACCTTTCTGTGGGTCTGAGCTGGCAACTATGGAAATCACTCGCGGGTTTTTATTTATGGTCCGCTCCACAGCTTTGAAATTAAGTTGACATCCAATGTGAGCAGATATTCATTACCTTTCTAAAATGCCATTTAGAAAACTGATTGCTTGGGGGACTAGACGGCAAAGAAGGGGACATTTCACACTCAGAGGACCGACTCTGTTCATGAAACGGTACAAAGTTCTCCTGGTAGGCTCCACCAGCGAGTGGGACCGGCCCTCTTGGGCTCCTTTGCATCTTTCTATTTTAAACCAATCACAATCTTGTTTTGAATTCTATAAAGTATCATGCATGTTGACATCTAGGCATAAATAACGAAGCCCATCTAAAGCAACATTTCCGCTAGGGGAAACAATCTGAGAGGTTTATTTATGCTGGAATTTAAAAAAAAAACCCACAACAAATAAGAAGAGAAGAAAGGATCCAAAAGGAGTGGAGAAAAGAAGCCTTGCTTCATAAAGAATATCCTACACACGGATGCCTGTGAGGCTCTGAAATCACTCAGTCCTGGAAGTTGTGAACCAAGACTTCTCCAAAGTGCTTTTCTTTCCCCCAAAGAAGTCATAACAGGAATATATATAGATCTATAATGCCTTTCTGTTGGGGAAATGAAAGTACTTTCAAAACAATCTCATAACACTCTGATGGAAGAAATGATGGCAGGTTTTATATTACCCCTATCACACAGGTGATGGAGGCCCTGATAAATGGACTTGGTGGCAAAGTCACAAATAGATGCCAGCCTTTCTGATGTACAGCTAGGACTTCAGTAGTTAAATGAAAAATATGTTCGCTGTTTGCTCAGCCCTTCTTCATCCATCAGAAAGAACCTCTGGCGTCAGAATTAACCCCTGCTCGTTCCCGCACAGGAAACGGAGATCCCACTCTCAATTTTAAATTTGCAAAACAATGTCACAAGAATAAGTGCTCAGATCAAAACCAAAAAATTTACTTGGACAGTTAAACGCCGAGATGCACAAAGTAATATGTTGGTTGCCAGAGGCTGGGAGGAGAGGGAGGCGGAGTTGCTGTTCAATGAACATAAAGTCTGAGCTATAGGGAATGAGAAATGTCTAGAGAGCCACTGTATGACACCATGCCCTTAGTTAACAGAAATATACCAAACATTTTTTGGTTAAGAGAACACATGCTATATGGTTGCTTTTTTTGCACAATGAAAGAATTTAATTTGGAGTGTACCCATGCTCCAGATACTGCTACAACTTTGGGGAGCACAGTGGTTCACCAAAATTGGGGATCATGTCTCTCCTGAGACCTGATAGCTGTAAGTGATCTACCCCAAGCCTTCATATTTTCATAGTCTCTAAAGCCATTAATACCTCAACAGCTCCATGGGTTGGTTTTGTTTTGTTTGTTTTCTTAAAAACGTAATATATTAGGAAGACTATGGGCTTGACACAGAATTTGCATTAAATCTTAACCCTAACTTACTGTGTGACTTTGAGAAAAACTACGTAATTTCTCAGCTCAGGTTTTTTTATTTGTAAAACAAGAACCATACCCTCGAATTGGGGCTATCAGGGAACACATAATGTACACAGAACATTTTAGCCCAGAGTCTGGAATGGAGGTTACGTTCAGTATATATGACCACTCTTTCCCTGTATGAGATGTTTAGTGAGCTGTTGGGAGCAGCCCTTCTGGAGCTGATGCCCAGGTCTACACCTACCTGCTGGCCAAAGACACACTGCCAGGAGCTGACTGGCACCATGAATCCAGGACTGGAGCGCTATAAAATCTAAACTCTTCTGGTTCTTCCCTGTTAGCCAAATCATTTGACACTTCTTGCATCATGATGGTTCCCCCTGGTGTGAATCTGTCTTCCCAAGATAGACTGCGAAACCCCCACATTTCTCAGTTTCCTTTGCCTCTGGGATGCAGTCATCTGACTTAGTTCTGCTAATCAGATGCACATGCTAGAGAGAGGATTATGTGCAGAGGCAGGAGGGGTGCAGGGCCCCCATTCCACAGGCACAGATGGTAGAGAGGCAGCATGGTTCTGGAGTCATCCAAAGCAGCTTCTCCCTACTTTGCCAGCTCTGCTTTGAGGTTCTGGGGCCTGTTTCTGCAAACTCACTCCAGAGCTTCTCTCTTTGATTCTTCCAGAGACTCCAACTTTCCTGATGCTAAGTATTCTATCATTTCTTTTTCTTCTTCTTACCTGTCACAGGCCCTTTCATGGATTTTATGATGAGCTAAGTGTAAACAAACAACACTGTAAAAATCCCATTCCTGGGTGGATTTTGTATAAGAACCAGACTTTCTACAGAAAAAGGGGATAAGTTCATTGCAACCCAATATTAGTGGCTTCTTGGTTCCCAGCAGGGAGTTCTTACAGCCTTGGGCTCAAGAGGTCTTCAAGGATCCCACCCTATTCTTAACCTGCAAGCCACACTTAGAAGGCTGTTTAAAGAGGCAAATCGTGAAAGGAAACTGCCACAAGAGTGGGTTGAACTGGAGTTTATCTTACTGAATAAACAGAAGATTTCCCTTACTAAAAGACTCTGGGTTCTTTGTACCAACCTGGATATGCGAGAAAGGTTTTTTTTTTTTTTGGTTTGGTTGGTTTTTTGTTTGTTTGTTTGTTTTTTTTTTTTTTGAGACAGGGTTTCCCTGTGTAACAGCCCTACCTGTCCTGGAACTAGTTCTATAGATCAGGCTGGCCTCAAACTTACAGAGATCTACCTGCCTCTGCCTACCAAGTGCTGGGATTAAAGGTGTGCGTCACCACTGCCTGGCTGTAGGAAAGTCTAATATTGATTGACTTAACAGTTTTGATACACATAAATTTTCAGTAAAGCTATTCCATGTCACATGGCAGCAATAATATACATTCACTCAACAATTATTTCTTATGAATTATCATGTGTCAGGTGTTGAGCTGGGGCTTAGCACACATTCGATGCTGGGTAAGATCCGCTATCAATTTTCCGTCAAGACTCTCACCACGGAGTAGGAAGACAGACAATTCCAACATCATGTCGGACTAGGATCTGCTTCTCTCAGGGCTGGGAAAAGTATTTCTTTTGCCAGTAGATTGTTTTTCTTACTATTTTAATCTCTAGGAAGAAGGATTCTGAATCATGCCTGATGCACTATTTCCTAGTATTTGTATAGAATCAGCACCTGGACTGAGGCCAGCGATGCATCTGTAATTTTAGCATCACAATATACTTTGAATTGCTTATACAAAGCTTATTCTCAACTGGAGAGGTAACCAGTGGACTTGGGTCAGTAAGCCCATATTTCTTAGGATCCCTTATTTATTAGTGCCAGTACTTTAGCTAACAGAAGGAAGTTCCGCTGGTGTCTGACAGAATCAAAAGCAAAGGTCTCCAGAAGGAACTAAGAGTGCTGCATTCCCTGGGTGGAGCTGGGAAGAGTGAGCCCACACTCTTGTTCACAGAATACTGTCACCCAGATACACTTGTCAAGATTCGAAATCCAAGAATAGTTCACTCCCAGAGTCACAAGGCCGTGACTGCCCAAGCAGATACAGGGAATTGCTTAAGGATAGTTTGGGACACTCTTTTGTTTTGGATATGGTACCACCTCCCCACCAATTGCACATTGGTCTCTAGTACAATGTTCAGAGGTGGGACTTTGGAGAGGTGATGTGGTCACAGGAAATTGTAAATGGTTCAAGCTAGTGGTGGATTTAAAACTTGAATAGAGAGGAGGTGGCAAAAGTATGGAAGGTAGGACATCACTGGGGAAAATGTGTGCTCTTCAAGATCCCCCCCGCCCCGCTTCCCAGTTTCCCTGAGTTGCAAATTTTGCTTTGCAACACTCTCTTGTACCCATGCTCTTCTGCCTCACCACAGGGGCACAGCAGTGATGCTGGGCAATCAAGGACCGAATCCTCTGAAACCTTAGACAAAATAAATTCTCTTTCTTTATAACTGTTTTTGCTCAGATACTTGTCACTGCAATGAAAACTTGCGGTAACGCAGATACTCTCACAAAGAAAGCGGAATTCCACAGCCCAGTTCCAAAGACATCTACCATGATGCCACTGCTCCAATGGTGTGGTTCCCATGGCAACTACCATGCACATCCTCCTGCACAGATGTTGGCTAGGATTACTTATACTGCTTCTTTTATAACTATTCCTGCCCCCAAGAAAGGCCTCTTGGTGAGGACAAGACAGGAAAATGCCATTGAAAGGAGGGTATGGGCTACAGAGGGAATTTTGCATTTGACTTACATATCTTCAACTAATTTTATACTCAACAAAAAGTTCTAAAATGGTACTGTAACATGAGGGTCCTGCTTGTTGGGGTTTCTGTCCTGCCCAGTACCCCACAGCCAGCAAGCCCCAAAGAAAATCACACAGAGAGTCTACATTAAATTATTAACTGATTGGTCCATTATCTCAGGCTTCTTACTAGCTCCCATAAGTTATATTAACCCATTGTTCCCATCCATGCCAGACACATGGCCGGTACCTTTTCTCAGCTGGGACAGGGACACATGCTGCTTCCTTGGAGATCTGCGCAGGAATGCCAGGGAAGCTTCCTGCTTCCCAAATCTCCTGTTCTCACCTCTACTTCCTGTCTGGTTTTCCCGCTTATACTTTCTGCCTGGCCAATCAGCATTTATTTAAAACATGATTGACAGGATACAGAATTGTCCTGTACCATGGTACCGAGTTTCTAGCATCCATAACCCTGCTTCCTCTAAGGAGATAATTATACCCACAAATATTAAGAATATGAGATTAAATTGTCCCAATATCGTTTACTCAAACTGGTATTTGATCAAAATTTCACCACTGAGGTCATTTTCTGTTGTTCCTGGTTATCCCACTTCTCCATAGCTACTGAGTTGGTGTGACAGTTCCTCACACATTTTTTCTCTCTTGTCACCTGGAGTCCTTTGAAGTATTTCTCTGCAATGCCCTCATTTTGGATAGTCATGTGTTCAATTCTCATGATGAAGTGAGGCCGTGCATATTTGTCCTGTGCACTAGAGAGATGTTGTTGTCTATCCTAGCAATGGGTTTGGACGTTTACATGTCTTATGATTAGTGACACTCATTTAGTTGGTTAAGTTGGTGTCTGCTGGCTTTCTCCACTATGAAGTCACTATCCCTCATTTTGTATTGATGACTGCCTTGCTACAGAACAATGGGTCTATACAAATCCTATTGACCTCAAACTTCTGCCAGAACAGTTTAGTAGATCTTCTTTTTTGAAGTTTTGCCGTCCCTGTCCCTCCCACATTATTGCTATTTTCTTTATATTTCTCTAATTGCTCTTTTCCCCAGTAAAATTTATTGGAATTCTATTTTAAGAAGTTTCTGTTTCTCTAAATACTACTTTTTAAAAAAATAAAAGAATACAGGTATTGTGTGCCTTAGGCTTACCTTGAACGTGCTATATAGTGTCTTAGGATTTTTATTGCTGTGAAGAGTTGACTTTGGCAACTCTTACAAAGAAAACATTTAGTTAGGGTGGCCCACTTACAGTTTCAGGGGTTCAGTCCATTATGATCATGAAGGGGAGCATGGCATGCACAGGTAGACGTGGTGCTGGAGCTGAGAGTGCTATGTCTTGCAGGCAACAGGAAGTTGACTGATTGTCACACTGATGGAAACTTGAGAAAAAGACCTGAAAGCCCACCCTTACAGTGACACACTTCCTTGAACAAGATCTCTTTGGGGGGCATTTTTTTAAAACCACCACACACAGCTAAAGACAACTTTGAAGTACAAATTTTGTTGCCACTACTTCTGGAGTACTGGGATTACAGGCATATACTATGGGGGTGGGATCAAATGTAGGGTCTCATACACACTAGGTAAGAATAGTTCTCACTGAACAATATCCCATGCTTCTAGTTATTTTGTGGTTCATTAATTATTTATGACTTTGGACTTACGGATATTTAATTTATCCTGTGGTTTAAAAACCAACAGCATCATTGTTTGGAGCCCAAATTCTCCCAGCCTTGGCCACAAAGATCTCCTTTAGGCTAGTACCTGCTACCTTCTGATACCATCTTTCTTTGAGTTGTTCTTGAACTTGGACACCGAGAGTTGTTCCAGGCTCACCTTTGATTTCCATTACCTCAGCACCCAACACCAATCACTTCCCATTTAAGGAACTTGTTAAATCCTCAAGTCACATCCCAAGCCAAACACGCATCTCTGGGGTGGCACTGAGCATCAGGGTTTGGTCAAGGTACCTGGTGGATCTAATGTGCAGTTGTGGTGAGAACCCATGGATCTGAGCATTGTTTTCTAACTCTCCTGTGTCTTTAAAACCTTTGGGGGATCTTGTCTGTTTCTGCAGATTTGGGTGAGAGACTAGATTATCCCTTTTTATCATGGTTGATGGGCAGACTCCACTCTCTGAAAGCACAGAGGGCTGGATCACATATGCTCCAGTAGCAAGCACCTTAAAAATCACTCATGGATTTGCAAAGGCCTTGCAGCTTTGAGAAAGCAAGAGTTTGTTATGTCACTGCTCCCATCATTTCCTTTCCAATTAGCTGGTGTGCATGGCAAAAGGGTCTTCTTGCTACACAGTGTAGACACAGTCAAGATCGATCTAAGAAGTGAAAATGGAAAATGGCAGCGTTTGGCTCTGAAAGCAAACCACCACAATGAACAAAAAAATTTAAGTTTTTTTTCCCTCTTCTTCTATTGCCTCAACAGGCAGAGGGTCTTGGAAGATGGAGAGTGATAACAAGAAGCATTTTCATGCTGAAAGCCTAACAAAGCCCCAGATATGGCTATTCATCTTGGAAAAGACTGGTACAAAAGGTGGGAGTCTTCTGTGGGAACTAGGTCATAATGTTGGACTTTGTTTGAACACAACCCTCTGGGGACTTTGGCTTTATCTTTTTTTCTGTGTTAGCTCAGTTTTCCCAGCTGTTTTTAGCTTGTGCATATTCCACTCCAGCTACTAAGCTACCCACAAGGTGGCTGGTCTCCTGGAGAGTAACACAAGGTCCAGAAAGACCCAACTGCAGTTAGTCAAATTTATCTGGATTCTATGGACCCATGCATACCAAAGAACTTTGATTTTCCAAATGAGGGTCACCTGTAGCATCCCTTCAGCTACCATATGTATATACCCAATGTATATTCACTGGAGAGTGTTTAGTCCCATGAAGATGCAGAAACCTATATGTTTGGGTGGGGAAAGAGCATCCCTGTTTCCCTGGTGATCTCTGGCACACATTCTACCTCTAACAGACATGTAAATGCATGAGATAAGATTACAGGCTATTGGTTCATCAACGGTGTGTTTTCATTAGCTAACAGAGCTGGGTTTCCCACCCTTTTCACCTTCTAGGTGAGTGACTCTGATGGCTATAATTAATACTTGTTGCCTCTCCTCCCAAGCCTTGTCCACCAAGATTTAGAAATCCTTCGACTTGCCTTCTGGGATTTGTACTGTAACCCTTCCTTTTTTAGAGCCTCAGACACAAAACAAAGGAGACAAGCTGTGGGCTCCCTCATCCCCACCGGCGGATGGTTGTGCATAAACTGTCCCATTTGTGCCATGCTGTGTAGTCAGGTATCTATCAGAGACGCCTCAGCAGCCGCCTTCTGATCACTGCTCACTCTGTCTCAGCCCTGCACATTCTTGGCCCTGATGGAGGAGGCAAAGCCCAGCATTAACAGCATGTATAAAACCCACCCAGCAAAGGTGGATAATCCATCACCTTTCATAAGACAAGCAGATACTTAACAGCTTCAGTGCATTAAGTAGTTAGGAACGTATTAACTGGGTTTTGCAAAAAAAAAAAAAAAAAAAGGTTCATTCTGAGTTTATGATGATCTCATTTTATAGAAAAAAGAAAAAGAACTTATTTCTTTTTTTATTGAGCCCTAAACCTAAAGGCTTGGAGGAAAGACCCCAGTGCTGGGAATCAATGAAGCGGGTGATGCCATGTGCTAGGATGTCATTGATCTGCCGGTCAGACGACATTCTCACCTGGCTCTGCCCCTGCAACAGGGATAGGCAGAGACCACACAGGTGCAGAAGCCATGGCTTCGTCACTGAGAACACACATCTGGCACGCTGGCTGTGCAGAGGCCACGGCTTCGTCACCGAGGACACACATCTGGCACTCTGGCTGCTCTGGGTTTTCACCTGAAGACATGTTACTGCCTCATAGGAGTCATGACTCTGTCTTCAGTTTTCCTCCCCTGACTTAGACCTGCGATGAAAATGCAGAGGTGGGGTTGGGGCCAGGGCTTTCTGTCTCAGGCCTCCGAGTCTCCAACACTGGGGACATTTTTGAAGCATTCTCTTGGAGGAGACACTTGTGGTTAAACCGGGGAAGGGATTTAGACGTTCCTAAGAAAGGAAAGTTGAATTTCAGGATTTAGATGTGTAAACTGACTTGGGACAGGCGATTTAACCATATCCTGGGATGTGCCCATGCGTCTACTTGGGGCAATTTCAGGGACCTATTTTTTTGACCATCGTCTGTTTCTACTCATGCTTTGAGTTTGCCCTGCTCTGCTCTGGAAACTCTTAGCCTAAACTACAGTCATCATTTTTCCCAGGCAGACACTGTCAGTGTGATGACTAATTTTGCTTTGAAACCGGAAGCTTGACAACAGGGTGTGAAACCCACTTAGTAAATCACAACTAGCTGGCTTATTGTCAGAAAAAATATAATAAAAATTTCAGGCTGCATTGTTTACCAAAAAGGCATTAAATCGTGAACTCTTATTTGCACCTGTCTGTATACATGTGTGCCGTGATTTGCAATGTAAAATGTATTTATTTAGGGTCAGGGTTTGAAATATTTAATAAATACTATTTTTGACTTTGGATAGCACCGGTTAGGAGCATGAGCACTGTCTGATTTTGAATCTTGGCTCTAACATTTGCTAGCTGTGTGACATTAGGCAAACTGCTTAACTTCTCTGTTTTAGATTTCAGTATTTCACATTTGTGAAAGAAGATCAAAAAAATGTAGCTACCTTACTGGATCAACATGAAGATTAAGTATAATAGCTTTTGTGCAGTGCTTTTAAACCTTGCCTGGCACAGTGTCTTATGTTTGTGGGTTAAAAAAAAGTGACCAAAGGGATTTTTTTTTCATGATGAACCAAGGCAACAGTATTCCTTTTCTATGGCTATTTATAGTCTAGTATGCACATGTGTGTATTTTTGATTAAAAAAGTGTCTGTTCTGAGTGGCATTCTCCCAAGCAGACTTCAGGGTACTAACCACAGTGCCACTGTTCACTTGCTGTGTGACCTTTGATCAGCTCTTTGTCTTTATAGACCCCACATCTTCATCCCTAAAGTGCTACCAACAGAATGTGTCCCATCTGGTGTCTGCCAGGACTTCCTGAGGTCATTCCCTGAAGAAGCTCTGGTTCTATGAACCTCTCTGTATTTGCAGCTAGGATTCAAATCATGTCCTTGCTGCACCCTTCCCCGAACTGAGAGGCAATCCCGCCTCTTCTTTGATGTGAATGGCTTGCTTGAATCTGTATTTCAATCCCCTGAGCTGAATCAACCACATAGGGGCTCGGATAAAGGCCAGTACTCTAAGGAGGGAAGTCATTGTGAGGCCCAGGAGGTGGATTCAGACCGCCCCACTGCGAGCTCTTCAGCCTCTCCAGCACTTAGCTAAGTCTCTTGAATGTCCTTTTACCCCAGCAGGCTTTCCCCATCCCCTCGGATCATTCCCTCATGTCACAATGCCACTCTGACAGCTATCTGCAGCCAGAGGGTCACATCCTACTGCTTCCCCCTTCAGAGACAGTACCAAAGTGTTCAGGACAAAGCCGCCTGTCCAGATTAGATAGGTTGCCCCCCCCCTCCTTTTTTGATTATCACTTGTAAATACTTCGGTAGCATAAAACGGGGCTTCCAACTCTAGTCCCTTTCTTATGGACCCTTGGCAAACCTGTTGTGGCAGAAATGTAAAATTCTGGAGGACTCCTGGGCTTGAAGATCTGCCATGGCTTCGCTGTAATTCTCCCCCCTCTTCTTCCACGGCACACTATAGCACTTACCAGAGCTTTTAAACATGAATAATGGGGCGATATTATGCAGTATCAATCTCTCCCCCGACCGCAAGCTCCTCAAGGGCAGGGGACCTGCCGTATTCATCTTTGTATCCCCTGCAACCAACCGGCACACATCTCAATCAACGTCTGCCAAACGGGAGCTGGCTGAATTTATACCCCAGGTCACAGTGTGGAGCTCAGACGGCTCCGGAGCTGAAGGCAAATAGGAATCATGTATTAGTCACTGCCTAACTCCGCACTGGCTTCCCAGGAATTCACGACCCTGCAAAGGTTAAGGCGATTGTGTTGGTGCCTTTGGTGGAAGATCTTTCTCCCCGTTCTTAGAGGGGAGGAAAATGAAGCCAGGTTCGGCGTATCGTGGCTTTGCCATCCAGGGCTAGAGAAAGCCGGTCCGAAGGAATGTGTCTTTACCTAGCGGCAGAACCGCAGACAGCTGCTAGGGCCCTTTCTTACCGAGCTTGATCCTAAACACAAGACATCAGCTGTTTTCTTCCTCTGCTACAGGCGCATGTCTTTGACTTAACTTTAGTTTCTAAGCAGAAATACAGAAAATCATCTTTGGAGACCTTGGCTTGTGTTCAAGCCGCGCACTTTGCTGACTATTTTGCTCTAGTCTCATTGCCAGACAACAGCGGCGTCGATATCTCCCTTTACAATTGAGGAAACTGAGGCCTAAGAAGTTTAACCAGAAAGGAGGGTGGAGATCAGCCCCGTTCGGATGCCCACGCTCCATCTCAGACTTCACTCTTTGCACACTGGTGGGAGTGTGAGCGCGCGCGTGACAGGCCGTGCGCTTCCGTTTCTTCACGAAGCCTCCTCCTACTCAGTTTTCCCTGATTCCACTTTTTGGAGACAAAGTCCCGTTCTCCAAGGTTTGACCTCACTCGGCCATCTCTCTCGCGCGCGCGTGTCCCAAGGACTGACGGCCATTCTCCCGCCCACTTCGGAGTCCTAGCCCGGGTTGAGCCTCCGGGTTCTGCGCCAGTCCCAGTGGGACCCGGACCGCGGTGCTGCCCCGCGTGCCCAGAGCTCCCGCGGGGTCGGGTGGCCCACGTCTGGCCCCACCTACCCTACCTGACGCCCGCACGGCCAGCGGCTCCGTAGCCTCCGCCCACCGGCGCGCCTGCGCTGCCATTGGCTCCGCGGGCTGTCCGTCTCCTCCGCTCCGTCCCGGAGGCAGGTTTAGCCGGAGAAGCCGCAGTCCCGGCGGCTCGGGCGCAGCGCGGAGCGCTGTTCGCGCGGCGGGCATGGCCGTGAGCGCGGGACTCCCTGGCAGGAGCCGAGCCACGGTGGACGTGAACTTGGCGACGCGCTCCTGCGGCCCGGCCTCGGTCATGTAGTCGCCGGCGGCGCTCCCCGCAGCACGGGAGCCTCAGCGCGATCCAGAACGCAGTCGAGAAGCCGGGGCTTCCCCGGGAGGCGCCAAGCGTCCCGTCACCCATCGGGCGGCACTTTGGGCCGGAGAGGGACATGGGGGAGAAAGTTTCCGAGGCGCCTGAGCCGGTGCCCCGTGGTTGCAGCGGCCAAGGCACCCGGACCCTTGTCCCTCCGGCGGCAGCCGTGTCCTCGGAGGGCGCTTCCTCGGCGGAGTCGTCCTCGGGCTCGGAAACTCTGTCGGAGGAAGGGGAGCCCGGCCGCTTCTCCTGCAGGTCTCAGCCGCCGCGGCCGCCGGGCGGCGCCCTGGGAACCCGTCTGCCCGCCGCGTGGGCTCCTGCGCGCGTGGCACTGGAGCGTGGAGTTCCTACCCTGCCGCTGCCGCCCCCCGGAGGAGCGGTACTGCCGGTACCCCGGGTCAGCAGCACATCCCAGGAGGAGCAGGACGAGGAGGTGGGCCCTGCCTGTCCACATCCCGAACCCTCTAGATCCCCCTTGCAGGGCCACCTCAGACCCAATTGCTCGCGCGCCAGTGTCTTGGAGAGGGGAGGGAACTAAAAGCATTCAGCTAACCATCCTGGGATAGTGATGGTCAGGGTCCTTGACTTTATATGGTTGTCCCCAAGCGCTTTTCTACATGGGCTACCCGACGGTGTGCTTTGGAAATGTCACAGAGCCAATCCCTTCGTATCTGCATCTGCTTGGGATGCCAACGTCAGGATGTGATCTGAAAGCTTGGCTTGTCCCTGCAATTCAGACCCGATTTCTAGAAGTGGGAGTCGCTAACTACTGAAGTCTTGGGTGGAGCGGGAGACCCGGAACTTACTTAGGACGCGGGTGGCAGTGGCGGCTACGGGTTGTACTTTTGGGATGTCAGAGACTAGGGTGTCCTGGGGTCGTCTCTGGCTGGTTTTGGTGGATCATTTCACCTTCCGTCCTCGGGCAGAGGAAGCCCAACCTTAAGCCCGTTGCATACCCATGAGCGCCTACAGCTCCCGTTCGGACTCAAGTGTCTAGAGGAGCGCTGTCACCATACCGGGTATCCTACCTTCTTCAGAGGACTTTGTCCAACCTCATTTCCTGGAAGGCTGTGCATCCAAAACTCGACACACTGAGTTTCATGATCCCCTAGGTTGCTGCGTCCGGCTTGCTTTTTTTCCCCTTTCCTTCTTGTTTTGGAAGACAGAGAAGGAAGAGTCTCCACGTCTTTAAGATTGTTTGCTCTGGATGTTTCTTTTGGGAGAAATCATCTTGATCAGGCAGAGCCATAAATAAAACATAACCCTAGCATAGTCTCCTTGTGAAATTAATTCTGCAGTGCCAGGCTGGTATTTTCCCGTCTCTGTTGGGGTTAGCACTAGGAAACAATTGCCTTTATCCCTAGAAGAACTAAACAGAACCCAGGGTCCTGGTACTAGCCCTCTGGGTGCCCAGCCTGGAAACGGGGCCTGAATCTGGCACAAGGCTAGTAGAGGCAAGTCCCAGCCTGGCAAAGATGGAAGGAGCCTTGACTGGTGGTTGGCCAAGTCTCTGGTGGTAGCCATAACCTGTTCCTGGATGGCTGTGGGACTGCACGGATCTCAGGCAGGTGTCTCCATGGAGACCTGCTTTCTAGGAGTCTTTTGCTCCTCAATTGTGAGATCTGGATGCATTTCATTCCTTACGCATTCAGTTCTGTAGTCAAAAGTGGAGAATTTCAAAAAGTTCACCTGCCGCGAATGCTGTTTCTGATTCTGGAATTCTGGATAGCTCTAAATTCCAGATTGAGTTTAGTCATTCCAGGAGTTTGTTGAGTGACACACCCACCCTAGATGCTGGCAGAGAGCAGTGCTTCCTCCTGGGTACACTCCCTTTGATGTAGAATGTTGGCTCTGGGTAACAGGCTATCTTAACCTAATGATTCTGTTTAGCCAACATGGTATACACAAGGTCTTGAAACTGTGGGAATATGGGTGGGTAACTTCTCATTTTTGATCCTGATTGCATAGTTGATTTATTCTCTGAAGTGGACATAATGATATCAAAGCAGTGGAGATTGGTGGAGTGAGACGTATTTTGTGCTTCAGAATGGGATGGCTGAGTGATTTTGATCACTCTTTGTGGAAGTTCAGAACTGGATTCCTGGCATGACTTAGCCTAACAGGGGTGATGGGGTGAAATCTTGACTTTCCCTGAGGATTTTGAAACAAAATCAAAGGCCCGTGGCTCCTACCGCGTGAGCAGTAGAGAAGTGTTAAAAGTTGATGAGAGGCTGATGTGGTACACGGGGTGGAATTGTGGAACTGGGCCTTTTGTGGAATCGTGGCTTGGGGAAACTAATAAAAACTCTTCCATTTCCTTAGGAAAAAAACACATTTAAAATTACTATTGTAGAAGGTTCAGGAATGCTGGGCCAAAGACACCCCGTTTCATGGAAATGCCTGGGTTTGACTTCTTTCTGCTCTGTCACCTTGAGGAAGTATGTGCTTGTGGACCATTTGACTTCTGCCAGCCTCAGTTTTCTCACCTCTTAAATGGGAGCAATATTAATACACTCTTGAGACATTTTATACACACCTGTACCCATCATCTGATTTAATCTCAGCGTAGTAACTGATATTGGGTGCCAAGTGAATATCAGTGAATATTAACTTTGAAGTTTATTGCTCATACCATTTTATGAAATTGAACTTCAGAGTTGACTTGTTACTCCATTAGCGCATAGTTTATGTACGATCTACTTTGAGAGAATCCGAGGTTTTTCTCCCCCCCCGTTTTTAAAAGATTTATTATTTTTAAATGATGTGTGTGCAGTGTGCACACGTGTGTGCAAGCGGGACTGGAGTCCAGAGGAGGGCACTGCATGTTGGATCCCCTGGAACTGGAGTTACAAGCAAGCGGGACTGGAGTCCAGAGGAGGGTACTGCATGTTGGATCCCCTGGAGCTGGAGTTACAAGCAGTTGTGAGCCCCCCGATGGGCTAGAAACTGACCACTGACCCTCTGCGAGAGCAGTCCTTGCTCTTAATTGCTGAGCTGTTTCTCCAGCTCTCGGCTCACTCCCCCTTTACAGATATAAGTGGGGGATTCTTTCTGTTTATTTCAGGCTGTGTTGTGACAAGGTGCCTGGGTCTAGTGTTAGTTATGCTGTAGCAAGGCCCATGCTGTAAAACATTAGAAGGCTTAAGAGCAACTCAGGATGGTAAGGAATTCATTTCAACTTAAAAATTGCTGTGTAACTTTGGAGGTTCATTTTTTTCCCAAAGAATTTTTAAAAAATACCAACTCACTGTATTTGCTTTTAAAATGTGAGGAAATTCTGTTTCCTAGTATGTTCTGACAGTGCTGGTTTTTCTGACAACCCCGTTAATGCTGTTTTGAATATATCTTGCAAGGGTCGCAGTGTTCCATCTGTGTCACAGACTAGCTCACTGCTAAGACGTGTACATGGACCAAGTCTCACATGCTTCAGTCAGGCCTGTGGGCTTTGGTGTCTTAAAAAGTAGTTGAATGTTGGCGGTGATAGATGCCTGAAGTTGTAATTTGCTTTTATCATCCTGTGTGTGGAGATAAAGGCTCCAGTCTCACAGGCACTGGGCAAGCACTTACCACTGAGCTACCAACAGCCATCTTTATACGTAATATTAAAACACAAGAGTCAGAGCTGCAAGTCTGCGAATGCGGGGCTCTCTATGTTGAGGGCTTGCACACTGCATTCCTGATCGACAATCTGGGTTGGATGATTGAAAATCCCCCCCATTTATGCAATTTGCCCTAAAACAGTGGTTTTCAACTTGTAGGTCATGACCCTTTGGGGGTGTCAAATAACCCTTTCACAGGGGTCACCCAAGACCATCTGCATATCAGAGATTTACAATATGGTTCATACCAATAGGAAAAAATACAGTTATGAAGTAGCAACAAAAATAATTTTATGGTTGGTGTCACTACAACACGAGAAACTGTATCAAAGGGTCTCAGCATTAGGAAGGTTAAGAACCATGGCTCCCTCACTCCCTCTGAGGCGTGTGTAGGGGATGGGAAAGGGGGAGGAGAAGGGGAGGGAAGTGGAACTGGGGTTGGTATGTAAAATGAAAAATAAATTATTTTAATAAAAGATCTGAAAAAAGAAAAAGAAACACACACATACACGGGATTGGGGATTTAGCTTAGTGGTAGAGTGCTTACCCAGGAACAGGCCCTGGGTTCGGTCCTCAGCTGGGGTGGGGGTATGGGAAGAGAAGGACCACAGGCCTCTAAGGCAGTCTACCTTGTATTTCCCCCAAAGCACCTCATGATCCCAATGAGGTACCAGTTGGTAGCTGCTTTGGGGAGCTCACTGAGAGCAGGGATTTTACCCTGGATGCCTAGCACCTGCCTCAAATGAGTGGGAACTTAGTAAACATATGTCTGATGACACCTCTGAAACGAAGGGTGACTGACCATGTGTCTGTTTATTTTGTCTGTTGTGAATTTGGATGCACCAGTCTCTTGGCCCCTCTCCCATTAAAACAAGCAAACAAACACACTGGCAGGCAAACAGACACCTTGTGGCTCAAAGGAGCGGCATTAAGTATTAGGGCATTTTAAAAAAAATGTGAACAAAGTCAGATCAGGTACACCTGCTTTTCAGGCTGTGTATTAGAATCTGAAGCTTCCAGAGCCGCCCTGAATGGCCAGAGGGGGCTTTGTAGTTGAAGGGCTTCTCAGTTTACTGCATGTCATCTGGTTGTATTCTGCTGCACCAAGGGACATATTTTATTGACAGAAGTTGAGAAAATGTCCCTTATTAACTATAGGCACAATTGGGAAGTGGTTCTAAACTGTTCTGTTAAATGGTATTCTGTTAAATGAGAATGGCCTTAAACATCATTCGGAGGGGATTTGTGTTTTGGGGTTCCCCACATGACAGTCATATAATAGATAGGTTTTGGATTTTTATTGGTTATGAGAATAAATAACAAAAAGAAACCATGAATTCAGTCATGCTTTTTCATAGACTTTATATTTTATTAATCACAGAAGCGACATAATTTGAAAAGAGAAGTGCATGAGTCTTGGCATATTTATTATTTAGTCTGCTTTTTGACTGGATTCTTCAGTGCAAGCCATGAGATTAAAACAGCAGTCAGCCTACCAATATATATGTGATCCTGCCCTGAGGCGTCGTCCTGGGCAGAGCTGGGTTTAACATCACGGAGCTTCCTCTGCACAGAGGGAGTAGACATAAACACACGGTTATTAATTAACTGGTGACAAAGGTGACAACTGAGGCAGCCGGCTGTGAGGGAGTATGTGATCAAATTCTGGAAATCCATGAGCTGAAACCTGGAAGATGAGCAGAAGTTAGATGGAGGAGAAGAAGGAAAAGAATAGAAATGAAGTGGTCACTGAGGGGAGCGAAGCTAGGCAGCTCCTGTAGGGACTGTGGGCTTCTTGCTTGGCATGGAGCAAAGGAGAGTGTGGGGCAGGTGACTGAGAGGTAGGCCACAGCTGAGCGGGACAGGGCCCTGTGGACTTCATTCTAAGGGCAGTGAGAGCCATTGGAGGATGGGAAGCAAAGGAGAGTGGTCTGATGAGATTTGTACCCAAAGGAAGTCAGGCATCTCAAAGCCTGTGTTGAGAAGTGAACAGCCTGTCTGCATGTTCCTGAGGTGGAACTGAGAATGCCAGAAAGTGGCCCGGTAATGATGAGTGGGTGGTTAAGATGGGGAGGGGAAGAGGGAGATGGGGAGGGGAAGAGGGGAGTTAGGGAGGGGAAGAGGAGAGATGGGGAGGGGAAGAGGGAGATGGAGAAGGGAAGAGGGAGATGGGGAGGGGAAGAGGGAAGATGGCAGGGGCAAGAGGGGAGTTAGGGAGGGGAAGAGAAGAGATGGGAGGAGCAAGAGGGGAGTTAGGGAGGGGAAGAGGGGAGATGGGGAGGGGGAGAGGAGAAGTGGGGAGGGGCAGAGGGAGGAGATAGTTCAGGGGCTCCAGGTAAATCGATATGAAAGACAGTTGGTAAAGAATTTGGATCTATTTCAGAGAACGTGGTGCGACTGGTCTGTGTTATATAGTGTTTTGGGAGGGAGGCTTTTAGAGGAGAGCCTTCCCTTACAAGTACTAATTTCCATAGTAGGTGTAGGAACAGGTTTACCTGAGGAGAACCTGGTGGGGCGGATATGCTCGGAGACTGTGCCCACTGTGGTCAGGAATCATGGTGCTAGCTAGCATGCCAGCATATGCACCGGAGTCTGGTTTGTTGGAATGACTTTTCCTATTGAGGGAAGCCCCAGCCTTTTCCCTTGTCACGTCTGGTATTCCAGGGCATGACAGATATTTACACCTTGCTAATATCTTCAAGCAGCTGGGAATCTATTTGAGGACTCACAGTTAGTGGGTACAGAGTGTGAGTTCAGTGGGTTCTGTTTCGTTTTATTTGTTCTGGTGTTTTAGTTTGGCCTTCTGAGGGAAGGTTTCGAAGTGGGGGTACAGATATGAATAACTGTGGCAAGTAATAGGAAGGGTCCGTAGTCATGTGGCCCGGACTAGGAGAGCTGAGCAGAGGTGACAGTATGTCCTCAGGAAGGAAGATTGTGTTTTTAGATAAAAGACAACCCTGTCACTTCTCATCTTGCTCCTGAGTTCTGTGTCTTTGCTTGGAAAGGCCTTGTGTGCACTTCTTTCATCCCTTCAGAGCAAGCAGCCAGTGTTTCTCTGCTCTGGAATCAAGGTCCGATCCTCGTCCAGTCACTTAGAAAAGACAACTTCATCTAGGTTTCCTGAGTCCATTTACCTCTTGCTGAGGGTCATTGAGGGGATGCGATGCCTTTGGTTCCCCTCCAGCATTAACAAATGCTTAACATTTGTTGAGCATTCCATAGGATGTTTGCTTTATTCCTGAGAACCAGGAAGGCTGATTTATGAAGAACATTGGTGCCATCACCACCATAGAAAGTTGCTCCCTGGATGGGCTATGCTGTGAGGATGCTTTGACAGTAGTCTAGAAGACTCTCTCCTTTTTGTGTAGGTAGATATGTGATGTGTACCACTGCTAATTTCATGGGTAGAACATTTTTATGAAATTGTAACAGGAAGCTTTATGGTGCTTAATTGGTTAGCCCCTCTATGAAGACGCTCTCTTTTCTATGGGGAACTTGTTCTTAGTGATCAGTTATCAATCAATATCCAGAAGAACTCTATGAATATGGAAATTACCCGGTCACTAGACAGAGGTGTGATGCCAGCAGCTGTGTGGCAGGGCAGGAAAGATGACTGGAACCCCATCCAAGCTTCCAAGTGAAGGTTGGTGAGCGGCAAAGAGAGTAAGATGGAGGTTGACTGGTGCTTTGAAGGTCATATCCAATTCACCTAAGTATTGGGGTCAAGAGGTGAGAAGCTACTCCGACTTCCCAGAGGCAAAAATCTGGACAATCAGTGGAACTTTGGAGAATTCAAGAACTCGCCTATGCAAAGTTTATCCAACAAAAAAATCCTCCCCCTCTCCCTTTGAGACAGTATATACACTAGAACCTGTGGTAACCCAGGAGCTGTTGGCTCTCTCTCAACTGGCTAGTGGTGCTCTTCTCCCCTCTAGTGACTGGGCTTCTGCCCTTGCTCTTGTTCAAGCTGACACCTGCATAGCTTTGTTTCATTAGCTTCAAAGGTTTCTGCGTGCCCCACTGTTTATCCGTGGCTTCGTATCTGCTAGTGTTACTTTAGGCTGAAGCCTGGTGTGAAACACAGGACTGAGCAGGGGACCGCTAACCCTGTAGCTCTGAGCATTTGTCTGTCTTCCCATATTTGTGCTCCTTCACCTGTCCTAGAATTCCTTGGGAGGACTGTACAGGAGTTACCTGGCTCCAGGGTCAGGAGAAACCAGCCTTTAAAGTAGCAGAATGTAGGTTCAGGACTATGGTCAGCAGTCTCTACAGGGTGCTGCCCTCTGTGGTAGAAGGGTGTAGAACCTGCCTGAAGCCCCCTGGAATTTCTGGAGCGTCTCTCACTGCAGAATATTCTTGCTTATTTAAGGAACTGTACTCTTAACTAGACACGTGTCTGAGACAGCTTAGAAATTTGTATCCCAGGCCCATAGTCTTCTGCTAACCCATCAATTCTCTGCTCAGACACAGTCGATATAATTTTGATTATGGCACTCACTTTCACTGAACCTTTCAGCCCAAACGCTTTGTGATGATATTGGGGGTTGCAGGGAGAAGGTGGGCGTGCCGGAAGGAAGATAGAGATGCGGGCACATTTGGCTCCTTTTCCTAACTGATTTCGTAGGCTATCATGTGGAAAATGAAATTTTAATTCTAGAGTTCGGAGCTTGGTCATTTAACACTTTTCGGCACAGAGCAACCTCCCAAGTGAGCCCAATTTGATCTGGGTGGATGAGCATGAATTAACTAACTCCCGTCGGGTGTGGATCGTTAAGCTTTCGCCTCAGAACTCAGTTTCCTTTTTTAATCGGCCGGGGAAGTCAAGTATGGTGTTCTTTCCTGGGTGGTGATTTTGTGTGTTTCTATGTTTGTCTGAAAATACCGTTACATCTTGGCCTTCGGATCACTTGCTGTTCCACGCATTTCTGTACACAGGGATAGCTAGGCAGTTCAGGAAGGGCCTCCGTGCCCCGACAGCGGTAGGGAAAGAAAGCCGAGCTGGAATTAGTATTGCCGATCTTGTGTCGTTCTGTTCTTGAGACATTCTGAGAAGCCATACTTCTAAAACGGGAGTCACGCGATGATGGCAGCCGGACCCCACTCACTGTGACGTGGTATGCAGACGTAGTCAAAGCCGTTCTGTGCATAAAGGGTGGACGTCAAATATCGCGAGTTCTGTTGGTTCCATAGAGACACACCCCACATTGACTCAGCGGATCTGCCTTTCACTCAGGCCGTGTTAACGCCACTGGCTTCATTGAAATCATCTGAGCCCTCGCCCAGGTTTTAGGTTTTAAGACGACCCCTGAGGCTTCTCACAGCCCGGGACGCTAGTCTTGAGAAAGGAGTGCAGGAAGGTCCACTTTTAGGAGGACATTGCTGGCCTCAAATGAGTCAAGTTACGTGGTCGAAGAACGCAAGGATACATGGACCTTCACGTCCTCATGGCCTTTATCAGAGCAGTAAGTTGAAGCACGTCATTAAGTTAGAGAAGAAAAAAACGCTGCAGGCCGGTGAATGAGAGCCACTGGTCATGTATCAGAAGCCTCTTATTGAACTAAGCTACAGTACCTTGAATTATTTATCTACTGTTTGAAAAGTAGCCTTGATAGTGGCATTTGGGATAACACCGCCTTTCTTGGAAAAATCTTTTTTTTTTTTCCCCCAGCAGATACCTTACCCTCAGAAGCTGTCCTCTTTCTTTATTGAGGAGATAGACCCCAAGGTGCCTTTAAGACCTTTCAGAATTGAGCTTTAGTCCATTGTGATGCGTAGGTCCTGATTCTGTGGTTAGAGGACAAGAGAGTCACCAGAAATGAGAACTCTGAGAGCTCCTGATTTTCCTTCTCAATGTTCTTACACCTTGGTTTTACACATTGCCACTTTTGAAATGAAAAGAGTTCGGTTGGGAGGAACTTGGCTTAGAAATGCGAGCAGCCTGAAGGTAAGACAGTCAGAGTGAGCTGGCTCTGGGGAGTGGTACTGGTTTTGGGTCACTCTACCAGGGGAGCAGAACTCTGTTGGGGAAGTAGAACTGGCTAAGGAGTGTTAGTCCACTGGCAACGCTCTGCACTCTGGAGCCTGCAGAGTTCTGTCTTGTATTCGATTTAAAGTATTTCTGCTGTCTTCTGGACATGACCTGGCTGTCAAGCTCATGGATCTGCAGCTGCTGTAGTTACATGCGCAAAACCTGCATGGGCTGAAGTCAGTAACAGTCTCCCAAATCCTGCAGGGCTGAGGCAGGGGCTCAGGAAGGCCCATCCCTGACTGAGGATCTATGGGCAGTTGAAGCTGCTGGGGGTGTGAAAGCCATTTCTCTTGGGCATGGGGTCACTGGTATGTCACCATGCTCCATGTCTAGCCCCACTCATATAGGCAGTATGGGCAGCACTAATCTGTGGGATTTTTAAAAAGCATGGTGTTGGGAGGAGTATATTGGGGGGGCAGGGGAGTCTGAAGGACCTGGAAGCAGAAAATGTGGGTCCAGGGAGAGTTGGAAGTGGAAAATGGGGCATGAGTATGATCAAAATACACTGTATACCTGTGTAGAATTCTCAAGAAATGAATATAATATTTCTGAGTGATCATTTTCTGTGAATTAGGTTACCTGTCACTAATTCTAATTCTTCCTTTTCTTTCACATTCCTGACTTGGTTGTAAGAATCTTCTGTAGAACATGGTCTCCTTGTCTGTGACAAATAAATTTACTACAAGACGGTAGTACAACCCTTGTCAAATGGGATATTCTGGGAAGAAAGCCCCTTTTGGGTACTGACTCCAGTGAGTCATTAAGGATGAGTCTGAAAGCTCTGTCACGCATACATTGTTTTTCCTTCTCTATGATGTCACTCTGCATTTTCTTGCCTTAGCATTCTGTGCTGAACAAGCTTTTGCATTGCTGCTGTTGTCCGTTCGTTTACCGATTGGCCTTCTCATAGGGCTTTGGAGCTTTCGCTCTGGGTGTCAGTCATCCCTGAGAACTGTTGAGGTTGTGAACACGGAGTAAGATTGTGCGTGCCGTTCATACAACTGGAGCTTTTCATTTCTCCTTCTCCAATGCTCTGTGCTGCAGTTCTGTGTTCTGAGGGTTGTCCCTGTGTCATTTTGGGTATTGGATGACTCGTAGGATACTTACAGTTTGCACAACTCCCTTTATATTGTTTCAGTTGCTTTCTTACACCTGCTGTGTACACAATTTAGCCACGTAGGTTAACATTGATCATTCTCCCCTCCTGTGAGGTTCTGACATCTTCAGGATGGGAACAATGTCATATCAACCCATATTCCTGCAGAGAGGAGAACCCATGGCTTCTAGTGGATAATGGTAATTACACATTGTACAAGTTGCAGTCAGTGCCATTTTGAATTAATTAATTGGTTGATTAATTTAAGGCAGGGTTTCTTGGCCTGGATTTGAACTTGTGATCCCCCTACCTCAGCCTCTAGAACTCAGGAGATTACTTATATCTGCCTGCAAACTGGACCTATTCTGAAGGTGTTTCATGCACTTACCCGTTTAGTTTTCACAAAAGTCTTTGAAATTTAATGTATAATGAAACTGGTTCACTTTCTACCCTGTAGCAAAGTGACCACCTGGATGGCATACAAGTAAGGAAGACATGGGCAGTGGAGGGCAGAGGTGGAAAAGGGGCAGGTACAAGGAGATCGTAGATACTGCAGTCCTATCCGTCCTCATCACTGTCTCTGAGGCCTGGATGCATGAGGCGGCACACAATGAATGCTGGCTGAGTTGTCGAATGGTGGCTGTGGCTGGCTGGCATGATTCTCAATGGCGAATGCTCATTGAGAAAAATGAATGCTTGTGTTAACAGACTACTAGTTAAGCAGGCGTGGGCCCCCGCCAGGTGACAGAAGAGTGTGCAGTCTGGAGAGTTTTTCTTGGATTCCTGGAGCTTAGGTCATCAGTGAATGGCTTGGAGTGCGTGTCTGCAAATAGGAAGGTGACTAGAAGCTAGTTATCCTCCGGTTGGCTTTGGGAGGCTGTCTTTTGGGAGGAAAATTCTTGGTTACTCGTTAAAATTACACATAGTAAAAAGCCATTTTCAGCCATAATCTTAAACACTTTAACTTCTGATTGCAGTCATGGCTGACAGCGATCCTCAGCCGTGCCCACTAGTCTGGGGTCAAGCAGGCAGGTTTGCAGGACTACTGGGTGTTCTGTCCGCAGTGTATAGGTGCCTTTTGCCTTGAGTCCTTGCTGGGCAGGCGGTTAGGCTCTTCATCCTCACCTGTGATGAAACCAGAATCCATTTAGCTCTGCTCCATTTTCTTTTTGTTTTTGGTGTGGCAGTCTTTCTGTAAAGATTCTAAAATTCACTGTTTCATCAGCGTGTGATTAGTTCTAGAACATTTTTCTTTCGAAAACTTGACAGTTGGTTGTTGTCGTTCCTGGTCTGTCAATGTGAGCATACGATCATTCCCCACAGACTTTGCCAGTATGCAATGGATAAGTAAGACCATGTGTTTCTGGTGGGCTGTGTCATCTTCTGATTCCTGCATGTATTGTGACACAATCGGAGTTGATTGGCTGCGTGTGTGTGTGTGTGTGTGTGTGTGTACATTTAAGATTTGTGCATATATTCTAGCAGAAATAATAGTCAGTGTATTTATTCGTGATTCTTTTAGGTTAGGCTGATTTAAGCCCACGAAGCATGGTTTGTTTATAAGTTTCACACTGATTCACCATACCTAGTAAACCTAATAAATGGGAGGGGTCTGCCTCTTCCTTCCCAGTGCCCGACAGTTTATCTGTTTGAGCTAAGACAGTCCTTAGGCAGTGCTGTGATGCAGTCATCTGTCCACTTTTAAAATGGAGACATACATCTCCATTCTAAAAGTTACTATTTTCAGTGGGATTTGAAAGGGTAGTTTTTAGTGTTAGCCTCAAGAACCTGTAATTGAAGAATTGGTTCTTTCTATTGAATTTTTCTCTGTAGGTTCTGGGATCAGTAGCAGGATCTTCAGGCCCAAACCAACAAAACCAGTGTGGACTTTGCCTTCTTCCTGCAGTTATTCTTCATAGGCTCCATGTCACAAGCCTTAGGCCTAAATCCTATATTAATAGCTTCTGATCGCTCATGTTTAAAAGATTTGTGTGTCCTCCATCTCCCAGGTACCTAGTGCCTCTCTGCCCTTTGCAGGGCCCCAGAGCTTTCCTGCCCTCATCATGGACACACTGTTGGCTAAAATATATCAGAACACACTAGTCTTTGCCTTTTACTGATGCGCAAGACAGAGGTTTGCGGTTCTTGCCTGCAGTATCAGCGGGTTCTTTCCTAATGCAGTTGTGGGGGATCCGGGCAGTGCATTTCCAGTCTGGTTTTTGTTCTTAACGTGAGTGGTGAGTTCCTTTTGGGATACTGCAGTGTGGGGTCGTTTCAGTGGCTTCAAGGGTCAGGTGGTTGTGTTGCAGGGAGATCACAATCTTTATCGCCCCATTCCCCCACCCGGGAGAGCAGCCCCGTGTTCCAGGTGCTCTCAGATGAGGAACAGGTGAGCTAGGACCAAAATCCCACAAAATCAACCTCCAGTCTCAGGCATGTGGTGACTCTGTGCTGGCTAGTTTTCCATCAACTTGATACAAGTCAAAGTCATCTAAGGGGAGGGAGCCTCAGTTAAGAAAATGCTTCCACAAGATTGGGCTTTCTGCAAGTCTATGATGCATTTTCTTAATTAGAGATTGATGGGGGAGGACCCCGCCCATCGTGGGTGTTGGCCATCCATGGTGGTCCTGGGTTCTATAAGAAAGCAGGCTGAGCAAACCGCGGGGAGCAAGCCAGTGCATCAGTTCCTGCCTCTAGGTTCCAGCTCTGTTTGACTTCCTGTCCTGATTTCCTTCAGTGATGGACTAGGATGTGGAAGTTTAAGCCAAAGAAATGGGTTCCTTCCCGACTTGCTTTTGGTGTTTCATTAGAGCAGTAGTAACCACAACTAAGACAGACCCCTTCCAGGAGCCTTCTGGAGGTGACAGTGGCCTTTCTTTGTCTTTGGGTCATCTTTATGAATGCTTAAGAATTTGTCCCATCTATTGTGGACAAATAATTTTAACACAAAGCAAAATATTTTCTGCCACAATCAGAATTACTTCTAAGAAAAGAGACCAGCAAAGTCTCCATGTTGGTGGGATGGGATTGTCCCTTTAGAGACTCCTTCAGAATTTCTTTTTAATACGGCAGCTACCATTACTGGAAATAAAACTAAGGGACATTGGTACCCAGTATTTTCTTTATGAGTGAAATGCTTTTAAACAACCAATATTCTAATTGTGTGCCTATTCCCCAGCACTAGCAGCCATTAAATTCTCTCATGCCCTTGGATAGTGGGATGCAGTTCCCACAGAGGAGGCTTAAAAATAACTGTCCAAGAGCCTCATTCCAGAGGGGACCAAACATTTACATGTGTGTATGTGTGTGTACGTGTGGTGTATGTGATGCATGTGTGTGTGTTATGTGTGGTGTATGTGTGTGTGTGCGTGCATGGTGTGTATGTGTGTGTGTGTGTGGTGTGTGTTATGTGTGGTATGTGTGGTGTATGTGTGTGTGCATGGTGTGTGGGTATGTGTGTGTCTAGGGGCCTTTTTGTGCTTAGAACCATACTCAGTTTTCCAAGTATGGCTAGCTAGTCTCTGTCCTTCTCTCACAAGAAAATTACAAATGGGTTGTGAATTAGTGCGTTTGTTCTCTTAAAAGTGATGGCGAGGTTGTGTCCAGATTACTTTGCCAGGGTGTAGTGAGTGATCCCATGGCCTCTCCCCCAGGTCCCTCAGAGATCTTTGGTGGTAATTAAGAGCAAAGTGAAACACAGATTTTTCTTAAATGATGAATATGGCTTTACCAAATGAATTGTGATGACAGGTGTGGGCCCTGCTGAGAAGCTGAATGTTCTCGGTGCCCTGAAAAACCTGTTGTCAGATGGAGACGTTGCAGGTGGCTAAGATATTACTGTCTATGGATTTGGACACTTATTTTGATATTTCAGAACACCCGATGATGTACATTTAGTGACTACTGCTTTCTAAATTTTCCTTGGCTTGGGCATGAACTAGGGGATTTTATACGGGAATAGCTAATTACATTTTGTGAACTTTGGCTCTAACCCCGTTGACTGGGAGAACAACTACTGAAGAATTCACCACTGGTCTCAGTCAAAATAATCTGGATTTTTCAGGCAACTCTAAGTTTGTTATGGTTCAAATAGTTGCTTAGGAACTGAGAAAATAAGGGCTTGATTGGCGTGAGCTTTGGGGCATTCAGTTTATTTTAATCTTAACTCAGTGGTGGCAGTTCCCTTGTGTTCAGAGATGGCGTGATGAGTTGGCTGGGGCCAGGCTACTGCTTGGGCCCAACTCTTGTGTTGGGAACTCCCTTTCTCCTCTTTGCCTGTTGGTTTTCACTTCTTAGAAGACTTTCCCCTCTCGTGCGTGTGTGTTTGTGTGCCTGTGGATGTATGTGCTGTCCTTTTGCAGGTGCATGCCTGAGGAGAGCAGAAGAGGGCATCAGATTCCCCAAGTTTGGAGTTCTAGGCAGCGGTGAGTTGTCTGACATGGATCCCAGCAATTGTACTCAGGTCCTATGTAAGAGCAACAGGCCCTATTAACAGCCAAGCCGTTTCTCCAGCCCAGCGGGTCTCAATTTTCCTAACGCAGTGACCCTTTAGTACGGTTAGTCCCTCATGTTGTGCTGACCCCCAACCATAACTTCATAACTGTCGTTTTGCTACTGTTTTGAATCATAATGTAAATATCTGATATGCAGCATATCTGATATGCGACCCCCAAAGGGGTAAAGACCCACAGGTTGAGAACCACTGCTCCAGCCCCTGCCGTACACCTTTGAGGGCAGAAAGGGAGGAAGCATTGGAGTTATGGCTAGGCCCTCAGAGGATCCGACAGAGCAAGGGTGCTCACTCACAGTGTTTCACGCAGCAGGTGCTGGTGAAGAACCGCTGAGAAGACATGACGTTTGGTATTCCTTCCACACCCCTTTGGCTGTGGGCCTTTGTTGGGGGTAGGGCTGCAGTGAAAAGGATGCCCCTCCCGCTGTGTGTGTGTCAGGGCAGAAAAGACTTGTTGGCTTGCACGGTTTGCATAGTAGTGTAGAAGTCAGTGGCTGGGGAAGGAAGGGAACAGGAAGCACATGAAAAAGGGATTTGTTATGTGCCTAGAGCAGTCCAGAGGCAGGTGCAGCGGTGTGCCTCTGGTGGAGTGCTTGATTCCAGTGTGCACAGTGCATCATCTGCAGGTGAAAATGTGATACGAATCAAAGACAGCTGTGGAGAAGAGGACCATGGGGAGGAAGAGGAGGACCACAGGGAAGGGGAGGATGAGAATGTAGGAGAGTAGGCTGAGGAAGAGGGTTGGGGTAGAGGGTGATTGAGGGAGCAGGAAGACTATATGAGGAGAACTGTAGGGAGGGGGACTGAAAGGAGGAAGAATAGGTGGGAAATGGGAAGGAAGACCAATGAGGAGAAGTAGGGCTGTTGAGGAAAGGATGGGGGAGGGGGACGATGAGGAAGAACAGTGGGATGTGGATGGGTGATGGGAGGAGGGGTAGCTGTAGGAGGAAGGCCAGAGGTAGGAAGAAGTCCAGGAAGAGAAGGACCATAATGGAGAAAGGGTCAGGAGCAGGTGAGCCAAGGGGAGGAAGCCTGGGCAGGAGCCAGACATGAATAATAGACCTAACAACTTAATGTAGAAGCAGATTGTCCATGGTGAGTTGGCTATTTTAAGCATTAGAAAGATGAAAGAGCCGGGCGGTGGTGGTGCACGCCTTTAATCCCAGCACTCGGGAGGCAGAGGCAGGCAGATCTTTGTGAGTTCAAGACCAGCCTGGTCTACAAGAGCTAGTTCCAGCACAGGCTCCAAAGCCACAGAGAAACCCTGTCTCGAAAAACCAAAAAAAAAAAAAAAAAAACAAAAAGGGAAAGAAAAAAGAAAGAAAGATGAAAGTTGTCTATGATGAACTCATTTGGTCCGTGAGGTATGCTCCTGAGAAAAGCCATGAAAATAGCTCATAGATGAGTTCTAGTAATAGGAATCCCCAAAGCCTCCCTCGCCCAGGGTCCTTCAAGTTCTTAGGGCTCTCTTCCGATTTTCTCTGTAAGTGTGGTAATTGGCAGTTTGGTTTGCCCGTGTTTCTGGGTGACTCTTTGTGCCTATGCAATTTAAAATTCCTGGTATGAAATTAACCAGCTGCTAACTTATGGCTTCATAGTTTTCTAATCAGACTTGCAGTGTATGCGTTCTACAAGGATCTGTGTGTCCTAAGGTACTTAAGCAACCTTTGCACCAATACTTTTTAAAAATAATTATCTCGAGGAACTTTTTGTTAATTGTAGGGTCAGAGTTGAGTTGGTAAGAATTTACCAGATAATCTATCTTTTGTAAGCAACCTTTCCACCAATACTTTTTAAATCTCTATCTTTGTTTTTGTTGAGTGTGGGGCCAGAGTTGGTAAGATTTTACCAGATCTTTTGAAGGATTTCCTTAGGATTCATTTTCTGCTCTGGCTTTGAAGAGAAGTTTTAGGTTTTCAAGGTTTCCAGTTCTTCCAAGTTTAGAATAATGCTTATTTTTTTCCAAGTTGGAATTTCAAAGATCACCTTAGTCACCCAATACCCCACCTCCCCTTAAGGAATTTCCCCCTAACCCCCATCAGTCTTTGGTAGGAATATCCCTCACGGGTGAAGACCCACATGGATTCTGTCTTGATGTAGTTGTGGCTGTGGTAGTCAATGGCCCTGAGCTTCCTGAGGCTTCTAAGATCATAGAGTCCTGTGACTTTATTTCCAGTCCTCCAGCCTCAGACCTCTCACGATGCAAGCTCCTTGCAGTTGCGGATAGGGGGGTAGGGAGGGAGACAAGCCTTCTGAGGAGTCTAATCTCTAAGAAGTGCTCCCCACTCTGTCTACAGCTTTAGGTTATAGTGTGGGAGCCACATGTGACATGCTGACTGCTGTACCCATGATTGAAACTTGGACTCCAGAGAAGCCTAGATGTCTTCAAATCTGGTCCGGCTACCCTGTGCGGTTTTATTACTAATTAAATTATTGAAATCTAGACATTGGAGAGGGCTCCCAGAGCTCAGTGGGTCTTATCTGAGAGGTCACCTGTTGGCTGTTTTCTTCCCTGCTTCCCCTTTGCTTGTCCCAACACGGAAGCAGCTCCTTATGTTGGGCTAACCATGGATCCACAAACACACTTGTATCTGTGGGTTGTGATGTCTGCACCCCTGTCCACACTGGGCTGAGTGAGAGCAGAGCCCTCTCACTCATTTTCATAGACACATGAGTGGCCTCTCACTGTGCCACACATCTCTGTTGAAATTATACTTTGTAGGCCAAGGGACATGGTAGTCCTGAAAGGAGTGCTGGCCACCAGAGACCGCTAAAAAGCTGTCAGGACAGGGTCCCCTCATTGGGTCTTGGAGACTGCGGTTAGGTGTGGAGCACAAGTTTTTCATGTTGTAGCCAATGTCCCCAGGTCAACATGAGCAACTCAGGGTCAGAGATTGTTTTCACCCCCTGAGATCTGGAGTTCTGGTTGACTAGTGGTCGCCCATTAGGGGGAGCTTCCTGGAATTGGGCCAGCTGGACCGGTAAGTGTCTGGGGACTGGGACAAACAGATGTCTGAAAGAATTTTGGTTGTCTTCAGGAGAGTGCTGGTAAAAACAATGAAAGTCACACGATGGCCCCCATGAAGGTGAGAATTTCTCCTCTGTATTCTAGAATGCCTGCCCAAGCAGGGTTTTGCCTTCTCAAGCTCCTGGTGAGTGGCTGGCAGTTGCCTCTGTTTGAAGGGGACATTCTGAAGAAGGCATGGACGCTGGGCACTCTAGTCTCTGAGCAGACAGGCATTTAGGCATGTTTGCAAAATCCTGGGCAAGAAGAAGGACTCTGTCTTGTATAAATAGTTAAGGACTGCCCTTTCTTTCCCCAGACTAATTAATTTCCTTGACAGCATTGCTTGCTGGCAGCTCCTTTCCACAGTTGGTTGCTGAATTGCAATGCTCAATAATCTGTGTAATATCGTACTATAAAAACATAGAAAGCCAGGAAAAAAATGTTCTTTTACCATTGTGGCTGAGCCTTTGGAAATGCTCATTCACATATGGCTGGAAAGGAAGACTTTAAATCTATCAACTAGGGCCGGAGAGGTGGCTCAGCAGCTGGAAGTGATTGCTCTACGGGTCTGGGAGAGCCTGCTCACAGTGAATGATGGCTCTCAGCCTTGGCTCTTCCTGGTTCTCCTGCATGCTTGTTCACACTCTTGCCTCAGTATGTCCCTTCCCACAGTGTGCCTGGATGGAGCTCTCCTGTGACAGAGGCGTGATAAGGTCAATGGCCATTCATGAACTAAAAGTCAAATTAATAAAGACAGGAAGACAAGGTTTGGAACACAGTAAACCAAATATTTAGCTTGTGTTCTTGGCAGTTAGAGCTGGACAGGGACCTGGTACTGGGGAGTGACTCTGGGCCCTTTGGCTACATCGGTGTTGCCTGTGGCCTTTGATTGTGTCAGGATTTGACTGGATGACTCTGATACTGTATGTCTGCACATAGTCAAGGCAGACGGGAGTTCTTTGGAGGGCCAGGTTGTAGAGAGATATTCACTGCCTAGTGCCAGTCATTTCCTTCCTCACAGGAGGTCTGTGAGAGGATGGAGTTGTCCTGCCTCACAGATGAGGACATGGAAGTTTCAGAGAACTCACAGCATTGCTGCTCTTGGTTACAGAGGGGCTGGGCTTTGAACTTGAACCTGACTTTCCAATAGTTCACTTTGTGTCCTACAGTTACCCTCAGCAATAGACACTTCCCCAATGACAGCCATAGATTCTGGCTCCTTGGCTCTGTCCGCATTGTTTTTCATGTTTCTATACATTGTAGTGCATACGAGTTCTTTGGTATGTGAAAGCAGAGTTCCTCGTGTGTTTATACCCTCACCCTAACCTAACTTAGAGGAGTAAGACCGTCTCGTCATAGAACAAAACACCTTTTCCTGTGAGAAAGGGTGACTAACACACTGCTTTAAAAGGTTACCGTGAGTCTGGAGAGATGGCTCAGCGGTTAAGAGCACTACTGCTCTTCCAGAGGACCCAGGTTCAATCCCCAGCATCCACAATGCAACTCACAACTGCCTGTAACCCTAGCTCCAGGGGATCCAACACCCTCACAGACAGACATGCATGCAAAACAATAATGAACATAAAATAAAAACAAGTAAAAAAATAAAAATAAAAGGTCACTGATTAACAGGATGCCGTCTTTGGATGTCTGTCCTGATCATTTGTGAGTGAATTGATAGACAGCAAGATGCCTGCCCATGCCAGTCTCATCAGGAATGTGGTGCTTTTTATTTCCTTGAGTAGCCCGAGAATTCCAAGTTCTCATTTTGTAAAAGGAGGATTTTGTTACTCATGTTGCTGGACCCATGGTTGTTTGATGATGTGAGGAGAGAAAAAAACCAGAACTCTCTCAAGGCATCCACATCTAAACCTGCAGAAGGGGATTTTCCAGCAGAAGGGTGTGCACAGATGCAATGTTCTTTTCATAGCTATCTCTCATGCTGGCCTGTCACCCCATGGCAAGAGTACCCCTTGTGGAGGAGGATGGGAGAATGGAAACTAAGCCAGAAGCCTGCAGTTAAGGAGACAGGTGCTCACACACTTCTTTGGTTGTTAGCATGCTGATTCACAGAAAGTCTGTGCAGTTTAGTGCCGGCGCCTGTTAGGGTTCCAACTCCCAAGGCCCTCAGTCCTAAACACAATGAAGACCAGCTGAGCACTGGGTTACACCTGTGCCACCCATGAAGCAGGGCCGTGGTGAGTGTCAGCCCCAGGGTGTAAGTTCCATTTGCTGGAAGCTGTCAGGTCTTATCAGCCTTGCGTTAGGGCATATTTTTTTTTTTCCTCCTTGAAAACTCATGAAAATTCATGTTGTGGTATTAATGCCCGCAGGGTCCTGTAGAATTCTGCTGGTTGTGTCTACCCGCCCCTCGTCACTGATACATTGTCCTCAGATATGTGGGCACAGGCGTGCGCTGGTGAATCTATACTGGAGGCTCATGTGTCTGCCTAAGTGAGTTTGCCAAGAGAAATGAAATAAACTCATTTTCCTCCCAATGCTTCCGTGTAACCAAGATATTCCTATGCATATTCTCAGAAGGCTTCATTTTGGGGGAATATTTTATATTTCAATAAACTTGTGCATGTGTTACTCGGTGACTACTTTGCATACCCATTTATTACCACAGCGATAGTCTGTTTATCTCTGTATTTTGAAAGAATACATTACCTAGCGGATCTGTTTTCTGTGCTTTGTAAATGTGTGGGCACATGTGCATGCATGAGTGCATTTGTATGCGTGGGTGTATATATAGAGGCCAAAGGGTGACCTGGGGTCTTATCTCACCCACCTGTTTGAGACATGGTCCCTCATTGGTCTAGCCGTCACAAGTTATGAGAGATTGTTTTGCCAGTGAGACCCCAGTATTCTCCTGTCTCTGCTTCCCCAAGACTGTGGTTACAAGTCTGTGCCACCACATCTGGCTATCTTCTTAGGTACTGGGGGTTGAACTTGGGCCCTCATGAGTTCAATGAAAGCATTTTACTGACTGTATAATCTCCTAGGTTCCTTAGTTTTTTTCTTTTTTCTTTTTTTTTTTTAAGAGCTGTAGTGATGTCACTCTTGGTTGTTAGAAACAACCAATTTATGAATTCTTTGCATTGTATCTCTATATTTATCTTATACATGCGCCTGTGGTGTGTGCGCGTGCACATGTCTGTGTGTGCATGTGTGTACCAGTGTCGGGTGTCTTTCTAGGTCACTCTCCATCTTGAATTTGAGACAAGGTTTGTCCTTGAGCCTGGCAATCAATGGTTGGTTAGACTGACTGACCAGCAAGCTCTGTAGATCCACATGTCTCTCTCCCTAACCTGTAATCCCAAATGCAAGGGGTTACAGACACCTGTAGCCATGTGGTTTTTTATTTTTAATGTACACTTCATATGTCCTTATTTGAACTCAGGCATCCAGCATTTTATTAATGGAGTCATTTTTCCAGGCCCCCAGTTTGTAAATTTACCCCTGTAGTATATGCTCTTACATCTTAAAAATAGAAAAAACAAAGTATGAGGTCAGGCTAGTGTGTTACTGGAGAATTTCAGTGCTTTAAAGGTGTTGTCTTGAGTGAAAAGTTTAAGTCTTTACTTTTTTCTTTCTGATGAACTGAACACAGGAGTAATACTGTAAAATTGTAATATTGTAAAATATTCAAACTATTGTAAAAAAAATTCAGTAATTATAGTATAGTGTCCTCAAGATGTTGTGTAGGACAGATCGTGTCCCATTATGCTTACTTACCCATGTAAGCTGATGCAGTAGGAGGGTGGACCCTTTGGCCCTTTGTAGCATTTTTATAGTAGAGCAATTACACTGTGTTGCGGTACATCTTTGTGAGCCAGGGAAATACCTGGACCTCTGCCTTGCTAGCTGCTGAGCTTCCGCATTGAAAACTGCTTGGAATCATGCCTGCAAATTAATACATCTCAAAAGCTCAGCCCAGTGATGAATTCTGGACAAAGTTCTGTAGTGTTTGTCTCTGATTATGAATGGGGAAGTCATGACTGTGTGAAATTGGTGTGAGCAGATGGCCTGTAACACTGGGTGTTGTGGCAGCCAGCCTTAACTGATGGCCTTGCGTGTGACAACCCCCGTGGAGCATTTCTGATGGAGGAGATTTGAGCTCCTCCATGGGCACTAGCCTCCCGGAGCCTCCTGGATGGAGTGCTAATTGTCCGTGACTTGTGTCTTAACGTCTCTGCAAATTTCCGGAGGAAATATTTGCTAGAAGTTGTTCTCTGGTCTCCTATCCCTGCCCCTTGTCTGCCCCCCTCTTCCCCATCCTTGTATCCAGGCCGGTCCATTTTTCACACTTCTGATTTTTGTTTCCTCAGTTCTCGCAGAAGTGATAACTCATTTTGTTAGAAGGGTGGTGGTTTCAAAAGGGGAGGATTATGACTTCAGTTGGGCTTAATCAGTTTGAGCAGGTGCATTCTAAGTAAGAGAGATACTGTTTTAATGCATATGTCTCCCCTAATTCAGAGCAGGGGAGACATGGATGGGAGATGGCACTGCAGTTAGGTCAGAATTGTCTCTAAATAGATTGTTTTTCCCCCCACCCTGGATTCTCTGGGTACTGCCAGCAGTGTCCTGTTAATAAAATCGGAGAGCTACACAAGAGGAGCTGAGGGTGACTGTCTTAATTTTGTGCTCTGAGAGTTCAGGCATGTTTAAGGAGAATGAGATCAGATTTACACAGAACTTTGCAGGGTGGAATTCAGTCTTGAGGACCTCAAGTGATAGGAGATTGTTACACAATTCACAGGCGATTTCACTTAAGTGGCATTCGTCTCCACGTAGTGGCTTCATGCTGAGGTTCTGGAGTTGTCCTTTGGCTTTGGAATACTCTAGTGTATGAGAAAAAGGGACGAGATGACTTAGTGTTGTGTCCAGAAAACCAGGACCTTTTAAAAGTAAGTAATACCTTTCTGCAGATTTCATTCCACTTTGCATTTTGGTTAAATTCCCCCGTGAGAGCAACATACTGAGTAACCCGACCAGAAAGATGTTGGTCTAGGTTGTTACACAGCAGTTACTTATTTCTTTTCCTCACTTTTTATAGTTTAAGCATTTTCTTATATGTTTCATGATAAAAATTAATGCAAGGTCACTAGCCCATGCATTCTAATTCATCATTCATTTATTTCTCCACTGAAACAAATGTTTAAGTACCTATTAGACACCAGGCAATAAGAGTAATGGTGGAAAAAAACAAACAAACAAAAACCAACAACAACAAAACCCCCAAGATGTTCAGATTATAATCTCCATTGAGCATAGATACAGAAATTCTCATCTAAATATTATCAAACTAGATTTATAGCATATAAAAAGGATTATGTAGTATGGCCAAGTTGGGTTTATCCCTGCAATGAAAAGATGAGACTACACACGTAAATCAATCAATTGATATTCTCTTTGAGCAGATTAAAAGACAAAACCACATGCTTATTTTAACAGATGGAAGGAAAACATTTTTTTAAAAAAAATCAACATTCTTCACGAATGAAACTCAACAAAGTAGGTATAGAGGGTACTTACTTCAAATCAGTGAAGACCATATATGAAGACACCAAAAACTGGCATCATGATTACTGGGATTAACATAAAAAAGAACTGAGATATTGTCTTCTTGAAATGTAGACTAGATAAGGCAAGGATGCTGTCTCCCTTAGTTCTACTTATGTAAAGTCTTAAGCAGAACAATCAGGCAAGAAAAAAAAAATCAGCAAAAAATTTCCTTTATTTGCTGATCCCATATCATGATCATATGGAAAGCCGTAGACGATACAAAAACAATGGTCACCCTACTGATGTTATTTTTAAGATAACCCAGTTTTTCGTATGTTAATATCTGTATTTATATATTAATGACAAACAATATGAAAGGGAGGTTAAGAAAATTGAGTTGTAGCAGCAACAAAAAGAATGAACACTTAGAAGTTTAAGAGGTAAATTAAGCATTCCTAAGGTACAGGAGGAAATTTACACCAGAAAAAGAGGTCTCAAATTCCTGGATTACACAGAAATCCCAGCACTTGGGAGGCAGAGGCAGGTGGATCACTGTGAGTTTGAGGCCAATCTGGACTACAGAGTGAGTTCCAGAACAACCAGGGCTACACAGAGAAATCCTGTCTCCTAAACAAAACAAAACAATGAAATAATCTAGACTCAAAATATGTAAGATTGGAAACTATGGGACTATCAGAAGTCATTATTGAAATCTAGAAAAGAGGCAGAGATGACAATGGCTTTGAAAATGACAGGGTGAATATTGCTAGATGGCCACACTACTAAAAACAAATCATATTTTTATTTAGAATATAATATTAATATATAATATTTAGTTCTTATCAAAGTAATGCTTTGATAAATAGAAAAATCCTAAAATTCAGATGGAACCACAAAAGGCCCCACACAGCCAAAGCACTCAACTCTAGAATAAGACCACGACACCTGAGAGTAATGCTGTTTGACTTCAGATTCCATTATCATTACAACTGTTTGTTAATGCCATAAAACTTTCAGACTGGTCTGTCAGGATAGAGGGCCTGAAAGAAATTTCTACAGTTGTCATGAACTCATTCGGAACAGAGGTCCAACACAAAGGGCTGCTGGGCGGTCGTGGCGCACGCCTTTAATCCCAGCACTCAGGAGGCAGAGGCAGGCGGATCTCTTTTGAGTTCGAGACCAGCCTGGTCTACAAGAGCTAGTTCCAGGACAGTTAGGGCTGTTACACAGAGAAGCCCTGTCTCAAAACAAAACAGCAACAACAAAAAGAACACAGAGGGAAAGAGAAGCCTCCAACAAATGGTGCTTAGCACGCCATCTAAGTGGAAAGCAATGTATTCAGCCCGGCTTTGGTTGACTTTGTATGTGGTGTGTGAAGGAAGTCCAGAGTCTTAAATATGAGGCTCAAAACTGTAAAACCCCAAAAGAAAATACAAGGAAAAGCTTCTCAACTCCAGTCGTACATTTTCTGAAAATGATACCAGAAGCATAGACAGAAAAGCAGAAATACTCAAGGGGGTTATAGCAGACTAAATATTTTCTATACAGTTGAGGAAACATGGAAATGAAAGTGTTATCAGGGGCTAATTGTACAAGCATGGCAACTGGAGCACTCCCTTCTCATAGAAACCGGAGCATGAGTCTTTGTATTTTCTCCTGTAATTGTGGTCTATCATCTGGGCCTGTGGCTTCTGTTCATGGGTGTATGGTTGGTGGGTGTATGGTTGGTTCTTACGTCCTTTACAAAGCACATCCTGTAGTTCATAATTGATTGAGACAAGTGGGGAGGACCCAGACTACAGAATGACCTGGAAGGTTATTGCTCTTTAGTTTCCACCTTATGCTTTGAAGCGTCTGCGTTTCTGTATTTAAGTTTGCAAAAATACATTTCCAATAAGTGTTCCATTTATAAATTTAGTCTGTTGTCATAGAAAGACTCTTAGGTACTAGCCTGTTACTCCAAGGAAGGATTATAACCCTTGTAGAAGACAGTATAGCCATAAGGATATTTGTGAATATCTGATGAGATAAACACTCAAGGATCAATGCAATTTATACCAGAAATACATATGATCCAGTTTTGCAAAGGGCAAAGGATCTAGAAAGACTCTGTGAAAGAAATCAGTTAGCAAGTAGACAAGAAAGTGCCCAGTATCACCAATAATGAGGCAAAAGTCAAGTGAAATTCATGAAACAATAAAAGATGACAGGTGTTGGCAAAGATGTGGAGAAAGGGAACATCATACGTTATTAGCGGGAATAGAAGTCAGTGCAACCATTGTGGAAAAGAGCATCATTGCTAAAAAATTAAAAGAAGACCTATCATATGATCAATAATCCTGCTTCTGGGAATGTGTGTGTGTTCATGTGCACATGTGCATGCATGTATTTGTGCATTAATCCACAAACACACACACACACACAAATCTATACATATACATACAAAGGAAGCAAAATTAGAGTCACAGAGAGATAGCTGTCTCCCGTGTTCATTGTGTAAACAACATCATGCACAAGGGCTAAGATATGGAGACAATCTAAACGTTTAGCAGATGATTGGGTAGAAAAAGTGTGTATGTGGATAATGGGATGCTGTTTTCAGGATTAACGAAGGAAATCCTATTTGTAGCAGCATGGTAGAGTTAGAGAACAGTTTGCTCAGTAAAGTGATTTGCAGGAAAACTCATCTCATGGGTCTGTGGAATCCAGAACAGAGTATGATTATCAGGGTTTGGGGAGAGGGATGTTGGCTAAGGGGTCTAAGTTTTGACTTATGCATGATGGATAAGTTCTGAAGATTTGGCAACAGCCTGCTGAGAATTTTTAATACTGAGTTGTATGCTTGAAATCTGCTAAATTAGGTCTTCAATCTCTCATCACACACACACGATGACATGGAGGAGATAGTGATACATTTATTGATTAGTTAAACTTGATAATCATTTTACTGTGTATGTGTATAAATTCCAAGTGGTACAGCTCCTGACTATAAATAGTATTTAGGTTATCAGTGATATTTAGGTTGTCAGTGATATCTCAAACTTAAGAATCATGGGTTCCTCTGTCGTTGTGTGTATAAATAACATGTAAAGTTCCATTCAGTGCAACTTAACGATAGTCACGTCTGTTTATAGTGTCCTGTAAAGTGTCTACAAACACATCTACAGAGTGTTTCCAAGTGTATGGTGGTTTGTGGGCAATGCTATATGTATATAATACGGGCATAGGCATGATTTGTTTCTAATAGAATAATGCTTTGGAGCATTAGATAAGTGCTTAAAATATTATGCTGAATTGTATATAATCCTTACAAGGTATCGTGGCAGAGATGTCAATCAGATAGTAAAGCTGTGCAGAAGGAAGTTGGAGAAATGAGTATGGATGCCATTGGTGACACCTAGGTCTGTAGTAAGCATGAACATTCTTTGGGTGTCCAAGTGTCAAAGGATGGTGTCATTCAGTCTTTAGGAGGTGGAGACTAGAGGAGGGTCCTTATTCTTTGGGGGTGTCCCTTCAAGGAGGACTCTGGGATTCCAGCCTTTCCTCTTTATTTTCTAGCTCATGAGGTAAGCAGTTGGTCTTACCAGGTGTTTGTACCATTATGTGCATAGGAGAAGCCCAAAGCAAGAGGACCATGTAACCTTGGACTAGAGGCTTCAGAACCTTGAGACATAATGACCGCTTTCCTTTAATTACCCCTGGTACTTCATTATAATCATCTGAAGTGGACTCTGAGGCTAAAGAGATACTCCTTGGGGAGGGAAAACCACAGAGGAACAGTGCCTTTTCAGTTAAAGGGGTAGGCATATTTTTTGTGAGTATCAAAGGAGACCATGTTGAATGCCCAAGATCTGTGGTCTGGTAGAAGCAAGCAAAGGTGGACTTTTGAGGAGGGAGATGCGATGTTCAACTTGTTCAGTACTGCTGAGAGGTCAAGGGAAGTGGGAGTAAGAACTGAGTCTTCACTATGGGGGGAGATCCTCTCTTATGGATATTATGATAGTGTAGAAGCGAAATGTTCGTGAAGAGGACTTCTTGTACTTATTAGTGTATCCAGTTGGGCGTCTGTGAGGTATATTAATCACTGGCATCTTTGGTCTAAACCACGTATCATTATTTTAGTACTAAAGAATCAGCCACTTTTCTATAGCAGCGGTTCTCAACCTATAGGTCCCTTTGGGGATTTTATATCCAATAGCCTTCATATCAGATATTTGCAGTATAATTCATAGCAGTAGTAAAGTTACAGTTACGAAGCAGAAATGAAATAATACACGAGGAACTGTATTATAGGGTCGCAGCATCAGGAAGGTTGAGAAACCCTGCTCTATAGTAAAAGTCAGGGCCTTTAAGCAAAAACAAAGGACAACAGTACTCTTACAGCATTTACAATGGCCTTTCATGGTTAAGCTCTGTGATTTGCGGGTCTTGCTTATTTGAAAACTAGCACTGGTGTGTTCACAGTGTCTCTTTCAGACTTTTTGGGAGCTTTATACAGACTTTATACACGTATTTTAGTTCCTTTGGATATAGTGCCTTTGGTGTATCCCATCTTTCAGTGTTTTGAAATGAAAAGAGTCTTTTTTTTATGCATGGAAGGAGGAAATGATTGCCAAATCTATTTTGCTGAAATTGCAAGTTGATTATATACAGTAATTTTACATGTTTAGATTGAATTCCATCCTGCAGATCGTGGAAGAGATCTCTACATACATGCAGATGATATAATTGATCAAGGAGCTCGAGCAAAGGGGAGATTTTCAAGTGGAGTAGAAACTAAAACTTGGTTGAGATTAGTGTGTAAACATGGGCAAGAATGGTTCTGTGTGCATATTTGAAGAGGCCTCATACTTGGTTCTGAATTTCAGAGTACTTAACAGCCTGGACAGGTTTTTAGTGCTGTGTCACAGTACCTACTATAAAGAGGAGGGCTTGGGAGGGGGGGTAGTTCACAGTTGGAGATTTCTGTTCAGGGTCTGTTGGCTGCTACTTTGGGCTCATGGTTTGGCAGAGCATTGTGGCAGGGGGCAGGCCATGGGAGCAGAGCAGTTCACCTGTTGCCAGGCAGGAGGCGGAGACAGACAGGATGCTTGAGCCAGCTGCTCCCTCTCCAACCTTTATTTCACCCGGGCCTGCAGCCTACAGACCAGTGCTGCACACACACACGAGACATAATTTCCCTCCTTTGCTAATCTCTCTGGGGGCATCCTCACAGACACAGCCAGAGCTGCGCTGTGCCATTCTCCAGCTGCTTCTCAATCCAGTCAAGGTCACAAGATGAATTGTCACAGTAGCCAAGGAAGAAAACAGGATTTTTATATGACTCCGTGTTCTGAGGGGAGCTGTGGCTTGGGAGAAGCCTTTCTTGTTATTGAGGACTGAGAAGTTTCCCACACTGACCATGGGAAACGTTGAGTGTTAGCATAGAAATGTCCTAATTGCTTTGAGAGTCCATCACCCCGGTCAGAATGACCAGGAATGGAAATGACAACATGTGCAGGCAAGGACTGAGAAGGAAGAGCCCTTACTCATTGCTGGTGGGAATGTAAGCTTGGCTGGTCATCATTGGAGTCAGTGTGGCAGTTCCTCAAAAACATAAAAATAACATGGCGGTGATAGCGCCCACCTTTAATGCCAGCACTCCAGAGGCAGAGACAGGTGGATCTCTCTGAGTTCAAGGACAGCCTGGTCTACAAAGTGAGTTTCAGGGCAGCCAGGGCTACACAAAGAAACTCTGCCTCAAAAAAACCAAAAATAAAATAATAATAAAAAGGTAAAAAATAGACGTACCATATGGCACAGTTAAATGGCTTTTGGGCTTGGGTATATACCCAAAGGATTCAAAGTCAACATACCATAGAGAAACTTGCACAGCCATATATCTATTGCTGCCTCATTGACAATAGTCAGGAAATTGGACCAGCATAGGTGTCTTTCAGAAGATGAATGAATCATGGTGAGGAAAATATGATATACATGCACAATGGAATAGACATTTGAATTTTTGTCCATATAAAATTAAATTTTCTAGAGACAGAAAAAATGAAATCGTGACTCCTGCAGGAAACTAGATGGAACCTGAAATTATCATGTTAAGTGAAATCAGCCGGACTCAGAAAGACGATCATGCCGTGTTTTCTCTTCCACATAGAATGCAGATCTAAGACTGTATGTGCATGGGTACCACAGTATGTGCACTTATAGATGATGGAATTGGAAGAGGTTGGGAAGTGGAATCCGTGTAGTAGGAAAGCAGAAGGGAAGGCTGTGAAGGGCGGAAGGAAAGCAGCGCCGCGTGCAGAGCAGGCACAGGTAGGATGGCGTGGGGTACAAGAACAATTGAAAACGAAGTCTAATGACACATGTGTGAAGATGCTGTGAATTTATTACTTTGTGTGCTAGCCTAAACAATCCATTAGAAGATAATGAAGAGTGTCCTCAGGGACAATCCCTAATTATGTGTTTCAAAGTTACATGGAATTTTGTTTGATGTTCAAGGGTCCAGGATCAAAGTACAGTTACGTTAGCTGCTCAGTCAGTGCTACCATTTGGAAGAGAACATCTACATGACAGTCCTGGCAATTTGGCCAGAGTGCATTCTGAGCCCCTTAGGAATTTAAGAAGCTCGGTGGGGTTTTGTGCTCATATGGATGCTGATCAGTAGTACCAGGGAGGGGCAATAAGAGAGGGCTTAACTGCCTTTAATGCGCTCCTTTAGATAAAAGGAAACACACACAGCCCACGTAACTGTGTACAAGAGTACCTGTTGTCAGTGTTGACTTCAGCACTGGTGTCTACTGAACACTGGAGAACGATCGAGTCTTGTCCCATCCTGGAGTGGCTGGCCCTGCCCTCATCTTACCTGGGCAAGCTTCAGATGGAGTCCTGACTTACCTTTTTTTCTCTGTTTCCATCTGTCTGACAGTGTTCGCTGTAGCAAACCGGTGAGCATCTCATAGTTAACATTATGAACTGTTTCTGCCTGGGCCCATCCATTCTTAGCTCTGTGAAGGTCTCCAGTAAGCTTCAGCCTTTGAAGGAGAATCCATCTGCTGCCTCCCATTTGTGTCTTTGGTGTAGCTCAGTATCTTGGGGAACACTTTGAGATGATGATCATGAATTTGTTCGTTGTCTTGGGCTGTTGGGAACTGTTGCAGAAATGACTAGGGATGTCTTGGCTAATATTAAAACAACTTCTGTAAAGTCAGTGTTTAACAGTTTCAGTCATCTGTGAAGATTTCCTAGTAGTAGTTAGTGTTCATGTTTGAATAGATAGGATGCATCTTTGTTTTGAAACTTTGAATGAAACATTCAAGTTAGTTATTAACTTGCAAGTTATTAACTTGCAAGGTTGGAATAGTGGGCTTGAGGATGAGCAGAGGCTCCAACACTCATTTAAAACCTGACCTTTAGTGATGAGAAAGGACCATATTAGATTAGTAGTTTTTGCCCCGTTTACATATTAAAGTCATTTGAGAATTTTAGGAAAAATTAAACATCACTACCACCTTTACCGAAAATAGGGCCTAACTCCAGACTTTAGTGGCTTCTGTGTTGCTTTGCACTCCTTGGGGACATGCTGATTTCAACAGGGCAGGAATGGCTGCTCAGAATTGTTGCAAACCAGCCATCATGATGCAGGGAGACCAAACCCAGTCCATAGTTCTGCCTGGAAAGGGTCGCAAAACTCTTCAAACTCGATCACATGTACTGTCCCCAGCCTCTTGGGAGGTCAGCTGCATGGCTTCAGAGTCCCTAGAAACAGAGAAGCAACTTAGGAAAACAAACAGATGGGGAGGGCTGTGACAGGGATCTTATCACGGAGAGTGGCATCGAGACTGAAGTTTGTCCCTGCCTTGGCTTTCAAGCTTTGTTGAAACAGTATAAACAAAACTGTCAGGGCAACTCAGTAAAGAGGTAAAACAAATTGACAAGTTCTTGGGAGCACACATCAAAAAAAAACTTCATGTATTAATTATGTCATTTTCTCCAAAGGTTCTTTAAGATTCTACCTGGAAAGTCTTCATTGGTTTGTTTGTTTAATCTCAATATGTGTAGTTAACCTTTGACTATCTGAGACCGTTTAAGGAAAATTTATCCTAGTACCAGTTTTCTCATACACCAGAGTTCATCCTAGAAGAGAGTACCAGAACTTTAAGGTATTTCCATGGTGTCTGACTGTGTGCTGCCGTATAGGTTTCTGGGTGATTGAGCTGATTCATACTAGTGTCCTGCTGGCACTAGAGGAGCTGGTGTCTGACCCTGTAAGTGCTGCACTTGGGAGCACTGTGCAAGGATGCTCTGTCCTTTGGCTGTCCTCTGACTTGGATGCTTTCTGCCTTGTCGTTTCAAAAATACTTTTCCCACAGTAGTTTATTCCTTTTTACAAATTTTTGAACTCTTTTGGTCTCAGTCTCATAGAATTAAAAAGTAGGTAATCCAGTTAGTTGGATTATGGGTCTAATAATGAGCATGTTGTTACTAAGAACTTTATGACTCAGGAATGACGTCAATGAATTGCAGTACGTGGACTTGATAATTTTATTTATGTTCTGTTAAGGGGGGCTGGGTGGTGCTTTCTAAACCAAGGCCAGGGGTTGTATGCAAAGCTGTGATGCAGGGCTGTAAGGTAAAAAAAAATCCTGAGTTTGGAGTTTTGATGTATAGTATGTCCCCTTTGATCTCTCAATTTGAATATTACATTTTGCTTATGAAGTTTGCCTGCGATAGTTTAAAACGCCTGTGTGGAAGAGAGGAAGCCTGATAGGTTCGGTGTGGCAGTGAGCTGTGGGTGAGAAGGGGGAGATTTATTTAATACCTTTTGTGTGCTAGGCAACACTGTGGAGGTTTTGTGTTGGTGGCACACTCCCCAGTAACACACCTACAGATAATATAAATTTGGATACAAAGCCGTTAGTGACCGTTGGACATTGTGGAGCTAATAACAGAAGTTTGCTCTACATGTAACTTGACAATAGCAAGACTATTTAGCATAACTTAACGCTTGGGCCCTTTGTATCAATATCACAGTGAGATTCTATTGAATCCTTGATAAAATCAAGGTAAAAATCCCTGCGAGGAAAGGGTTTTCCCTAGTTTACAAATGAGGAAACTCCACCAAGAGCATTTAAGCGCTTTGGCCAGGGCTGTTTGGCTAGCCAGGGCAGATCCAGATTTGAACTATGTGCAGGAAGTAAAACCCGAGACCCTCAACCATCACTGGCTGTGCTCCGCTGTCTTGAGGGATGTCCGAGAGTCTGTACTGGCTGCTGGCTCCTGGGTGGTCATTATCAACAATAGCTCACTAAACCTTTCCATTTGTCAAATGTTCTCCTTTGGATTATTTTCCTGTTAAAATAGCCATACGAAGAATGTGGGCATCGTGGGTTAAAATTGCTTAGAATTTACAGTTTGAAGTCCTCACCGCCAGCATCTCAGCGTGTTGCCTTATTTGGAGAGAGTCATTGCTGATAGAATTAAGATGAGCTCATCCTGGTTAGGGCACAGATCTGACCTGATGGGAAAGCATCTTTGTAGGAAGCAGAAAGTTGGATGTCCACAGCCAGACAAGTGCTCAGAAGCTGCTGATACCTCATTGCGTTCGCCCTCCAATAGAGAGGAAGCTCTCAGAAGCAGAATCCTAGGTCGAAGGGTTGCAAAGAAGTCACTGTTATGTTATTCAGTGTTAACTGGGAACTGGGAGGTTAGCTAGCAGATTCTTCTGTGGTTTTGCAAGGGCTTAGGAGCCTTACCCCTCTCCATTGCCCTGCACTCAGCCTGGGAGCAGCACCCAGAGTTCAGATGCTCCCATGGAGTGGCGTGGCTCAGCCACCCAGAGCACTGCAGGCTACATTTTTTCCCCTTCCTGATTGTGGTTTGTAGTTCCTGCTGTTATCCAGTGGCAGAAGAGAAGACAGAATTCACACATTAGCCCCGGAGAAGAGTCCAGATCAGTGTGCTTCTGCCGAATGTGTTGCTGCCGTGCTTCGTGATGTTAAAATCAGGCTGTCAGCAAGGACTCTGTCTGGATTTGGGGAGAGAGCTTGGTTGAGAGGTCATGGTAACTTGGCATTAAGGCTGTCTTTTGGACCTGGCCTCAGGGGGTCACTTGCAAGCAGCTGAGTAAGCAGAGTGGCCAAGGAGAGGCTAAAGTGTGGAAAATACAGACGGGCCTCTTGAGTGTGAGGGAGAAACTATAGAGCTGACGTCATGATTTCTACAGTGTACTGTTTGTGGTTTGCATTCCTCCCAAAGCGCAGTTGTCCTTCCTGTGTTTGGACTTAGAGATGCCTCTATTTATGAGCTTGTCCCGACGGAGGCTTATGTGGTTACAATTCTTATATCCAAATGAACTCAAACCGGAAGGAAATGATGTGTGGAGCCTTGCCTGCATGGCAAGCACAAAGGTCTTTCCAAAATCCTGAGAGTTTATTTCACACACTCAGTCTCCACAAGCTGTACACCTGGACCACATCATATCGGAGCATTTAGAACTTTACCCATGGGCTTGGCTTTTGTTGCAATGCCATTAGTTTATAAGGATCCTATTCTTTTGGGGTGTGTGTGCGTGCGTGCGCATACACACGCACACACACACACACACACACACACACACACACACACAGCTAAGCTGATTTTCAAAAAAGACCATCAGTCCACTCTAGACAGTGCCTCTTCATGACAAATTTCCAGCAAGGCATTATGTCACTTTTGAAAGTTGTTGGTGATTTCAAATTTGACACAGAGTGCATTTTCTCGCTATATTATTTATTTCCGTATAGGAAATTCCTTTTCCTTTCTGTCTTGTAACCAGTCATTTATATTAATTTTTCCTTGTAGCCCACTAACCAGTTGTTATTGCTTGGTATTTATCTTTCCCAATTGTGGCGTTGATTTGGTACAACTACAGAATCATTTCCCCAGTGCCATAATCTTGTCTATCCAGAGAGGACATAGAGCTTTTGGCTACCCCACATGACAGATTGTTTTAAGAACGCATGGCCACTGTCACCATAACTGTAGGCTAAGCAAGTGGCACCTGGGGCAAAGGGGTGGGGAGGGTATAATATATTTATATATATAAAACCTAGAGTGTTTTATAGAAGCCTGGCCTTGGGTGCCTGGTGGGGATTTTGACTATCCCAATGAACAAGTCGTTTTTGAAAAAGTGGTGCTGACTTGAAACATGTCTAGGACGCATGCACCCATTTCTCCCACACCCACTCAGGCTCACACTGTGGGTGTGGGTGTGTGGTTTCTACCTGCTAGACTGAGGTAGGTATTTGATGATTCTCAGTGACTCTAGAACAGTTCAGCTCCACCTGGAGGAGTCTCTGTGCTCTGCCTGACTGGAGTCAGAGTTTTAATTTTGATCTTGCACTCTTTGCTTAGACCTCATAGACAGTGGCAGTGACAGCAGGTGCATCGGCTCCCCACTCGGTAGGGAATCTTTTTTTTTTTTTTTTTTGCCATGGGGCGTGCTTTATTTTCATTAATCCTATAAATAATTTTCTATGATCTAATAAGGCAAACCGGTGAAATTTGTCAGTCTGATCAGTGTGTGGGAGGTCCCACCCCCTTCAGAGACTTGTGGGTCAGTGGCATCGGTGTGGAGTACCGGGGTTCACAGTGCATCTTGTGGCTCGCGTCCATCTTGCCGGTGGCGTTTCCTCCACATCACAAGGGGGTCTCGGAGATGATGTGATGTGGGGAACTCGCACATCCACAATCCTGGAGTGGGGTGGGGAAGTCCTCCAGGCTAGGCTTTTAGGGAGTTTCACTTCTCTTTCCCTGCTCAGTGCTCTCTTTGGTTGGCACGGTGATCTCCTGCATCTGAGTTTTCTTCAGCCCGGCTTTATGGAAGCTGGAGTTTTCCCTCATCTCCGACTTGTCTGCCATCTTATTGGACCTTTCCATCCTGGCTAGAGTTCCTTGCATTCGCCTCTGGCTGTGTGTGACAGCTGGGGAACTAGGACTTGGCTCCTTTATTCTGAGAATTCAGGCACATTACCGAATTGTTTTCTAGGTTGGTTGGTGCATTTTTTTTGTTTGTTTGGTTTCTTTTGTTTTTCGAGACAAGGTTTCTCTGTAGCTTTGGAGCCTGTCCTGAAGCTATCTCTTGTAGACCAGGCTGGCCTCGAACTCGCAAAGATTCACCTGCGTCTGCTTCTTGAGTGCTGGGATTAAAGGCGTGCGCCACCACCGCCCAGCCTGGTTGGTGCATTTTCCAAACAAGCTTGCCTGCCTGATATTAATTTGTTCCTAGTAGATGCCTATTGTCTAGCTGCGTAGGTATCCTGATCCTGCAGGATTTCCTCAACCCCGGCCACTGAGCTGTGATGCCTGCTGTTAGCCCTTTGCTCAGGGTTCTTTTGATTTTTTGATGCCAAGAAGCCTGCAGCTCCTGGGGACGCATACCCTGGAGGAAAACCCCTGTGAGCCGCTTATTTTGCAGGAGGATCATGTGATAGGCCCCTCTGATGAGCAAGCTCCCAGAAGCCTCTGGGCTGGCTCACTGAGGAGTAAAATCTGTTGTCCGGGTTACTTGGTTTTTGCTACTTGCTTTTTGTTTCTTTATGAACCTTGTTTTCCATGTAATGGATCTTGTTTCTTCCTCAAGCTATCTGCAATCATGCTTAAAAGGCCCATTTGTGGCTTAACTGTTGTGTGTGGCCCCTCAAACCGTGTGTGTGATTGGCTTTCTGTTGCTGCTGTTTGACTTTTTTTCCTTTTTAAAGAATTAATATCGGCCTTGGTTCCATCATTTTTTACATGTTGAAAAATTCAGGTCGGGTTTTTCTCCCTGACTTCTTTACTCACAGTGGTGGGGTGAGGAGAATGGGGAGGGGAGTGGGGAGTGCTCACACTTTTGTGTACTGCTCCCTGTAACACTTCAGCAGGGGAGGAGAGAGAAGAGAGAATCTCCGTAGGCATTCTGTCTGTGGAGGCAAAGCAGTGGCGGCCTTCTCTGTGACAAGCCTTGGTGGGTTCAGGACAAGAGCAGATCATATGATCCAAGTATGCTATATGCATGCATGCATGAACATGCCAAAGTGAAATCCATTATTTTGTATAATTAATATATGCTAACAGAAATGAATTAAACAGACAAACCAGCCATGAAGCCCAAATTGTTTCCCCAGTGGCCTAAGGTTGAAGCAGATGACAGAAGGAAGGGGGGTTTCATGTCGCATCAGTCACAGTCCCTCAACCCAGATTTGTGAGCCATTGGTGAAGGAACCCTGGGATTGTCTGCCTATATGTAGCACAGAGGTTGCGGTGTCCATTTGCTGTATATCCCGCGTGGCAAACATAGCCAAGCTGAGCCCTGAAGAGCCTGCTTTTGTGAGGTGAGGAGCTGAGGGCCCTGTGGGAAACACTCTTTGCCCTTGGACTCTCTTGTTATTCTCCTTGTCCTAGAATATTCGGAGCATGGAAGTGTTACCTTTTCAAATATGATAAGAACTGGAGAGATGGCTCAGTGTTTAAGAGCATTGCTTGTTCTTCCAAAGGTCCTGAGTTCAATTCCCAGCAACCACATGATGGCTTACAACCATCTATAATGAGGTCTGGTGCCTTCTTCTGGTCTACAGGCATACATGTAGACAGAACACTGTATACATAATAAATAAATAAATATATCCCCGGGCGGTGGTGGCGCACGCCTATAATCCCAGCACTCGGGAGGCAGAGGCAGGCGGATCTCTGTGAGTTCGAGACCAGCCTGGTCTACAAGAGCTAGTTCCAGAACAGGCTCCAAAGCTACAGAGAAACCCTGTCTCGAAAAGCCAAAAAAAAAAAAAACCAAATATTATAAGAATACATTGTTAATATTCTAGACAATTAAAATATAAACATAAATGATATCCTGACCAAGAGGTAGCATTGCTGTGAACACGCTGGCTGCCTATGTTGTGTGCACGCGTGAACCTTTAGTAAAGCCAAGACATGAATCATGAAAGGCATATGATCTTGTAGTCTAGTTTTTTTTTCTCACTTCATATATAAGTATTTTTCCATACAAGAGAAAACAAGACTGTTAGAAAGTGATTTCATGTTGTATAGATACCGCACGATTTCATTTCCTGTTGGACACAGGATAATTCCTGTTCCGTCTTTGGGGCTGCCGATGTACAGCACACTTGGATTATACTTCCACATCCGTCTTTGCATACTTGTCTGCCTTCCCTCCTGGGGTAAACTCCTGGAAGTCCAGTTGGCGGGGCAAAGAATGGGAACCTTTGTGAGATGCTGGATCAGCATTTCCGTATTGTCCTCTAGAGAAGCAATGTCACAGATCGCCGTTTTTCTCATACTGCTAACTGAATTGCAGAGGTGTTATTTTTTAAACACATTGTTACCCTGAAATATGGTAAGGTGACAAATCAATCTTTAACCATTTAATTATTGTTAGGAATGGAATATCCTCTTATTTCTGTTTGATGACTAACTAGGCTGGAAAGAATGTCTGTGGTCAGTTTGTCCTTCTCGAACTTGCTATGTTTTTTTCTCATTTTTCTGCTGGGCAATCATCCCTTCTCTCACTGACATGTTAGAGCTTTGTATATTTTTAGACTATTGATCCCTTCCCAGTAAAGTTAGCAGTATCCTGTGGATGAAAATTTCCATTTTATTGGGACTTAAAATTTTTGTTTAGTTTTTTTTTCTTATTTTAAAACATTATCATTTTGAAATACCACATTAGGTATATTTCTCTGTTTCCCTTTGGCTTTGATGGCTCGTTTCTGTATCACCAACAACATTAGGAATCTTCCAGTGCTCCCTGCTCTTCAATTTGGTGCAAGTGTTAGCTCGGTAGCTACCCAGCTTCCTTGCACTATTGTGTCCTCGGGCAGTGTGGGTGCAGTGTGTTCTCAGGAAGGAGCAGTGGGGTTTCTTCATTTCAGCGCAGGCAGAACAACGTGTTTGGCTGCGAGAAAGTGGAAGGCCAACATTAAAATTAGCAACAAGGTGGTTTTGTTTTCCTCCGTGGCCATGTGTTGGCGTGAGTGTAAGCCAGTCAAAGCTAGGATTCTTCTCCCTCCCTTGGGTCTTTTCTGCCTCTCGTGTCCCACTTCACCATCAGCGTGTGGTCCCTGGCAAAATGTGGAATACAGAAAATAAACGAAAGTTCTGAGGGAAGCTAATTAGGACTAACAGTGTGGCTTAGTGGTAGGGTGCCTGTCTAGTGTGTGTGAGGTCCTTAGCTGGATACCGAGCACTGCAGAAAACAAAATGTTCCAACACAACCCCGCCCAAAGAAACCAATTATACTGAAATATAGTTATCGTCAAAAATGCTGAAAAATCTACTAGAAATGTAAAGATCTAATACCTATCCTTTTCAAATTTTTTCAAAAAAACTAACGAAGAAGAAATACTTTGAAACTCAGTTTGTGAAATACAGAGTTATCAAAATATTAGAAAATCTGTGTCTAGGAAAAGATCTGCGTTTTGATTAAAGCGTTGGCTGACAAGGTCTTCAGCAGCGCTAATAATTGTTGTCGTAAGGATAGATGATGGTGGAAGATAGCTACGCTATAATGAATGTGGTTTGTGTGCACCTGTCCCCGTGAGTGGGGATGCTAGATGTTAGGTCGAGGAAAACAGAGGTGTCATTGCTGTCCCAGCTCATGGCCCCTGAATTCACTACTGCTTGGTCTTCCCTCTGCTAATTCATCCTTTCTATTAATAAGTGGAATAGCCATGTGACCTTCATTTAGGGACTGCAAAGTGAAATCAGGACTTGGGATGGATGTTTCTTTGCTTCTAGAGGAAATAAAAAGATTCAGCTACCATATAAACTAGAAAAAGAGGGCCAATGAATTCAGAGAGAGGCTGGGGTTGATATTTTGTGAGTAATTTTTGTGAGATTGGTTACTCACACATTATTAGTGGGTAATATAGTGTGTATGGTTTAGTTTCCCACTGAAGCAGGAGAGGACACAGGACCCTTTTTATAAAATAAGGTAGTATGATAGATGGGTCATAACTACATGAAAGTCAAAATAATAGAGATGAGTTCAGTTAGCAGGGTCTTTGGAAAAAGATTCTTGGGGGGAAATGCTGAGGCACAGACCTGGAATGATGAGAGGCTGGGAAGGGTCAGGATGGGAGCAGTGTTCTGTAAAGTAGTCACATGGGTAAAGGAACCATGTGCATTAAGGTTGGGAGACAAAAAGTTGGGTACATTTGATAGCTGGGTGGCAGCCACTAAGAATCAGTATAAGAGAGCAGGGAATTCAGTGGCCTAATTAAAGAGCCAGAGAGGAAGCAGGAAAAAAATCTGTGTATATTGGCAGTGTGCAAAAGAAAGACTTTCAGCTTGAGGATGGTAGGATCCAATTAGTACCTACAAGGACCACATGAAAGGATGCTGAGCTGGGAATCATGTAGAGCGAGGTATGGGAGGAGGGCCATTGAAGTTGCAGGAGTGCTAGAGAGGTGGCACCAGAGAGGGAGATGAGAGCCCTGAAAGCAGGGAGAAGCAGGGCTCTCTGTCAACAGAACTGGAGGACTGAGCAGAGGCAGAGGCCAAAGGCAACACTCGGGCTTTGTTTTGAGTAACAGTGGCTTTTACCAACATGGGTTAAGGCAAAGAAGGAGATTTGTCTTATTTCACGGGTAAGGTTTCTCTTTGACCATATTAAGTTTGGGATGCCTATTAGACCTCCAAATGCCAAAATCGTATATATCCCCGGGTACCTGAGTCAAGAGCTTGGAACTTTTAGCCCTGGATGTCAAGTTGCGGCCACCCACATGAAGACAGTTAGTGGTATAGCCATTGCTGAGTTGCTTAGGAGCAGTTTCAGAGAGGAGAGATGGAGTCCTGGCTTGAACCCTAGGCGCTCTGATAGACAGGTTTGGGGAAAGAAAGAGGTGAACTTGAGACAAAGCAAGTTAATAACTGTTTTGTTGCCATTCTGTCCTGGGCCCTTTGGGATGCCTGTGAAAAGGGATATTGATGTCGTATTTTACATTGTTGGAGAACTCATTACTCTTAAATTGAAGTCCATGTTAATAGGAATTCATGTTTTTAAAACTGTGTATTGAAGGTATACACCATGATTTGATATACACATGCATACTGAAAGATCAGTACGTGAAGCTGATCAACAATAGCCACCATCCCATGTGCTTTCTGTCGTTAGACACTTGAACTCCTCTCTCAGTGAAGTTCCCATTCACGGGGCTAACGGCTGTCCTCGCACTGTGGCTTCTTCACTCTAGACTGATTTGTTGTCCGTAGCTACAGTTTTATATTCTTTGACCTACGTCTCCCCTTCAGCTTTCTTTTTCTATGTACTTCTTTTTTTTTAATTCTACAGGTAAGAGAAATTATGCAATTAAAAAAAATTCTGTGCCTGTCTTATTTCACTTAGTATAATGTCTTTCTGTTTTAGTCATGTCAAAAATTGTCACAAAACAATCTCCTTTTAAAGTTTTCTTTTCAGGCAGGGTCGAATATAGTCTATACTGGTCTCAGTCTCAACGTGTAGCCAAGTATAATCTTAATATGGGGATTATAGGTATGAAGTTATTACATCTGGTTTATATGGCAATGGAGACCGAATATAGGTCTCCATCCATCCTTGGCAAATGCTCTACTTTCTGAGCCACATCCCCATCCGAGAGTCTCTAATTTAAAGGCTTAATAGTATTACATTATTTCTGTCTTTGTATTTCTTTATTGATTCATTTATATATTATATATAGCATAAATTATATTTATAAATTACATATAATTTATAAATATTTAAAATATATGTTATATATAATACACACACACCTTCCAGCTTTGTCATTTGGGAATTCAGTGGTGGTCATTTAGGCTCCTTTTCTTGGCTATTATGGGTAAACTGAGTAAAGACGGTGTGCAGATATCTCTGGCTGGTGTGTTGTTTTGGCTGTTGGTTTCATGTCTTGACATACTCAGTTCTTGGGTTTCTAGATTGCAGGGCACTTTTGTTTTCAGTGTTTTAAGAGATATTCACACTTCCACCATAGCTGTGCTAATTTACATTCCTGCCAACAGTATACCAAGGTTCCCTTTTTTCTCCACACTCACCAGCACTAGACTCTTGTTTCTTGATAAGAGACGTCTGGACAGATGTGAGATGGTATCATGTAGGGGTTTGATTTGCTATAGACACCGAGCACCTTTCATATGTCTTCTTGCTAGTTGAATTTCTTCTATTGAGAGTTGTCTCTTATGCTATAAACACACATGTTCATGGGCACACACGCACACACACTGGCTGTCCGTGTGTCCTTGAACTCACTCTGTAGACCAGACTAGCCCCAAGTTCCCAGAAATCCACCTGTCTATGCCTCCTGAGTGCTGGGATTAAAGGCATGCACTACCACCCAGTATTTTTAAGTGTTGCTTGTTTTTTTGGTGTTAAGTTTGATGAGCTGCCTTTATTTTTGAAATATTTGCCCTTTACTAGATGTATAGTGTAGTTTATTCATTGTTTATTTTGAAAATATGTTTGTTTGCTCACCCACTATAAATGCCTGGAAATGGAAATCCAGCTTAAATGAGCATTTCTTTTTTTTTCCTATTGTATTTTT